>CM068592.1:28015971-28565971 GCA_035048485.1 Pteria penguin
AAATGTATAATTATTAGAAGCTTTACCTGCTGGTGTAATGATATAATGTTCTTGGAGGAAGGTAAGTTCTCTGACAACATCGAGATCTTTAAAGATAGATTCGAATCTGGTGTTTACAGAGCCTTGAATTTTTTTAATTTTTGATCTCAGCAGTACTGCAATAGATTTTATCCATTCCGAAAGAGTGTCGACCTGTACTTCCTCTCTTTTTGCCCATCGTGTAGCATATTTTTCGTCACAGTTTATAATATTCTCAAAATTTTGGTTCCATGTGAATGATCTGGGTTGTCTGTGTTTTGGACCTTTAAGTAAAAGTTCTCTTAATTTGGTGTTTCTTAAAATATCAAGATCACCAGTAATGACATGGCCACAAGGAGAATATACAAAATTATATGAGGAACATGCACACGGTTGAGGATGGCATGCAGAGTCGCTAGGATCAAGACACTGTAGATGTTGGGTTTTTCTTTTCAATGACATCTACCTGACTAATAAATCATAATTTCTATTATTTCTATTCTTTAGATCATCATAAGTTGAACTTTGATATTCATGCTCAACTGTTGAAGAAGAATGGTGTAGAGGTCGCCAAATAGACTAATAGAAGACGTTGTTGGTTTATAAGGTACAAATTTTACTAATAAATAAAAATAGACTGCGAAAGACACGTGCCAACCACTGAATCAGATCTGTCAGTTTAAAATATATGAAATTCTTATATTGCTATATCTCCTGTGATTCACTTAGGCTCGTCGTATTTACTTGTGTGACACTAAGGCATAGAAGAAATTGAACTCATAGTGTGAAACATAAAACGCAGATTTCTATCAGCGTTATCGCAATATACCATTAGTACCTTCGGTGGATAAGTTATGGTTACTCTAAAACAGCACCCATTTCTATTTTAGTAGTTCATAACAATACAACTACTTTTCAAATGCAGCATAAAATCTTCACAGAAAATAATGCTCTTTTGGGGATTTTCGATGAAAGAACCGGTGAGGTAATATGAAAAAAAAAAAAAAGAAGAAATCACTTCCAGAGATTAAGATACATTTATCTGAATAAAAGAGGATTGGAAGAATATGCAAATAGTAACACGTAAATTGGTGTCTATAAGTTCCAATAGTATACTGAAACAGAAAATTAAAATAAAACTAATGTGCTGAATTAAAATTACGTAATGATAAATTTATACTAAACCATTTTCTAAATTCTGTTTCTGTATGACGGAGACATTAACCGTACATTGATACATATAATTATCTTTATAAAACGATATTAAATCGAGTTATTTAGCAGTTACATTATTATACATATCGAAGTAAGCATATTCAGTCAGTAGGCAAGGAATCAAGATAAATTCCGAACTAGTGAAAAATATCACAGGCTTGTTAATAATTCTGAAATAATTTATTTTATACGAACTTGCAAAATCAGACACAAGAAAAAATGGACCTTACACCTGTCAACATCTACTTTTGCACTGGACCTCGGTTTCCTATTCCATTAGCAAAACAATTCACGGAAGAGCAGGTTGTGGGATTCGAACCTGGGACATTTGTCCGACAGAAAGCCGAATAAGTACTGAGATAGGCCGCTGCAAACAAAGCAAATCCATTGATCTATGGTTTGAATTATTCAACAAATAAATTAAATTGCGAGGTCTTTGATGTTATCTCGCACTGTCAACCACATGTATGACACAGAATAGACAGTTATGGACACTAGAGACCACATCTAAAAAGGTACCTAACAGAAATCAGTGTTTTCTGTATTGCTAACCGTATTCACCATGTAAGACTAAAACACAAGACACATAAACGTTCAAATCTATCTTACGGAAGCCAATTGTGACTGTGGCGGTAGTTTCACATACATCATAATAATACCATTAACTTCCGAGTTAAAATAAACTATATGGTATCTTGTCTTAAAATCTATGTTTTATGAAAGCAAAATCAATATTAATACTCCATTAATACAAAGCGACATTAGAGTAATAACAGAAAGTTTTGAAATAGTAAATGAGGTATGTTACATACAATTTACAATCTAAAAACATTCATTTACAATATTATTATAACTTGACCTAATTAATAAGTTGATAACTTTGCTATCTGCATGCAAGAAAATATCAACATGTGTTAAACCTTATCTTGTATGAAGTGTCTTTTTATTGCTTTGTTTTATATTTTCCCGTAACTTAGATACTACACAATGGCCCATAAATTCATGTATTTAGTTTTTCATTCATATGATAGAAGTGGAGTCCTACATTAATGTCGAGGTTAGCCGGCAAGTATCGTTTACCCAAACTGAACTGTGACTAATTTTGATATTTTTTAACACGCTGTTGTATTTGTTGTCGCTGTGGTCCTTTTCACTTTGTTTATACTTTCGTAAATTCTGTAAAAATACAAGAAAACAAGTTAACAACAATACATACATTTTTGTATATCATTCAATGTGTTACATTTAAGAATTTATAATTTTAATAATTCCCAAACGAAATACACAATGTGACTTACTGACATTTCTCTTCCTTCAGTTCTTGGTATGTATTCGAAAATGCACCAACTTCTCTAATTTAAAAAAGAAACAAAACTTTTCGAAGTAATTACAGATTGAATCGTTGAATCGTTAATAGATGTAAAAATACATATAGCATTTTCGTTCATTTTTCAATACATTGATTCTCAATTATAGACTTGATGCAAGTATACAGAATTACATGTAAAACCGGTGTGGTCTAGTGGATAAGGTGCTCGGCTCCCGATCGAGAGGTCCCGGGTTCGACTCCCGCCCGGGGCACACCGGTGTTCTTCCGGATGAGACCGAGGTCCCGTGTCATGGTAGGCGTGGCACGTAAAAGATCCCTCACTGCTTCGGGTGTGTCCGTTTCAAAGGTCTAAATTTCTCTGCATTGCATCAGGCGGATGCCGTCACCATATACGTGAAATAATCGTGCAGTGCCGTAATATAATAATTAATCAATCAATCAATCAATCTGAATTACATGTATAGAATGCTACATTACCAGTTCCTGGTGATTGAAGAAAAAGCCCCGTAATTATACTTACGCTATGCATATGTCTGAAACAAAAGATGTATACTTTCATAACACGAAATGTTTCAAAACCTTTCAAGAGTTAAATCCTTCAAAATTGACATTCTAAATCCTTTTGAAATTTCTGAAAATGCAATACTGATTTTTTAACAGTGACAAACGTTAAATTTTCATTTATAAACTTAAATCTTAATAGTGTCGTAAGTATGACATGTAGAAACTATCGTTTTCCTTTCTTAAGAATTTAACCTGAAGTACATGACAGCGAAGATTTGACCAGCCTAGTATAATTAAGACACGCTGCATAAAAGAGATGTTTAAAAACTACGTAGTGTTACGTAATTATCTTGAAAAAAAATCTAATGAGCTAAATGTGCTGTTTGGATAAAGTGTCTATATTACAAGTGTGTGATTTGGGTTTCATAAATTCATATTCTAAGTTGTTTTGTAGTAGTTTTGAAATGTTATCGTTATAAATGATTTAAACATTTTGTACATAACGTTGTCATTTAAAAAGTCAAAAATAAAATAGCGCCTTTTATTAAAGCAGTAAAATACTATCCGTTGATAACTTTTTAAGAACTAACCTTGTAGAACATAACAATGAAGATTTGGAGTGTCTCGCATAAAAAAACAAAGGCTGAATACGAGAGTATTTAAAAACTCTATATTGTTATGTTATGTTCGGGGCACCTGGTCTCAACTCGGTTTATTTGGGGTTCTTATTTGTCTGCATATGGCATTGTACATGATATCGCCCTTTTATTCCATAGACTTTAAGAGGTTGGTTACCTGCTTCCATGTTGAAAGCGACGTAAAACACCAATAAACAAACCAACAACCAATTATTTCATGGACTACGAGATATGGTTAACCCTTCGGTACTTCTTTATAGTTTACACTTTTTCTATAACACTGTCTGCTGTAAATTTGAGAAATTTGGTGAAATATGTAGATCGAGCTTTTTGTCAGAAAACTGTAGTGAAAGAATATAGAAGATAATAATAAAAGAGAAGGTAGAAAACGTTTGAAGTCTATATTATACAAATCACCAATGGCAATACATAACACACTCCATTTAACCGGTGTGATACCTTCACACTCTCCACAAAAGCATAACAATCAAAGGACGCACATGTAATGATAAATGTAAAGAAATATCATAGTTACAGAAGGGTGTTCCAATGGAATCGGAAGATATTAAATTGTAACTGGCGCTGTTGCTGACATAACTTGGTGACTCTTCCTATTTCACATGAAATGAAAAAAGTAAGAAAGCAAGTATAATGAAGCAATATGAATGGAAAATACATATGTAACCGGTGTCACATGACTTGCACAAACAACAATGTACCACAGCTGACATTCACAGACCACTGAAAGTCAGAGGTAAGGCCAGGTGCCCGGAGGAGTTAGGGAAGGGGGCGATATCTAATAACAACTGACACGACATTTAGAAGGACTTTCTCTTTGAAAAGAAATAAGGAAAAAAAAAAAAAAGAAAGGAAGGTTTATAGAGGATTACGAACGAAAGAAGTTTTAGAAAGTCTCTAGAATAAAATATATTGATATCTCATATTTCATTAAGACGCTATATAAATTGTACTATTCTGATGCTACATATCACATTTGCAAATCTTGTAACGGATGTGAATTGGGCATGATAGCTGTCAAACAGGGAATGATTCAATTATAATAATATATTGAAAAACGGAGCTTACACCAGGAAATAGTCCAGACGAAAATATTCCGAATGACTTTTATGCAGCGTGCGTACTCTGTTATGAGTGATATCAATTCAATGAATAATTGCTTATAATAGGTTTAATACTAGCTTGCGTATGCTCATATTCGTACGTTAATCACATGAATCTTATTCACATAAAAGTAAATATTAGAATATATATACATTATAATTTTGTGCACCAGATGAGCATTTCGACAACTCTTCAGCGATGCTCATGGCCGAAAAATTTGAATTCTTAAAATATAAAAATATTTGATTACCGAAAGTGGCCGAACAGAGCTATGTATGAGGGAAATACACTTTAGTGTGGTAGTGATTTATACATACGAAAATATTAAGTATATATTTCATGTCAGTACAAATTTACATCGGGTTTCTAGTTTATTTCGTGTACTCGACACTTAATGTATATGGTTTACGGTATAATCGTCAAATAAGAAAGTAGAAAGAATTTTACATGCATGATGCCTTTTACATTCTCATATATAGAGATAGAAATGCTGTTGCTTTTATCTTTGAAATCGTAAAAAAAATTAAGTCTTCTGACGTAGCCGTCACTCAGCAAATTACAGTGAAAGTTTTGCTAAGAATGAAAATAATATATTGGTATTATTAATATTTTATCGATTGTAGAGAACAAATATCAGAAAAGCAGAATGGTATTCCGATTAAGTTAGCATATTAATAAACAATAAATACCTTGGTCAATATTTATTTGTTCCGCATTTGCTATCCCATTCGTACTGCTTCCATCATCAGATGTGTGTTTCATGGCTGTTTTTGCCTGTCGTGACTTTGCTCCTGACGTGTTACGGGTAGTCGAGGACTGATCGGCTCTCACATTTCTGTCACCCAAGTTATCATTAGGTTTAGCTGAAGAGGTGATTGCTTTCTCAGTCTTTGGCTGAAGTTTGTGTATCCTGTGAAAAGGAAATTACACAGAATTGTTAAAATGCTTATTCGCATCAATACATCACGTTGTCTGTAGAATAAATGAATGACAGAATGGTGCTTTTTAAATAAATCTTGCAGTACAAAATGTTGTCTGTAATGTCGCTATTCAACCGGAGTTACTCCATACACGTAGAAACACAATCTCGGGATAGAGCACATTCTTAAGGATGAGTTGGTATCGATAACAAATAACGTTTACAAACGTCACCTACAAGGCGAAGGACAACATACTGTGGATTATGTAACATGGCACATGGTCTTGACATATAGAACAGCAACAGTATTTAATTAGATAGTCATTATGTCATCAACAATAACGACTTATTGGTGTTATTATTGATATTTTAGACCGTTTTCACCAGGATTAACTTGTGCATGTTTTATGTACTTACGTATCAAACCTAAGACAACTGGCAGTGAAGGCTGGTAATGTTATACATATCTCTAATTGTAAAGGCTTGTAATATTTACTTACCTATAACATTCAACACATCTAGCAAAAAAGTCTACGATGATCATCAACAACAATACACCCAAGATGAGATACACAACTGCAGAATAAAGAGCATTGATATAAAGAATTGGTTTATCATTTTTTTTTAAATTTGAGATCCGGTAAAGGGCATTTTAATAAATGAAGTATCTACAATTTTATCTCTTTTTAAGCCCGCAGAAGTAGAATGGTATTAGGGATCCCCTTATTACTATAATAAGTAACAGTGGATGATGACATTAATATCGATGTATGTAAATAAATGATTACACGCCATGAACATTTTTAATTATATATAGCGGGATTGTAATGCTTGTTCACGGAAACTATATGGCAGATCTCTAGAACACGCCGGGTCTAACTTTAGTGGATTAAGCACAATGCTGTTACTATAAGGAAATCTGAGTTCGATTTAATAGACAGGACGTATCAGAGTACAGTTCAAACATGAACTGGTGTGGTATGATCATTTTATACGAGGTAGGACACTAGATAGTTTTCGTGAAGATAAGCCGTATAGACGTGCAGATGACGCAAATATCATCGAGAGCAACATATCAATAACTTTTATTTTCAAAATGAAAAAAAAGAAAGTCAGTGCAAATATACTTTTTGATTATTTGTAGAAACCCTTTACTGCGAAATGCGAACTAATGTGTAATGCACGTGTATAATATGCATGAGTAAAGCGGCAGTATGAGAGGGACATCTGCATATCTGTAGACGTCTTTAATGCAATGTATACACAGTTTGCCAGTGCGTCCATTCAGAAAACTCATTTGCGACCTGTAAATCACTGTTTGCATGTTGGACATCAGAAAACACAAGCAGATCTTGATTGGCATTAAGTAATGAGGGATTTGTTAACTTGTAGTGTACGAAGACAGATGAACAGACGATAGGATTCGAACCCTGGAACTTTCAGTCCCGACCAGATATATCAATGTAGGTTTGCCGGCTGTAAAGGAGAAGTAACTGCTGTAATGTAAGGGCTATAATATGGCACCAATTTCCAATGCTTCACAATAAACTATTTGTTTACCTGCAACCTAGGAAAATTATAACGTCGTCCTTAGAACTGTCTATGCATACTAGTGCAACCAAACATACTTTCGCTACTTCCAGTTTTCATTTAATCACTTCGAAATCTCTATCGCCTTACTTCTATCTTTTTTATTGCAAAGTCTAATGAAGTTCATGTTAAAATGATTTTTGACAAACCTCAAATCAAATCAAAGTTAAATAATTATCTTACAAATACAGTTTCTTTATCTATTCTTTACTACACGATCTCTTTGGAAAATGTCCATAACCTTGTGTTCTATCTCAAGACTCTCCACGAGTTAATGGATTTGGTACAGGTATTTGGTAATTAGGTAAAGAAGATTGCACTGTGCGAAATGTACTAATGAATATATCCTGTTGCGATAGTGATTGACCATTATTTAGACGATTTAAAAGCAGGTGTTGGAGTTCCGGACCACATCAATCGACATGTATTTGACTTGTGTTTATACGAAACGTCGCAAGCCAGAGTTTTAAACCGTTAACATTTCTCGCGTCTGAAACATCTCATGGCCCCCTGCATGATAAAGAAAAAGCTGTAGTGCATATAAGTTAAAAATGGGCCATAATCAATGGCAGTGTGACATCCGCTTTAACTTGAACTGTAAATCCACATCCACATTGTCCAAAATTAAAAAAAAAACTAAAAGCGTAAAAAGGGATAAGGAAAAATGTGCCAGCTTTTCTACGTTTTCTTTCTTTTTTTTTTTTTTTTTTTGCTTCATTCCTGTGAAATTGTATAATGCATGTCTTCTTTTGTTGTGTGAAATTGTGCGGTATGTCATTAAGAAAACCAAACGTTGATACCCTGCAATAACCGAGGCGAATGTGATGTTTTTAACATCAAACTGTTACAGTAATCTCGATGTTATACAACACACACACACATAGAGGGAGAGAGAGAGAGAGATAGTTGATACCGTAGGAACTCGGAACGACATGTTTTGAGGATCTATCAAACATGTTTGTTGCAAAGAATACCATGCTGCACTGCCCGAGTTAATTATGAAATCTTATAATCAATAATAACATAAGTATGTATATGGTACTCAGTTCGAATAAGGAAATATAATCCACCACGTCTTTGTTGAAGTATTTAGTATTATATAATCATTGAAATGTGTTTGTTGGAATGGATGACTTATCAAATACATAATTTATTTCTATCATATTATATCGTATACAAAGTAATAAACATATTACACCAACCTATCAAACCTGAAAGCTTTTCTTCGCTTATTTGAAAAGTGTACGACATGTTATTAATGATTTAGATAAATTTACTGCAAGGTGTAATATATGCGCTTTTATACATACGTTATATGCAAAGCACAATGCTCATTTCATTACTCATTGTCTCATTGTTCTTCATAGCAAAGACAGATTCCATGATAGCTCAGTACAATAAGGGCAGCTTAACTGATTTTTTTTCAAATATATACGGAATATAGGTTTTGCCATTCCTATGAAGAATGCTATCATGTGAGCTATGTACTAAATGGCTTTATATTCGTCGGTCCCAATTTTCGTCAATTCAAGAGAAAAGACTATTTCGTCAGTACAGAAATCTGTCATTTAGGGGGGTTTAGAAATAGAAAATTAAATTCAAAACATATTTTGACATGCGAAATAGAAACCACTTTGAACGATTTAATACTTGTTATAACCAATGATTAAACGATAATGACGTACAAACCGGAACACCTGTACGTAAATGGATACCTTTTCGCTGTTAATTGTAACTACCGAATAGGCTAACTGCATATAACACTTGGCGTTTTTGTGAATGGTGATTACTTTTTGATATTTTTTCACCTCGATGTTCGTTTTAACCAGTCCATGCTTAATGGGTCATGTCCACTCATAAATCTATGTTTAACAAGACGACACGCATCAAATCTAGATTTTTGAAAACTGGGATAGAAAAATTTTAAACTGTTAAGGATTTTAGAACATTTAAAGGCCGAGCTTGACCTTCTTGAAAATCCGGTGGTAGTGCAATTAAGCGCAATTGGAGTTCGGTGGCCCTTGTCTCTGTAGCAGCGATAACAAAACACACACAGCGTACAAACACGTGCTTCACATATAGGTTACTTAAAAAGTAAAGGCTCAAGACGCATCACAGAAAACAATAAATATTAATTACACCGCGTACTTGAAGATTAGTTTTATGATATAACAATTGTTCAAATATTTTCAAAATAAGTCACAAAGACATGCAATAGACACCCAAACCCTGATAGAAAACCGGCAGTTGTATACCTTCATCAATTAGCAAACAAAGTGACATGTGCTAGTATACAGTGTTTTTATGATGGGCATTACATATGGAAGGAAAACAGAAATTAACTTTAAATGTTACGGAGTTGCAATTAAAAGCCATGCCATGAAAAACCTTTTTATGCAAAACAATTGGGGTTTTGACCCACCACAAGACACTGGAATTCGCGGGAGTTTGTACGCAACGAGTGGACAATATGCGACTAGTGAAAGTACTATTATTTGCGATGGAAACGAATATAATGCCGAGGAGATATTTGTGATATCGCAAGACCCAAACAGTGAATTATGTCCGTTTTGTTTATGCAGACGTTATATAACGGACAAAAGTAATACTCGAATGTGATGGGAATCCGTACCCAGTGTACCTCATCAACGGAACTCTACTATAAGAAAAGACAAATATAAAAGGTTTTGGACAATGTTATTGCATCACGATGTGTTGAACGACCAAAGATACATTGACGAAAATCTAGGGTACTAGGATATGACATGCAAGGTCAAGAATGGCACAGACGCGAAATAATGCCTTCGTGTGTAGTGAATTTGGTGAGGTCCAAAGGAAAAATCGTACTTGGGACATATGTGGGAACAAGACTTACCCATCATACAGTGTAAATAAAAACAAAACAGTATAAGTTTAAACTATTTTTATTTTCTATACCCTCCAACATCGGAATGCACGTATATAACAGAAGAAATGCATGAGTAAACAGTGTTAGAACGTATTACGTGTATTATAAATTCATGGATGTACTTGGATAATCAGAGACAGAACAATCAGTCAACTTATTAGTCTATATAATTATAGATTTTTGTTATAACTTTGACGACGCACGCTTGCCTTCACAGTTGGCACTAAATTTCTTGTCAGACCGACAGCATGTGCTGCTACATCCGGTGTAAACAATAACACACAAAAACACGCCCACTAACTAACGAAATTGAATTTTAAATTAAATAATGAGGTCTGCTTCAAAACTTTGATGAATAAATATATATTTATGGGAAAGTTTAATTACAATATCAGTTGATATGAACTTGTATATTACGGAGACGAATGAGCACCACAATTTTCGTAAGTTAAATCCGAGCTGATACATTTTGGCGTTGTTTTTCATAGTGACGTCATAACGCATGACATAGATTCATTATAACGTCACTATGAAAAACAACGCCAAAAGGTATTAGCTTGGACAAAAAGACAGCAATTATCAAAATCGGAATATGGTCTATTGTTGACAATTTTGCAAATTCATTGCTGCAATCTCAACGTGTTTTGAAAAATCAAATCTACCATCATTTGCTTGATTGGCCGCTATTTCCATTCCGATATCGGTCTTAAAAGTGTTTTAAAAAGTGAACATATTTAATTTTCATATGTATACTCTTATTACCTATGGTCTACTGTTATTTTTCGATAATAGAAAATAAATTAAGTCAACCTGATGTTATCTTATTGTCCTAAACATGAACTTTATATTCGTCGGTACTTAATTTCCTCAATGAAGGGATTGACAACAATTGGTACCTTACAAAATAAAAGGCATTCACAGAACATCTGTTGTGCATAGTGATGTTTAAACTGTTTTATATTTAAGTGCCATCAATTATTCAACTATTATCTTCATATTAAAAGTAGGTGAGTCTCGTAATGCGGCATAAATTTATGAAAATACCTGATAACAAGCATTAGCTTCGATACACCATGCAAAAGTAAGCATCTTCTGCCGATCGGTCACAACCACCATGATGCCATAAGTATATGCGAATTAGTATTATTCTTAGTAACAAGAGTAGGAATCGGCACAGCCACAGAAAGTATATGTCAGGATCAGTATAAATAATACAGTAATGTAAAGTGATAATGTCCGACGGTCCGTCTACTCTGAAATACCGAGGTCAAAATGTCATAAAACGATGAATCACATAAACAAATAAAGTATTCATAACGACCGTAAAATTTGCAGAATGTAAGCTTAAGGTGTGATACCTAATATCGTTGTAATATGACGTGTGCAAAAGCAGTCCTCGTGGTCGCCTTCCGCGTTAACGAGAATTTTATGTTAGGCCTGCACCCTTCTGTAGATATATAACAGTCGTTATGTGAATTTACACAATAAATGGAGTTAAGCATTAGAGCAACTACCTTTGCATCTTCAATTTTGTATTTTAGACTGCTTCATATAATGCAATGGACCATGATATTAAACGGGCAACTTAAAGGATTTGTAATATACACAAACATAATATAATAATTTTGAAATTTGCAGTTGAAATGACAGTAGAAAAAATACGTAACTTTCTCATTCAATGTCTAAATCAACTACTTATGTATAAATAGTATCTTGATCAAGAATAGAACAGAATAAGAATCGAAGTTAGAATGAGGTAGCATAAAGAACATATCTTCATGCCTACCGGCCGGTCACACTAAAAATATATCAGTATTAATGAAATGTAAACAGGTGTAAATATTTACGATCAATTGTTATATAACTATATTTCTACAGCATTTAATTGACGAGTGATGCAAGACATGCTAATTCCCTTGTCCGCCTGATCTCCCTCCATTAAGATGATTGTAAAAGTCCTTTAAGTATATGATCTAAGTGGTTTGTTTTTTGGTTGGACAATCTAACAGATAACTAAGATAATACACTCAGGTGAACATTTTTCTTATGTACCCTTTGCATGAAATCTGTTTGCTCTGCGCAATGAAATACGGATATATCAAATCAGAAATAATATAGGAAGGGAAATATATATAAAATAAGTGTCTTATTTTGTGTTTTCATGCAGGAATAAAGTACAATGGCATGACGCATTATTTCTCATAAATGCATCAGACATTGTACGTTATTCCTGCATGAAGACACAAAATAAGACAATTATTCTATATATATATATGCACTTTTAACGCCAAAATATCTTACTGGAAACTTCCATTTCCTATTTATAAACTGCATCATTAAATCATTCTCGGGAGAAGTTATAAATTGAAAGAAACAGCCGGTGTCCCATGACAACGTAACGTTTATCCAGAACGACATACTCTCGTCGAATGTCAAGCACTTAAGCGCAAGATTTGACTTTAATGACGTCACGCAAGGTTGAAAATGTCAAACATTTCATTATGCCGTCATTAGCTTAACAATCAAAAGTCTGTTAAACATCGCTTTATGTGTTGAAAAGTGGTTCAAATATGGCGTGTTATGACGTCACCGATCCATGTTCTTTATACAGAAATAAAATACATAGGTCTTGAAAGCCTTATCTCAGGCAATTACAGTGGTTGTGCATATATATATATATATATTTGTTATGATTCCAAGTGATGTGTACGCGTTAAGTAATAAATGGTAAGAATATTAGTTTCCTCTTACTTAAGTTGTCTATTTCCATCATTTGAGGAGTAATGGATTGTATCGGAGCTGGGAGGTGCTTCTGATGGGTACGTACCTGGGGGAATAAAGTTTACCAAGACAGAATATGATTATGGTATATGATGAGGGGTTTGATATTATAAATCAATTAAATAAATAAGTGTATAAATATTCGGTCTCTTTGTTTCATTACTTGTTATTTGGCAGGGCAAAGTGATAATAACGTCATCAAAGTCTATGAAACCCAGATACTGTCCCGAGTTCTATTACTACAGCTTGGGGTAAACATGACAAATTGGTGATGAAACAGCCAAATGGAACACAAAAATCAAAAAACGATAAATTAAAAATAAGAAAAATAAGCTTTTGCAAGCACACTAAATGCAGGAATTTGGCAAATTTTGTTTGTGTATATTAGGAAAAACATTTGAAGCAAAAATAATTTTTTTAGTTAATAAAATATGATATATTCATATATTTTTCAAGAAAGCATATCAGTGAACATATCTTATCACAAGACTAGAATAAATGTGTGGTTGAAAATTCGGGATAAAAAAGTGATAAGAAATTTTACTGTGTAAATTTGATTAATGTTTATCTTTATCTCTCTTTTTTATGAAAAAAATATGTAGCGAAAAATAAGTCTTTTTATCTTATACAATAAGCTATATTTATGTCGTTTCAAGAAAGCATTTGGGTGAACTTAACTTATCATAATGTTAAGTAAAAATATTTCTCTCTTTGCACAAGGCAAAAGATCCATTTCCTTTATTGCTTTAATTCTTTAGAAATTGTAATAATGTTAAGTGGTGGTTATTCAACGTTTATTTACGTACGCAATGTGATTGTATCAAATATTTATATATGTATAACATATAATAATACACGTGAGAGCAATTGACAAACTGATAAAGAATTAGAAATGCAGTAATTGAATGTAAATGAATACATTACCGAGGTTTTTGTTTCTCGAAATATGTGCGTGCGTCCTTGTCACAGATACTAAAATGCGTTTGTATTTATACCATAGGTTAGAAGAATAGTCAGGAAATGCATAGGGAAGTTTTCACATGCATTTTCTACCAGACATGTATATCATAATATGTCTGCTCTTTAGAGCTAAATGTAATTACATTCGTTTTGAAGATGTAGTATTATACGCATACAACATAAGTTTGTGTGCTCACAATGAATAAAGTTCAACAATTATGCCATAACAATAAAAAACAAAAACACCCACCAAAAACACCCCCCCCCAAAAAAAGAAAAAAAAC
The DNA here is from genome assembly GCA_035048485.1 of Pteria penguin. Taxonomy (NCBI): domain Eukaryota; kingdom Metazoa; phylum Mollusca; class Bivalvia; order Pterioida; family Pteriidae; genus Pteria; species Pteria penguin. The sequence continues at coordinate 28,030,241 of CM068592.1, forward strand.
CCAAAAACAAACAACCCCCCCCCGCAAAAAACAAACAAACAACGGCCTATCAAAGTTCGTTGAATTTGTGAGATATATGTATTTTGGACCGTAAAATAGTAAACACTATAAAAATACCCATTTCAGTCCCCTTATAAAACAATAGTTTTATTTCCTTAATGCAAATGACAATTTCAAAACATTTTTACAGATAAGCCGTAATAGTTTGCTTGTAATATTTTGATATCAAAGGTGAATCAGATAATATCAATTAACAAAAATACGTGTCGCGACTGTAACAGAAATTAAATGTAAATGATTATTATTTATTTATGTTTTTATTTCTTATTGTTAAGGGGGGGGGGGCGGTGTAAAGGGGGATGGGGTTGTTTTTTGGGGGGGTTTATTTGGTTGGGTTTTTTTTGGGGGGGGGGGTTGCGTTTTGTTTTACTTTGGTTTTTTAATGTTTGCTTGTTTTGGTGTTTTTGTTTGTTTGCTTTTAATTATTTATTTTATTACTATTATAATTATTTTAACAACACGGGTTTTAACATATCGTTCAATTATTGGCTGTAAATTAGAAATAACCACCCAACCATCACTGAATGATAATGCACTTCCAGACTGATAGATATATAAGATGTGTAGTAAATATCTACAACCACTGAAAATCATAATGGCCACTGTTCAATAAGATGTGCAGGGACATGCATTTAAGCCAAACTTGAATAATAAAACAAAACCAATACTTCAGATAAGGAGTTCTTGAACTTAAATATTACACATAATAACAACGATATTCATATAAATTTGCATAATGTTCGTGACGACTTTGAATTTCCTACTGTAAACTTCCCTTATTTAGATGGTGATATCTTTAGACTCCCATCATATGGTATTTATATTAGCCAGTTGCTTCGATCTGCTATGGCTTGCACTAACTTTTTGGATTTTCATGTAAATAGATAGATGACTTAATAGATGTCATAACGTGATAAAACGCTCAATAAATTTAACACATCGTATTCAGATATTTATCGAAATCTTGACTATTGAAAGATATTTTTCGAGCGGAATTTCTCATCCTACTTTTTACGGTGATCTAATACACAAATATCGATGGTGAAAGGTTCCGATAATTTCACTTTATCGGATACTAAAATAGTTTAATGCCTTCAACAGAGTCAGTTTGGCTTTGAACCACCACCCCCCCCCCCCCCCCCAAAAAAAAACCCCAAAAAACAAAAAAAAAAAAAACAAAAAAAGAAAAAAAAGAAAACCCGAAAAATAAAACCAAAACTTGAGAGATGAATGTTGCAGGCAGATGAATCCAAGAGGCAGTTTCTGGCATCTTGAAAGTGTCCAACAGTGTTGTTCAACGCATGTGGAATTCTTTCCAAATCGAAGAATATGTAGAAAACTGCCTTATCCTAATACATATATTCAATGAATCTTTTCAAGAGCAAACTTAATTTATCGAAATTGCCGACGGACAGAGTGATCACTACAATGATACCCCACCACCACACACACATTTGCAACAGCACAGCGTAACGTTACAGAAATGAAACTGTAACCAAGGATGTATGATCTTGTTCAATATCATCATCATACTGCTTGTTTTGTGTCATGATGAAATATGAATCAGAAACATTTTGTTTATTGTGACTATGACCATGGAAGTATGACACTTCTTATGGACTGACTCTGACTATGACCAAGGAGGTATATTTATGGCATTCTTTCTGGACTGACTGTGTCTATAACAATGGATGTTTATATACTTACTGTGACTATGACCATGCCTATATGACATTGTTTATGAACCGACTGTGACTATGACCATGGAGGTTTGACATTCTTTGGTAACTGACTGTGTCTATAACCATGGATGTATGACATTGTTTATAGACTGACTGCGACTATGACTCTGAAAATATAACATTGTTTACGGGCTGATTTTGACTATGACCACAGAGGTATGACATTGTATAAGTACTGATTGTGACTATGACCATGGAGGTATGACATTCTGTAGTGACTGGCTATGAACTTGGAGTCATGACATTGTTTAATTTTAAAAAGATAATGGATACAGATGAATTGCAGACGGATGGAGAGACAGGTGGTTTTATATGTATATCCTTCATTCTGTGGTGCTAAATAATATACAAAGTATAGCTTCTTTTAAACGCTCGCTGTATTTACATATCACTTCAAAACGTTAGGAAATATCCGTCTCTTATCTCCATCCATAGCATCTTTTTTCAACGCCCTTGTATGGTAAGTACGTATATGATTTGATTTCACGTCTTCTCTGCTTCGGGTGGATATGTTGCAAAATTAATCGTAAAGTGACACACAATTACATGAGAATCGACAGAGCCGATAAATGCTGCCAAAATAATGAACAGAAATTAGAAATATTTAAGTTCTACTCCCAGTAGTTATGGGCAAGGGTTTGAAAAGGGGGACATACTTCATGATCAAGATCGCAAGATCAAAAAATTTGTTAGAGACAGCAAGTTTAGCCATAATGAACAAGCGTGTGATGTACAAGTCTTATCTCTAGTAGCTGACGACTAATGCGGGTGGTTAAATTTTGAAAAGTGAGTCAAACCTCAAGGTCAAGGTCGTGAGGTCGGTGATACTACCAATGCCAAAGGTTTTCTCACAAGAAATATACAATATGAAAACGTATGTTTAATAGTTCGGAAGGTGTGACCAAAGTTAAAGTTTTTGTCTCGTCGATACCGAGACTAGGGTTATGATATTAGCTCTCTGGATAGTTGTCGTAGGTATGACGGATAACAAAGGGAAATACTTCCTAATTTATGCAAAAGAGAGTTATCATTGTTCTACATTCTACTTCACCTTATTGAGATGTATCTACCTATGACGTTTGACGTCGATATCCCTAAAACTTTTGTGTTATACTATGGACACAATTTCAGTATGATAGATAACAAAGGACGGTAAGTCCTAGTTAAAGTTAAAGATAATTATGTTATTTAAGCACTGCACTTCTCCTCATCAAGATTTATCTACATGTGAAGTTTCATGCTGATACCTCTATACAGGTTTCCTAGGTTCCAAACGAAATTTAAGTATGTAAATAAGATAAAAACAACAAACAAACGAACAAAGGGCAATAACTCCTAAATTGGATAAAGGAGAATTATACACATTATACTTCTCCTCATCAAGACCTATCTACATGTGAAGTTTCATGCTGATATCTTTTACAGATTTTGTGAAAAGCTCAAAAGAAAATTTCAGTATGATATAAAACAAAGGACAGTAACTTCCAAATTATTCAAAAGAGAGTTTTGATTCTTGTGCACTTCTCTTTTGCTCATTGCAAATTATCTACATAAAATGTTTCATTTGATACCTCTCATAATTTTGTGTTATGCTCGGGACAAAATTATGACGGAAAAACAAAAGGGGAAACTATATGCTCTTCCTTGGGGAGCATTGTAAGAAATCTTTAACTAGATATAGTGTCAGTGTGAATCATAAATGGGATGCTTCATTGAGAGAAAAACAAAGCAAAGAACAGTTTCACTGTATTTATATTTGATTTTTTCAAGCTTCAAAACCTACTCATTAAACATTGTGCTTAGTATGCTTGCTTTCAAAACCTTATCAAATGCAGTTGGCGACAAAAAAGATACCCCTAAATCAAACATGAATAAAGCTCCAGGGTTGCCAGGAATAACGTAAATACAGATATTTTCTGTCTTTTGATCGGGAAGTTTTTAATTTCTTTGCTTCATTTAAGGGATTATATACCCAATATGTTGCATTTCAGATATGAAGAGAAAATGTCCACAATAAAAGAAGATATCGAGTAATGTTTGTTTTTGATTACACATGACTATGGATAATTTTTGTGTGTGTCAGTCAAACAGGTAAGCTGACAAAAAAAAAAAAAAAAACCCTCAAAGGACTATATATGGTTTACTATAGAATATTTTTCCCAAAATACAAAAACAAAAAAGAGCGCTATGGCAAGTAAGTAAGATATTATTGTCTAGATCAACACTCGTTCTTTTAAATTATGAAGAAAAATGTTGGAATAAATGCTGTTGGATTCAAGGACACGAGCTTAAACATAGTCAGATTTCCCGTTTTTCATCATTTTCAACAGAAAATCTGCACGTATATGCAAAGCTTATTTTAAGCGCGATAACGAACAACTTTTATATTTCATCTAAAATGCGCTCTTTCCTTACATATTACACAGTATCAAAGAAAAAGTTGTTCTTAATCGCGTTCATATAAAAACCCTTGGATAATTACGCACGCTTATTAGACGATTCGAATCTAAAATACATCGCTCCGTGTTTCATTTAACGTAAAGAATGTAAACGTATCGTTTCTTCTGAATGATTTCGACGCCCAGACTAAAGGTAGGACACTTCAAAAACACAATATTATCACGTTTTATGAACGGGTGGTATTATGAAAACTATCCAGTCAAATGTTGCCGGCGGAGCAATAAGATGCTCTACATCCTACAGTACAGTTGAGTACAAGACCTAATATATTCTCCGAAGGCAAAGGCCGGTCTTGATCCTTAGATAATATTATAATGGTTATGATGTTTAGTATCTATAAAGTTTATGTTTACATAATGTAAGATAGAACTCAGTCTTGTTTGTTTCGATATGTACTATAAATCTAAAACTTATTGCCGGTGGCGGTAATCGACGTCTGCTTCGAACACCCCACCCCTCCGCCTTTTCCAATCATCCACTGTACATGTAAGCAGGAAAAAAAATCGAAATTTGTACATTGTATATGTACATTATTGATTACTATTAATGTATATTGAAGATTTGTATTGATCAAAGTTTTAATTTTATAAAAAGTGACTTTTGTTTAAAATTACATCTATATTTCCGGAGGGTATCACTTTTTACCTTATACTTATGGTATCACAACGGGTGTGACCGGTCGGCAGGAGATGCTTACTCCTCCATGGCACCTGAACCCACCACTGTTTTGACAGAGGTTCGTGATTGCTTATATTTTATTTACATATGTATTGTTGTGTTTCTCCGACTTCGAGTCGTGGATATCAGATCAATATCTTTAATTTGTACTCAATAACGTTATGTATGTCATTAAGAGGTGTTCGTTTGTGATGTGGTAATGACCGTTGCTCTTGTAATAGAGTTAAGACGTGCGGAGTCATGCTTATTGGTAAGTTGAAACTCAAATGCACAATGAAGCGATATAGTACATGAATCGCGGAACGACCGTAAAAGGGAGGTTCCGTAAATTAACATACTACCTGGTACGGCATTTTCTAGATATATTGAACGGAAGATCGATTAAGGACTCAAACGATGTCATTTGCGCTACGTGTATAGCCAGAATTTACAAGAGTCTTCCAAAACACAATTGCCACATTCCCACATTACTGTTACGTCGACGTGCCAACCTCAGTCTGATTCTGATTGCCATCTACCTGTGAGCGTACGCCATTTGCCAATCCAAAGTCTATTCCTCTCACAATTCCAACGACTACAAGATCTTGCAAATATTGAATCGTGTGTAGGAAGAAAGGAAATCATAGAAGTAGAATGATCAATATTCCCAATGAAGCATCAACACAAGCTTTTATTCAGACGTGTATCTTCATATACAGCAAATCCAGATGTTCTGCTCATCATGTTGAACATTCATACTTTATAAACCAAGCTCTTTCTCTACTGCGTACTATTAAATCAAATGATTGGTTTTCAAGATCTGATATTTTGAATCTGTTGTCATCTGTTCGTAACATGATGGCACATACATGTAGCTACAGCCGTCTGAACTTTGATGTTCCTTTTGCAATAAATGATGAGGTTTATGTAACACTTGCAGGATCTTTAAAGACTCAGTACCATGAACTGAGCGGGTCTCTCTCGTCTTTGAATAATGCATCGGTAATAACAGTTAGAACGTCAATGGCCGCATTTCTAGTTAAATCAGGGCATGATTGTCCAATAAGATGATGAAAGTATTCTTTGGATTGACAGGTTCCCAAATTCAACGTTTTGTACATAGTGTAAAGACGGCGTTCATAAAAGATTTCGTGCCTAAATATATTGGTTTCAAACATATATCACATCAAGACTTTTATGAACATCACCTTACCGATACTGCTAAAACGGTATTTAGTGTACAAGACAATGAAGCAGTAGTAGTGGTCGACGGTACTTACATAAACATCCAGAAAAGTTCCCATTATAAATTACAAAGACGGTCATACATTCTTCTTAAACATTGCCTTTGCCTGAAACCAATGATGATCGTTGCAACTGATGGACATATTCTGGATGCTTTAGGCAAATGGTACAAATAATGATGCAGCGATTACTAAGCATTTTATGAAAATGAATGTTGAAGCAATGGAGTGGTTTAAAGACATTGATATGTTTGTCGTTGATCGGGGATTCCGAGATGCTGTCAATTTTCTAGAAGATAATGGAATCCAAGTATAGATGCCATGCTATTTACCAAGAGGCACTAAGCAGCACAGCACGGAGGAAGCTAATCTTTCTCGCTTGGTAACTAAAATCCGTTGGATTGTAGAAAGTGTAAATGGTCGGCTGAAACAATTTTTTGATCGAGTTGTCCCTAACACATACATCCCAAGCATCGGATATTTTGTGAAGATAATATGCACTCTGTGCAATAGATTTCGACAGTCATTGACGACAAGAAAGTATGACCGGCGTACTCAACTTTTGACCGTGAGAGTGTTTGTACTGTCAAGCAAGATTGTATTTGTATTTAGAAGAAAACAACCTCATTCCCAAAAGATCAATCTACAAGACACTGGAGGTCCATCATATGCAAAAGAACACAAAGATAGCAATGGCTCGTATAAGCTTTTTTGAGGAAAGTGAAGAAATTCTTAAAGTCAAAATACAGTCAGAACATTCGAACAGTATTCAACATATGCTCTGGATTCGATATGATTCATCTGCTATTGAACCAATACAAACAAACAAAATTGACCGGGGTGGGTTGGGTTATGTCTCTCTGTCCATCTGTTCATATTTGACCAGACCATAACTTCTTACTCCCTTGTCAGATCTCCATATTTGACACAATTGTTGTACATAACCCACGGGTGTGTTCTGATTTTAACCCATGGCCATATCGTCAAGGTCAAGATCACAGTGGATACATAGAAAACAGTTTTGTCCGGGCCATAACTTCTGATCCCCTCACCGGATCTGGATAATATTTAAAACAATTGTTGTCAATGACCCAAGAGTGTGTCATGATTTGTTCCAAGGTCATACCTTCTGATCCCCTTATCGGATTTGGATAATGTTTTACACAATTGTTGTCCATGACATAAGGGTATGCCGTGACTTTGACCCAACGTCATATCTTGAAGGTCAAGATCGCAGTGCATACATAGTCAAAATCCTTGTCGGGGCCTTAATTTCTTACTGCGAAGTTGGATTCTTATCCAGGAAAAGAATATCACACAATTCTTTTTCATGACCCAGGTGTGTATCATGACCTTGACTCAAGATCATATATCCAAGGTCGCAGTACACGCATAGTCGAAATCATTTTCTGGGCCATAATTCCTTCCTGGTCTGGATAGCATTTCACTCAATTATTGTATATAACACAAGGTTGTATCATGATCTTGACCCATGGTTATATCTTCAAGGTCTGGGTCAGTGCACACATAGCAAAATGTTTGTCCGGGCCATAACTTCTGATCCCCTTATCGGATCTGAATAATATTTTATACAATTGTTGTCCATTACCCAAGGGTGTGTCATGATTTGACCAAAGGTCATATCTTAAAGATCAAGGTCTCAGTGCATAGAAAACCAAAATCCTTGTCCAGACTATAACTTCTTACTGCTATGTTGGATCTGGATAACATTGCATGTCCAAGGGTGTGCCATGATCTCCATTGAAGGTCATGCAACGTTTTGTCCATGTCCATGTGTCTGTAGATACTTAACTAACTTGCAAAGATCATCACCATCTCGTGGAAGATGTAACTAGAAATTAATCTGCAAACTCACAAATGCTTATAACATTTGGTTGTTGTGCGTTTTCTATCGAAAGAATACAATGGACATGTGGAGATCCTCCTTGCTGTCTTTATATCTTGATGTCTGCTGCAGGTAAGAAAACAAGTAAATATCTTGAACTACTTAAGAGCATGTCTATCAGAAAACCATGCAAAATAGTCCGGAAGCAAGATTGTTATTTTTTTTTTTTTTATGAAATTTGGCATGATGGAAGAACATGCACATAATTAAAATGTATATACAGTGAGGTGCGGTCCTAACATAACGTTATGTTAACGTCGCGTTAACGTGAAGTTTGCTTTCCTCGTGCGCTCAGGACTGCTGAGCACACGCGTTTGCGTTAACGCAGATTTCCTCGTGAACTAAATTTTGAGACCGCGTTAACGCGCTGGACTGCCGCGTTCACGCGCTTGGCTGCCGCGTGAACGTGCCTGACAGCCACGTTCGCTTGCTTACAACTTATATAGAAAAGGATTTAAAGGAGAATCGATATATATACATTGTATATTTAAATATAAAAACATATTACTGTGCGCATGTAGATAAATATTTAGAATTAAATAAAACGCTTACGAGTAAAGGTGTAAATTTAAAAAATATTGAATACAAATTCCGAGCATTGAATATGATGACATTTATTCTTATTTTAGGATAATAAAATTAATAATAATAATAATAATAATAATAATAATAATAATAATAATTAAATTAATGAAAAGAATAATAACGATGATAAGCATGGTATTCATATATTATGAAAAATAGCTAAATTACAACAAAAAAAAATGTAAATACATAAATAAGAAAAAATACATAAGTAAATTATAAATAAATAAACAAATAACAAATAAATACATAATTTCATTAATTTAAAATAAACAAATAAGATAGAATTAGAATGTAATTTACTAGAGTTTTTGTAGTATAAACTGACCAAGTTTTTCATAAATACCTGAGTGCATGTCTGCGCGGTGATTACCATTATTATATTACATATGAAACCCTTAATGCGGGGTGTCATTTCAACATCACATTTAATGCACGTATATATGGCGACATTTGCGGTAATTTAATTAGATTCCTTTTATTTCCCCCATCCGTACCACTGTAAAGAGAATTACAAATATAATCATGTGAACGCGCGACCGGACTGAGCGCACGCGGGAATAAATCGCGTTAACGCGAATTTCCTCCCGCGTTAACGCAAGGAGCGCACGCGCGTCCGGTCGAGCAGTCCTAGCACGTGTGCTCAAGCAGTCCTCCTGACCGCTTTTCGCGTTAACGTTAATGTTATGTTAGGACTGCACCCATCTGTATTTTCTATATCTTTACATATGAATAGTGTGAGAAATCCATTTTTTCCCTTAAAATCCAATATGGCTGCCATATGATCGCGGTATTGGTATTTAAATATTGTCGGACTAAAACCATGTAGAAAAACCTGTATAATTCAATGTAATGACCATAAACAACCCGGGATATTCTGATGTTATCGAAACATATATTAATAAGAAGGAACCTTGCTCTACAAAACGTTATATATCTATTGCAATTTCAGTTCAATGTTTTCAAGGGCAGGTAACTTATAAAAACTTGGCACATTGCCATAATCTGAAATTAACAAAAAAAAAAAAAAAAAAAAAAAAACCACACACACACACACAGCACATTGTCGGAGAGCTATAAGTAAATAAAAAAAAAAAGAAGTACCCAAGGGTAAACCATATCCATTGAATAAATGGGACAATATTGTGTTTAACGTCATATTCAGACAAATGCGAATCCCAAATAAAATGGAGGTGAGTGTAGGTGCCCGGGAGGAGTAAGCGTCCCCTGGTTGCATGCAACAACCTGTCAAGTAAGGAGGAAAATACATAAATATGCACGCATGAACAAACGAAAAGAACGAAAAGACGAAATCCAATTTTCCCATTCAAGGCAAGAAATGCTGCTTGCCTGAAATTTCGGTGTCGGAAACGCAGGTGAACAAATGTATGTATATATATGTAAATACGTATTATGTCCAATCAAGTATACTCAAAAAGCTAAGATGGTTATTTTGTAAGGTCAGGTCCAAAAATATCGGTTAACATTGTTGAAAGAGGAATCTGAAATTGCAATAGATCCCTATAACGACCATAAAACTTTCTCAGTAACAATTTCAAACGTTCCTCAATATATCCTTGTAATAGCAGTTTCATGGCAAGAAACCTCGCTCTTGCCACGAGACTTTCGTATGTAGAGCATGTCCTGGCATAGCGTATAAGTTGTGGAATGAAGAGGCCATATGCGGGAGAGGAAGGTACATGTATGTTGCTACTCAGAAAACAGATGTTGGTAATAATGAAATTGAAATGAAATGGAAATCGTCGCATTTGTCACAGGGAGGTTACAAAGCAACCATCAAAACTAATAAAATGACGTCTTAGTTGAAATATTTTTGCAAATATCAATTGAAATCAACTACATTTCTAATTCTGTAAAAGAGTTGCTGGAATTTTCAGTACTTTAAAAAAAGATATTTCCTATAATTGAGTTATTGTTCATCTTTTGTATTGAAACAACTCATTAAGGCTTCAAACTGTAATTAGAATCAATAGTAAGTTGAGTAAAATTTATGTATTAGATCATATATTCATATTTTTGTGTTTTCATGGTAACGAAATATTAATTTATCAAATACTTTCAAAAAAAAAAATGTTCTGTAAAATTTACACTACAAAAATGAAAATTATTTTCAGACATTCATTTATACAAGGGCAGGTAAGTCTAAAAATTTGCCCTTTGTTATATAGGCCCGTCTATCTGTTTGTTCGTTTGTCTGTGGTAAAACACGTCAACATTTCACATAACTTATCAACTGTAGGAGATACGGATTTATATATATTAAAGAGGACGAATAGTCGTGTGACGTCACAAATGTTCCGTTCCCATTATAGGTTTTTATTTTCCACTACCACGCTAATTTCCAGATTTGTGAATTATGTCGTCTGGATGTAAACAAATGAGTTCGAAAGGTCGTTTTGTAAAATCGGTGTATGCAAACGGCTTAAGTCCTTAGAAAATGTACGTAATGTTCGTTCTCAGTCTGCTAGTGATGGATATTCATTACACGCCAACTACCATAACAATCGATCAATATTTACAACAATAGTAATAATAATAATAATAATTGGATCGGACACCCTCTAGATCTAGTCTAGTTTTTGTAAATCACATATATGGTATCCCCATTCCACTGTAATGCATTTAAGAAAATGAATTACAATTACTGGTCCAGTAACGTCACACCACGAATATTTCACGTATATGGTGACGGCATACGGCATACAAATTTTGACCTTTGCAACGGACTCACCCAGTGAGGGATATTTAATATGCCATGCATACCACGACACGGGGCCTCGGGGTTTACTGTCTCAACCAAAAGACATGACACCGGCATGACCAGAGCCGGACTCAAATCCCGGCCTCCCGATTAGGAGGCGAGCGCGATACCACTTGGCTACAGTAGACCAAAATACATGGTAGAGAGCATGGTTTACCCATTATGTAACTCATGCAGTAACCAAATATTTTATTCATATTTACGACTCTCCATTTCGACCATTTTCACCGACTTGAGTGTAATTGTTCCCGGTCGATCTAGTCTACTGATATTGTAAGTGGATAAAAAGACATGACATATGATAAAGTCAAAGTTCAAATGCTTATAATGAAAATATTGCATTATTTGACCTTAAAAACTGGCGTTATGTTCATTGATTAAGAGCACCTATCTTCCGCGTATGGATATTGAAAGTAGGTCAGAATGTGATAAATAAAATAATGTAGAAGGCATAAATAAACACTTTTACCAGAAAAAAATATTCTCCTTTCAATATCATTTATTTTGTAAAAATTTTGGATGATTTCTTGCCCATTACGCTCAAACCAGCAAAATGTCCAGGAACTGTTACTGTCCGGGACCTGTTACAGTAGCAGTATAGGCAATACGCACTGAGGTTCGGTTTTCTGAACCAAGTCGCTAATGACTGTAACCTCATATTAAAACTGTAGGTTATCGTGACGTCACAAATCAAAAATTGCAGGGTATTATGACATCATATCAAAAACTGCTGGGTATCTTGGAAACCCTTGCATTTTTTAAATCAGACAACCAATGAGATCGCGTGTTACAAACAAAATGCATTAGAATATGTTATGTTGTACACGTAGGTCTGTCTAGGAAATATAAAGTTCTGTATCCATATCGAGTCCATGGTCATCAAGTCAATGTCATAAACCTTGACCCTTGACTTTAAAAAATGAGTTCCCACTGTTTACTGGAAAAAGTTTGAGACCACATTCCTCGTACTTTATAGGGAATTTGGTCATATTGATATTGGAGTCTCTGAGTTAAAGATCCACCTACCTTTTGAACCAGTGTTTTATTTGGTTTTTTATTTGTTTGTTTTTGTTTTTGTTTTGTTTTGTTTTTTAAAGTGTCTATACCTTTTTATTTTTTATCCTATTTGCATAATAATAAAAGACCAATGTTTGGAAATAAATAGACAAATTTTGAGATACACCAATGCAATTTCCGCTTGGAAGGGTCCTTATAAAGGACCTGATTTGAAGGAAAAAAAAAACTGGTTTACCAAATCATCATTGCCAATTACTTGTACTATGTATATGATAACATTGTTTCCTATTATTTGAACTGTTTTGTGTTTGTGAATTTCAAAATAATTATAAAGTTATGGTAATAGCAAAAATAAAGCTGCTTAACCAATTTAACATTGTGTTTAAAAAGAGAAACTTGCTTAGGCCAAAGAAAAATATATGTTTGTTTCCTGTAACATGCTGAAAAAAAATTCGGATCCGTCAGTTGGAAATATTTGAAATATTTGACAATATTTATCTTTATTCTTTTTTTTATTACTGATTTGATGTTGGATTGGCATCTAAAATGCATATTTACCATTCATGAATCGCAATTACTTTGTTTTTGTCATAATAATGATCTCTTAGAGTATAATAAGGTACATTTTGATACCAAAATGACATATTTGAATTATTGTCCACTCAAAATGCCATAAAAAAGTTAAAGGTTAGTGCCAAAAAGTAGGGTCAGTGGCGTTACAGGAAACACATATATATTTTTGTTTTGGTCTTACTTTTGCAATGCAGAATTTATAATGTTTACATACTATTTATAATAAACATTTATGCTTGGTATGACCTCTTATCAAGTAAAACTAAAATAATAAACCAAATGCATGCAAGATACTGAGATGTATTTATCAATAATAAAAGCTTGAAAACTGAAAAATATTTATTATTTGACCTTGAAACTGTGAAAAAAATTTATGGCAAGGTCATGGAACGGTAAATGTTCCTATATAGTTATCAAAATAAATTTATATAAAAAAATGATGTTTTGCAATATAATATGCTTACACGATATGGCTTGATGATTTTGATATGAATATAACATGACTTTTATGGTGACCTTTTGAATAGTGACTTTGAACTTGGCATTTTAAATTATGATTGATTGATTGATTATTGTTTTACGTCACTTCACGATTATTTCACGTATATAGTGACGGCATCTGCCTGATGCATTGCGTACAAATTTAGACCTTTGCAACAGACCCACCCGAAGCAGTGAGGGATCTTTTACGTGCCACGCCTACCGTGACACGGAACCTCGGTTTTTAATGTCTCATCCGAAAGACAGAACACCGGTGTGCCCCGGATGGGAGTCGAACCCGCGACCTCTCGATCACGAGCCGAGCACCTTATCCACTAGGCCACACCGGCTTTTTAAATTATGTATGACTTCCTTTCCTATTGAGCTTTGATAAGATATGTGAACTGAATGTAATTAATGACTTATAATTTTTGTTTAAAATGTACATATTATGAGTGATTTTTAAGTATATGATAATTTACAGTCTGTACAACTTATCTACTAGTCATTTTCAAGAAAAGCATAAAGGTTACATTGTTGTAGAATCTTAATTAATCTGGAAAGGTATTCATTTTCTCATGGTAATATAATCATAAAGAAGCATAATAGACAATTCAATTTTATTTTGATAATCATTTTATTTTTTCACATCACTTAGTAGGGGGGAGGGATGAAATTTTACAGTATCATGAAAAGGTGTGAAAATAGTAATTTCTTTGAAGTTTTATACCCAAAAGTGTGTAAATTGGTCAAAATTTAATATACAATTATTGGAAATACTCAGAATCATTAAGTAAATTATACAAGTATAGTTTTGTTTCATGACGAAAAAAAACAAAAACATTGTATAGGACAAAACAGAACAATTCAAGGATATAAATCTAAATAAATGCCTATCACTTGATAAGTAAGGAAACTCATTAAAACTTTTCTTTTTTTTTCGTAATGAATGTTACCAAATTTAAAATACAATTTGTGGTCCTGATGATCAAGTTCTGAGAATTTTCTCAAGTATTCCTCCTCCTTAAATAGTGTATTCTTTCCCATCGTACCAAAAGTTTGACCTTGTAACCCTGACCTTGGAGTTTGAAATACTTTTAGAATAACAACTTAAAATGACATAGTTGCCATAAGGGCATTTGTATTTCACATATGCATTCTGTTTTAAAAAAAGTTAAACCCCTCTCACACTAGGACCGCATTCACACGACGTCCTGGAAAATGCAGAACGCCGGGTTTAGCGCAGTGGAATTGTAAGCAGTGCCGCAACGTCGCAGTGAACATATACAAAACAAAAAACCTCCGGATCGCTGTTGAATTAAAGTCACACTGAAATTTAATAACTTTCAGTGTCGCGTGAACGGCAACCCTAGGACGCCATATAAGATTGCACTGTGTCTCTATGGCGATTCAACTGCACTTTGATGGCGACACTACGGCTTTCACCGAAATTGCACTTTATATTTTCCGTTTATGTACTGCGATCATAGCGCTACAACTGCACTTTTACAGCGTCTATCGGTATTGAGCCTACTTAGTATATAGGAACATGACATGCAGCAAACAAAAAGATCCATTTCATCATGAACGAATTAGAATAACAGATCGTGCTACTGCTTGTCTATATGCAGGTGCAGCAGGTCAAAGATGATGCAGAAGTGATGCATCTCATTTTGGAAAGACGGCTACATGATGAAGAAGGATTCGACAATTTCTGGACAACGACAGACAATTGCAGCATGGTCTATCATGGACTCATGTCTGAGCTGCAAAATGAGGACGCTTGCCAGTTTTTTAAGTGCCTTCGAGTGCCACCGGCTTTGTTTGACAAACGTGTTCATATACATACATATTCTGAGTCCTCGAATCAAAAACCCAGAATTGTCAGAGGACATCAGGTCTCGCCGTGGGCAACCAAATTTAAATGGCCGAAGATTTTGTAAATAGGTCAGTCGTCAAGGCCAAGGTCAAAAACTTTTGAAAAAGTTAATACGTAATTAAAGGTCTTGTTGCAAGGAATACACACATGGAGCATAGGTCAAATTTTTATATCTCAGTGAAAGGTCTTTACACAAGGAATACATATGTGAAATATTAAAGCCCTGTATCTAGTGGTTCTAAAGTTATGATTCAGATGTAAGTTTTTGTCTACAAACGACGACGACGCCGGGGATATGACAAAAACTCTCCGGACTTTCGTTTGGAGCGAAGAGGACACGCGATTTCTGTGGTGGAGTTTGACTGTCACAGAACTCGACGGTGTGCTCAAACGAGAAGCTTGTTGTGACTCGTGATCATCTTCTGGTTAATGAAACAAGAGGCCCAACTGGGCCTATATCGCTCACCTGAGTACCTAGATGATCAGTCATGCATGAAGGAAAAATTCATTTATTTTTGCATTAATGTGACTAAGTCAACACAGATGCTGAAAATATGTCAAATTTTATTTCAGGTTAGAATAAAAAACAACACTTTTTTGCACATCCATTCAGGTGATTTTGATATTATGCATTTCCTTTCTCTCTGCAAGAAGTCATTCAGGGCAACAAGTTAGTCATTTTCTTTAGGTGGGGCCTTTTGTTGACTGATTTCAAGTCTGGGTCATGAACAACAATTGTTTCAAATATTGTCCAGATCTAACTTAAAATTGCCTAATTTCATATGTTGAGTGTTGAGAAACATCTAAAAACTTATTTAGATGTATAAAGAAATGAAAAAAAGAATTGACCACAGCTGGATTTGAACCGCTACTCTCCATATTTCAATTACCAAGTATCTGTACCGTTGTGAGAACTGCTTTTCAGACATGGTGGCATTATCTGCTAACCAATTTGGATGAAATTTACCAAATTGATAGAGGATCTTTAGTACTTCATGTATTCCATTTTTCATTAAAATCTTTCATGTGGTATACCAGCAGAAGTGAAAAATGTGATTGAATTGTTCCGATATACCCTCATTTGCAAGTCTTAAAAAATTCATAGAAAATCCAAAAATTGAGATATTGACAAAATTCTTTCAAGTTTTGTCAAATTAACAATCCTTACCATAATTATGATTACAATAGTCCATAAGAAATCATCATTAACTAGAAAATATGACACTTTTCTGCATTGATTCAGCAAGTCCAAAGAAATGTCGAAAAAAAATTCTAAAATTTGATTTTGGAAGGGAACCAAAATGACAATACGTCTTCACTCATCCCTCTAGATCATTTCTATGCATTCTGTTTGTCTCTGTATACAGCCCGTATGAAAAAGAATATTGTTAAAGGAGGGGACTCTTTTGTGACCTACTTTTGACTATGGTGTCGCCACCTGTAAAGAGGTCTGAGAGAAAACAACAGAATTTGAAGAGGATCATAAGTGACTTATTTCTACCAAGATTTATTAAAATCTATCGAACAGTTTTGTAGAAAAAGTTGAAAATGTGAAAAATGGCCACCCCCCCTTTTTTTGGAAGTCTTAAACGTAAAATTTCTTATTTCATATGTTGAGTGTTGAGGAACATCTAAAAACGTATTTAGATGTGTAAAAAACAATTTGACCACAGCTGGATTTGAACCGCTACTCTCCATATTTCAATTACCAAGTGGTATATGTACCATTGTGAGACCTACTTTTTAGACATGGTGGCATTATCTCTTAACCAATTAGGATGAAATTTACCAAACTGATAGAGGACTTTTAGTACTTAATATATTCTATGTTTCATTAAAATCTTTTATGTGGTTTTGTAGAAAAAGTTGAAAATGTGAAAAATGGCCACCCCTCCCCCTTTTTGGAAGTCTTAAAAAATTCATAAAAAAATCCAAAAATTGAGATAATGACAAAATTCTTTCACAATAATATTCCTCACCACAATTATGATCAAAATAGTCATTAAGAAATCATCAATATCAATTAACTGAAAAAAACATGACACTTTTCAGAAAGTCCAGAAACACGTGAAAAAAGCGTAAATTTCTATTTGACGGATCTTAACCCCGAACACAATTTTTAATAACCCAACTTTATAGATTGTTGAAATGCAATTAGTTTCCCCATTTATGTACTGGTTCTGGAGGAGAAGATGTTAGAGGGGTACCCTTTTGGACACTTTTGGCCCCGCCCTGGATCCACCCCTGAGGGAATCAGGATCCCGAACACAGTTTAAGTAGGGGACCTTGAGTACACAATTTACATAAAGTTTGATCCAATTCTGCAATGTAGGTCCAGAGAAGAAGTCGAAAATATGAAAAATTTAACGACGGACGGACGGACGGCGCACTATGACTATAGCTCACTTGAGCATTTCGCTCATGTGAGCTAAAATGGCGGGCGTAATTCAAAATTTTGCGGTAGGGAACTTTCTTTTCTTCAGAAATCTTGTTAAAACATTCAGAAATCTGATCAACACTGCAAGGTCACTTCTGGTAATACTAATAGGAGTTACCGCCAATGAAACTTATAATTTAGGAAAGCTTCGTTGCTGTTATGAAATAAGTCCATAAAAGAGATATATATTGTAAAAACATGCTCCAGTTTTATTTAGTATCAATCTGTTGTTAGTCGGTCAATATGTCCATCTGTCTGCCTACACAGATGAACAGATGAAAAACATTATATAAATCCCCATTTTTTCACGTAATTTTGATGAGAATCGTTTCCGTCACAATCATTTAGCGTAAGATGCCTTCACAAGGAGCAGATAATTCTATATAATTAAAAGACTCAATTAAGGAAATTCCATTATGAATTGGGGAACAAAAGTAGAATACAAGGCATCCTTCCCTTTTGAAAGGCCCGACATCACACATTTTGGCTCACTTGTTCATTTTGTATAGCTCCATGGTGACTTCTGCCACATAACTGAAACTCCTCTTTTTTCTTTTTGACATCAAATACAAGTGGTCTGTCAAACACGAATTTAACTATGATGTCACAACTGAACTACGTAATGGGCATGGTTAAAGGTGGATCTGGTGATCCTTCAATTACCTCTGTTTAAAAGAACTGGGCTTGTAAAAGACATGAAATAGGATCATATTCTGATGAACAGTAAATGACATCTAATAATATATGAAAATCACCTGGAAACCAATAATTTAATTTTTTTTTCTATCGGCAGTGACCTTGACCTTTGACCCCAAAATCATTACAGGTTCTTCCCCTCTATTCAGTGTTTATGATAACAATTACAACAAGTAGATTATTTACTAAATGAACATTTTAAACCGTAATTAATGGATATTTTATCCTGAAAAATGAAAAAAAAAAATCATGGAATATATAAGAAATACTACAATTCCCAGCAAACCCCTTTACATGCTTAAAGGACTAAGTCTGCTAAATCATGTAAAATTATGAAGTCTGAAGTCACATTTTGCAAGTTATTGATATATAAATGAGGCTTGCTTTTGTTATGTCTGAAACTGTAGCCTCCTTTTATTATTTGGCGGCTTGCCGATAATGAATTTAAGTGCAAAAAGGTAATAGTTTGCAAAAGAGTAAATATAGGTGAAACATAACTTTGACTTAAAAAGTATATGAAATACACGCATATTAACATAAAAGCGTGGTTATGAGCGGGAAATCTGGAATGACAATAGCCATTTATTCTATACACTTTTTAGGCTATATTAAGAATGGGCTGTCCCAAAAAAATATTACCACGACCAATATTCAACTCAGTAGAACGAACCTGTAATATGATACTCTTTCTATTAAACATTAAAATAGTTAATATTACAACCTTGCGTCCGGACGATTTTTAGTATTTGCATGGTTTTCTCGTAGACATGCTCTTAATTGCAGCTAAACGTTCATACATCACCTTCTGCCAAAAAGGTGGGCCTCCACGGACAGAGCGAAGAAAGCGGTAAGCATCATCTTTGGTGATCAATGGACGAATATGTTCTACATTTGTGCAGAATCCTGCATTGTAAAGTGTTCCATTATGACTACTCTGTGACTTCCGTAGAGATGGATTCTTTGATCTGTTTCCATTCTGCTACAAGCGTAGTGAGAAAAAGGAACTCAATATTTAAAGCAAAATGTCCATTCTTTTCAAGTATTCTCTTTTAGAAATATTTCATGGGAAACAATTTAACTTTTCGTTCACAAGTGTAACCAAACTGTAAATTTGGAAAATGTGTTGGAAAGCTGAGTTCTTCAAAATTTGCATCTTGAACTATAGAAAGAGGTTTTTACTCCCCCAAGAGCAATTGATATAATTCTGCTCGCATCACTTGCTTAATCTGTAAGCTGTACACATGTCTCTAACTGAACATTTTGTGACTATTCTCTTGTAATTTGGAATTGTTTCTTCATTCTTATTTTGACTCTGCGAGGACGCAAGCAACATATTTAGTAAGACATTTTTTTACTCTGCTTTGGAGAAAAATCGCCAATAACATGCAGAAACTAACACCTCGTCTCGTATTATCACTAACAATTATCGTTGTCGTGTTACGAATTCATGCCCTTGGTTTTTAATATACTGGTGTTTATATGGAGGGCTAAATGGTCAGGTAAGGCTGAGGGACGTGTAAGCAACGCATGTATACACAGATTATAAGAGTTTTCCATTTTATAGTGAGATGTATTTAATTTTAATAATAGTTTCCATCTGTGGGCAAAACAAAGAAAACAAATGAATAAAATCTCAAAGCTAAAAGACCCAAAATGATGAGGTCAATAAGACCATAATAACCCTTTGCGAAATTTCTGAAAAAAATATCAAAAAGTGGAAAATAGCAGCAGTTTCTTTTTAGTTAGAATAAAATTCTATAGAGGTAAATTGTTGATAATATAGCATCAAACCGAAAAGACATACCAGATCAGTAAAACCTGAAAATCAAATGAAAAACAAACCAAAGAATTTCTAATATATAACATAGGTATACCCCTTAAGGAAGTGAGATGCGGTGCTGGGTATGGTGTCGTTGGTGTGCTTGGGATCTCAATACATTACAATTACATTTTAAATCTAAAAAGTAAATGAACTCAAGAAAGATACAGTTTTTATTACATTGCGCGTGCTAAACGAAGTGATAGTTTGATGAATCTACGGCCGAGCTTTCTGTACTAGGTTGTCGTGTATGGGGCATTTCTATGAATTGATTTTGCATAATATATCTTCTTTGAAGCACGACTCCTCATTATGATAATGCATGTAGGTTTAATACTGGGTTTGTCTTTGCAATGATGTCCGCCTGACTGACAAATCACAATTTCTATTCGTACGATTTCATTTGAAGAACGTTGTTATCCATGACCATCTTCTGAAAGGCATATACTATGGTCTGTATCATGCATGGTATCATCCTAATTTCATGTAGCAAGTCAGATAAGAATTGATACTCTTCCATGCCATAAAAACTTTGAATTCGACCGTGTTTAATTTTCCCTTTATAGAGCATTTTATTGCTAAATAGCAACAACCTTTTCTAGGGTACTAAATAGACCTATAGAAAACGCTGTTTTTTATTAGTTAGACATTTACCAATAAATAAGGATCCACTGTCTAAAGTCCGTGAAATCTAGGCTTTCACTTTAAAACTGAAGTTGATACAGAGGCCGAAATCGGGTTAATGTATATATCTATTAGCATTAGCACAATGACCTGTCGCGCCTTTGGTTGAACAGTAATGATTAATGTAAACATATTATCCATCTGTACTTTTGTAGATCATAACACTAAACAATTTTATCTTTTCAACCACATCTTCACATTCTGTAGAGAGAATGTCATGACTTTTTGATCAGGCAACAAGTGAGCAAATGTTATAAAGTACAAAAGAAGTAATCACTTCACATAATGAATTTATCTAAATATAAAGAAAGATTTGAAAAATATTCACAAACAATGATCCATTAGTTGGTGTCTAGTCTACGATTTCCAGTATCAAAATGAAACTGAAATGTGAAATCGAAATATTAAAGATAGGCTTATTTAAAAGTACATGATGGTAACCGTACACTCAGTTCAATTATCACTCTGTATGTGGGTGAGAAACAGAAATATTAACTGTGAATTTAAACATATCGTCACGAAGTATTAAATCTAATCTTTTTACAGTTATATTAATATACACACATCCTAGATAACATTTTTTCATTAGAAGGCAAGAAATCAAGATAACTATATTATAGGCTAGTTAACAACGTTAAAATGTGTTATTTGATGAGTACTACCACTGAAGGGTAGCCTGTGGAATTCGAACCCAAAACTTTTCGTTTACGACCAATGAAGAAAAAACTACAACGACAAATCTGCTGCAAATCAAATCAAATCAAATGAAATTTCTCTTTTTCTAATTAGGCATAGAGAACAATTATATTCACAATATATACAAATAACAGAATAGTTGCATGTTCAAACTATGTACTTATAAAACTAGTAATGTCAAAGGTAATCGGATAAAGGTAATGACAGAACAGATCATGGATTCTGCGGGGAACAACACACTCTAGTAATAGAGAATTTGCAAAAACAAAATACTGTGATGAATGTGTTGAATAATTCACGATATCAATTAAACTGCAAATATGCTGATGTACTGTCACCATGTCGTCTTCATGCATGTTCCATAATAGACAGTTATGGACCTCTGTAGAACATTTTTTAATGTTTATTTATACAAAAATGTTTGAGCTATTTAAACAAAGCACCTGAATTAAATTAGTATACTCTGTAGTACAAACTGATAACACAATTCAAGACTAAACATACAGATGACACAAAATAGTTCGACTCTCCTTCACAGAAGTCCATTGCGACTGTTGAACAAGTATCAGAAGAAAATGTCATCATAACCATATTATTGAAGGTGGAGCTAAATTAACTTATGAGCGACCTATCTTGAATTCTGTATTTGAGTACACCAGAACCAATATTCACACTCGATTAATACAAAGTGACATTGATTGAAAACAGGACAAAATAGTTGAAATAGTAAATGTGGTAAGTATCAAACTATTTATAATGTAACACCCATTCATAAACAAAACAAACGTACGTTTTAAGCTGATGATTTTCTTATTTATCTATCTATTAACACGTGTAAAACGCTGACGTATCTTTTTTTCTTAGTTTAGTCCATGTAATAACTGTAGAATCATACTTAAAAAGTCGTATTTAGCTGTCATAAACGGCTACGAAAACTGAGCCTGGTACTTGATATATTTAACATGGTGTTGTATCAGGTGTCGCTGTAGCCATCTTTACTTTGTTTATACTTTCGTAATTTCTGTAAGATTGCAAGAAAACAAGTAAACAATACACGCTACATTATCTTTTTACTTGTCAGTTTTATGTAGAATTTATCATTGAAACAAAAGTGGACAACTGAACAAACAAATTACAATGCAACTTACTGGGTTTTTTGTTCATTGAGTTCTTCGTATGTATTTGAAAATGCGCCAACATCACTAAATCAATAACAAAAGAAAAGTTGCACAGTAATTATAGATCGTATTGTTGATGATAAACAATTATGTATAAAATGAATGCCTTTCTTTTACAGTACACTGATTGTCAATTACATATTTAAGTCAGTTATACCGAATTACCGAGCTCTGAATTCAAAAACAAAACTGTATTCATACTTACGCTATGCAAATGTCTGAAAAAAAGTGTTTACTATCAAAATATTATTCAAATGATTGATTGAAATGAGGGAGGAGTGTAAGGATAAACATTTCATTGATGTAAGATTAAAGAGTACAACGGAACACTGCCCCCTCTGAACAAATGTCATACACCAAGTTTTCCCTGAAAATAATTTGAACTGAAGAAGCCATATCCTACGACATGTATGATAAAAAAGAACAACACCTAGCGTGGCATTACACGTCCGTAGCTTAGACTGCAGGGATGAAATATGAAAGTATTGTAACATTCCCCTTTGCTTTTTCATCAGCACCTGATGATGGCACATGATTTGGCCCTGGGCAACAACCCTGTGAAATATTACGAAAACCCTCTAGACAGTAAGAAGTTGTGGCAAAGAGAAAACTTGAACCCCGCCTCTTTTCTTTTCTTCTTTGTAAAGTACTTAAGAGTACATAAGAAATAATAGGAATCTTGTAATATATATTAAAGTTCATTCAAAAATCTAGCACCAAGGGAATGCATTTGAATGAGAAATGAATTTCGTATAATATCGTATAAAACAAAAATCAAAGAATTACAAAGAAATACGAAAACAGAAGTTTTAGAATTGTTCTACACTAGAATATATTGATATCGCACTTATCTAACCAAGACATTATGCAAAATGCACTTTATGTTCACACAGGCAAGACTTATATTGCTCATGTGAATTGAGTGTCACATAGGAAACGTTAGCTAGTGGTCAGAGGATGACTTAGTCATAATAATATATTTAAAAATGTTGTTTATACAGGAAATGGCCTAAACGAAAATAAAATGTTCCGAATGATATTCTATGCAACATGCTCTGTCGTGATTAACATCAATTAAGTGATAGATCTTCTATAATGGAATAGATACTATTTCCAACTTGCATATCCTCATATTCGTATGTACAATGTACAATTGAATCATAACAATTACATTTACATCGGGTTTCTAGATAATTTGATGTTTCGTGCAATTATGCAATCAAAGCTTTAAAATGTACAGGGTTTATTGTATAATTTCGAATGGACGATTTCAATAGATAAGGTATCTGCCTTTGTTTGTTAAAGAAAACTGGAGTGGTATATAAGTTGTGTAATGACCGTTGATAAAGTCTGCTTTCTCAATTGACCTTGGTGAGATGTGGTCAGTATGTACAATTACTCAAAATTGAATCATATCCATACTGCTAACGAAGATACTGACACACATCAAGCATGATCTTAAAATTTACTGTTATACCGCATACTCCAAAAGCGGAATAAATCAGATGTGGATCCTCAAGAATTCTAAAGAACTTTTAGGGAATCTAAAATCTCCGAAATTTAATAATATTTTCAGCATCAAATCACTCTATACTACAATTCCGCATCAAAACCTAAAAAACAGACTTGCCACAATTATTCGAAACTCTTGTTTCCATAAAAATGGAAATCGCAGATATAAATATCTTGTCATTGGGCGGGAAAATACATATTTTTTAAAAGAACACTCTGATGCAAAACACAAGTATACCGAAGATCAAATCATCAAAATGCTGGAATTTTTAATAGACAATATTTTCGCAATGTTTGGAGGGAACATTTTTTCAACAAATCATTGGCGTTCCCATGGGAACTACCTGCGCCCCTCTTCTTGCTGACATTTTCTTATATTCGTATGAGGCAGAATTTATTCAAAACATGCTCTCCACAGGCAGAAAAAAGCCTTGCATCTCAGTTAAATTTTACGTATAGTTGTATAGACGACGTATTGTCAATCAATAATCCTAACTTTAAGGATTACATACATGAAATCTATCCCCATGAACTTGAGATAAAAGAGGCAACCGAGAGCAATAATTCCGCTTGGTATATGGATATATTTTTAATTTTCGACAATAATGGTCATTTGAACACCTCTCTGTATGACAAACGTGACGATTTTAACTTCCAAATAACTAACTTCCCGTTTCTTTGCAGCAATATCCCGTCCTCACTTGCCTACGGAGTTTTTATATCTCAACTTATAAGGTACGCAGGTGCCTGTTCTCTATACGACTGTTTTATTCCAAGGGCCAAACGACTGGCCACTAAGTTGCTCATGCAGGAATATGTTAAAACGTCTTAAATCGTCACCGAGGAAGTTCTAAGGTCGCTATGGGGATCTTGTACGGAAATATGATGTGCCTCTTTCTAGAATGATTGATAATATTCTGGTATGCGACTACATGACCTGTTCAGTGAACATCAAATATGACTTTGTATACAAGTTTTGTACTTTCATATGTAAAATTAGGTAACCAAAACTCTTGATTATGGCATGTTTTTCTTTTTTTGAGAACTGCTTACTCTCCCAGGGCACCTGGTCTCACCTCGGAATTTTTCAGTATTTCGGGGTTCACAGCAGTTCATTTTTGAAACTTACGCAATTTTGTATCTGTCTTTGGACTTTGAGAATGATTAACGGTTTGGTACTTCTTCGATATTGATCATAACAATTACATTTACATCGGGTTTCTAGATAATTTGATGTTTCATGCAATGATGCAATGAAACCTGTAAAAATGTATAGGGTTTATTGTATAATTTTCGAATGGATGGTTTCAATAGATGAGTTATCTGCCTTTGTTTGTCAAAGAAATGGAGAGGTATATAAGTTGTGCAATGACCTTCGATAAAGTCTACTTTTCTCATTTGTATGGTCAATTGACCTTAGTGAGATGTGGTCAGTAAAGTAGCTATCAACTTTATGTATCTCGCCCTGAAAAGCCCAATGTGGCAAAATTCTTATCGGGAGCGAACAATCACTTTTTTGAAATGGCATATAAGAATATATAGAAAATGTACATGTACGATACTTTTAACATTTTGATGTAGAGAGAACCTCGCAGTTAAACAACACGAGTATAGTTTTTTATTATCGTGGTTAACGGTAAGCTATGTATAATCGCTACGCAATAATTGGTGGTTGGCAAGTAAATGTTAATATTTCGTAAAGCGTTTAAAAACAATTCAAATAAGTAATCTCTTCCTAAGTGCTGTGTAGGAAAACTTTTCAATATTGTTTATTTGATGGGTTTGCCTGAAAACTAATATGAGTACGACTGTAAATAAAAAAAATCAGGCTATTTTGATGAAATCAGTATAATAATATACATATGCAATAAATACCTTCGCCAATATTTGTCTCTTCCATATTAACTATCTCATCGCTACTGCCGACATCATCATATGTGTTTTTCATCACTGTTTTTGCCTGTAATGACGATGCTCCTGCGGTGTAAGGTGTAGTTTTTGCCGAGGACTGATTGGATCTCACATTTTTTGTGCTTAACATATCTCCAGCAGCAAGAGGCTCAGCTGAAGAGACGATTGCTTTAAAAACCTTGGTTTGAAGTTTGTTTATCCTGAGAAAATTAAATGATTGTCAAAATGTTTATCCTCAACAATACGTCACGTAATCTGGAGGATAAATGTGAGAATAATACTTGGGTTTTTTTGCGCATGTCCTTGGTGACTTTTGTTATACAGCTTTGTCAGATGTTTTTTTTTTGTAAATAAGAGTCCTACTGATAGATTGCAGCTTGAATTTAGAGGGATACAATGGTCTTTAAAATGTCGCTTTTGTATTATCACCTACTAGGAATATCAATAGCAGAAACAAAAAGTCTACAAATTTTACGTTACCAAGGTAATAGAAGATGCTGCTGCAGTGTTGATGATATCTGATAAGGGACCGTCTTATACATTTTTCCCAGGTCATAGGATGTCGTCATATATGGTCACAGATTAGAATGTTATGTTGCAATTGATTGGGGGGTAATAATTCATAATATATTTTTCAGGCATATCGCGAAATTACAGCCGGGGTTAACAGCTACAAAAACATAGTGGCACAATCTAGAGATAGAACATATCCTACAGGCATATTTCCAGTAGATATCGATAACAAAATGTTAACGAACACATATGCAAGCGAATGGAATGCAGACAATGCGTTATTGCAAAGGTTCTTGATACATACGGCAGTAATATTACTCACTTATATAGGCAATGTTTCATTAATAGTGAAGACTAATTTGTAATTTACAGTATTCATAATAATAATAATAATAATAATAATAATAATAATAATAATAATAATAACCATCATCATAATAATGTGCCTTGTCCATTCTGACATAATTACTCACCTATAACAGTTTACACAACTAGAAATAAATGCTTCGATAACCATCACGAACAACACTCCTAAGATGAGAAATGTAACTGTAATGTAGAATAATAAAGCAAATTGCATCTATATAAAACAATTCGAAGACTAGGGATTACGTTCAGCTCTACAGTGCTAAACGAATGATCAACAGACTATGCTAGAAGACAACAACCCATCGTAAGTTGTGCCCACACTTACTCGATCATAGCGATATCTTTACCAAAGAAGGTCCATAAACTCTGCTAGCTGCCGTTTTATCTGCAAACGCGACAATATTCTCATTTGCCATTTCTCTATACAGTATGACGTCAGATCTCGCAGAAAGCGAATTTGCATTCGTGACACCTCAGCAGCTAACACAATGCAACATCATTACGAATGCAAAGTCTCGTTCGGCGAGATCTGACGCCATACATTTACACACAAATAGAGAATTTGGTCGTGTTTGATGTGTCTTAACATATGTAATGAGCTTTACGCGGCGCTTAGGTTTAATATTTAAGTAAAGTGAAACATAGTATGTTCAATTGATTGTCCCTTTTGTAAATAATCTATCAGCAGCATACCAACTGCATCCCAAAAAGCCGAGGCCATAATCTTCCTAGCTGACAGAACTGTCTTTGGCGGAGGTGAGCCAGGGTGCTTCCATTGTTTCGATTGTTGTTTGACTTCTGGATTAAAATTATGGACCGATGCTTCATCTATAGTGACAAATCCCTGAAGAACTCGGCATGATCTTCACCAAAAAGGCTAAAAGTATCACGCAATAATGTGTGCCTGGTGTGCTTCTGATCAACTATAAGAAGGCTTGGTACCCAACCAGCTGAAAGCATTCTCATTGCAAGATCCTGTGTCAGAATGGAAAGTACTCTTTCCTGTAAACTGCCAAATATACTGGCTATATATCTTTTTGTAACTCGTCTGTCAGTCATAAAAATATTATGGAATTTATTGATCATTTCTGGGGTTGCAACAGTGACAGGTCTTCCGGAACGGAGGCCATCCTCAAGGCTCTGTCTGCCAAACTTAAATTCCGCCACCGAACTTTTCACTGTAGCATATGAAGGGACTTATTTCCCTAGTTTTGTTACCAATCGTTATGGATATCCTTAGATGTTAAACCTTTTTATGTAAACGTTGGATCACTGCTCTTTTGACGATTTTGTCCATTTTCCAAAAGCCACTTGTCTCAAGTGCTACCTTGTTGATATAAACTGACCAAATGAGACCAGTCCTTGGGTATACGGCCTTATGTAGCCAAAGACTAGTAGGACTTAAAAAGAACGTCCTTGCGTACCCCTTTCAGTACGAGGCTCACAACATATATATCAACCCTCGTATAATAGTGGAAATGTAATAAAAATCACAATTCATGAATTATACATGTACTGCAAAGTATTTACCATGGTTTTCAAAGTATCTATGGCTATATATCATTCAATGATTGGTAGGTTTAAAGAGGTGTCGGATGTCAAAAAGGCAGGAGAAATATGTGTAGCTGGACCTGAACACTAAGACGGACGCTATCACCGTTGAGATGCCTGTGTGTTATAGGTATATGCAGTCTAAAACTTATAAAGTAAGGGGAAATACAGGGAAATTGTAAATCATCACAGTTAACAATATGATTTGAATCTATCCAAGTGAACTGGAGGTCAAAGAAACCACAGAAACTAGTAATTCTACTTCGTATTTAGATATTATGTTGTCTTTCGACATTAATGGTCAATTGAACACCTCACTCTATGACAAACGTGACGATTTCAATTTCGCTATCACAAACTTCCCTTTCATAAGTAGCAACATTCCATCATCGCCCGCATACGGCGTATTCATATCTCAGTTAATACGTTATTCCAGAGCATGTTCAAATTACAATGACTTTGTTCTGAGGGCTAGGCGACTTTCCGTTAAGCTGCTCAACCAGGGTTATATATGTGCTAGACTAGCATCGTCACTGAGGAAGTTCTACGGTCGTTACGAGACTCTTATTACTCCATATGATATCTCGTTATCCAGACTTTTAAATGATATTCTGGACTGAGACCGATTCCGATCACTTTACACAGATTTGACACCTTCTATACTAGAAGGTTACCTACTTCGACTTCTCCATATATAGATACATATGGAATTCACACGATTTGACTCTTTCTACTGGGTATATGTGACGGGTGTTGCTAGCAAGCAGGAGATGCTCACTCTCCCCGGGCACCTGATCTCACTCCATCACAGGGGTTCACATATGCTCTTCAAGTAGACATATTTTGTTATTTTCCATTTGTTTTTCATTTTCACTGATTTTGTATGTCCTATGGTTTTATGATTTTTGGACTTGTGGTTTGGATTTATCCATCATCTTTACATTCCTCCTGATATAAAATAAATCTAACACATCCTTGGAATATAAATTTATGTTATGTATTATACATATTCCTGATATTGCTTACTGAATATTTTAGTTGTATTTAGTTGTATTTTACTTATTTGTATGAAATATTTTTCTCTCATATGGTAACAGTTTTATTTATTAGGCCTATTTAAAAAGCATTCAACCTTTCTTTGATCATTATAGGACTGATGCGCTCTTTTGTATAATATCATGAATTTTCATGATTTCAGCTATCAGACATGCTGGGATAGGGCTAGCTCATGTTGTCAATTTTATGTATTTCTTGAGGGCATGTAATTTTTATTATAGGCAGCTCTATTTTACTACTACTAATTACCACCCATTATTATCCTTATTTCAATTATTATCATGTAGTATTTTCTATATATTTCTGTGCAACCATTTAGTTTGATTAATAAGTCATCTCTGTAATATGTATTGATGATTTTATAATCCCTTATCAGTTGAAAACAGAAAGATATCTCATATTTATTATTTTTTTGTCATATTTATAGTAACATATAATTACAAGGCATGTCTGTCTTCTAGTATTGAAATCTGGAAAAGTAGTAGATTTTGGTATAATAACTAAGCAGTGCAACATTTGTCATTACCACTTCTGACGAAATGAAACAGTTCCTAATCATGATTACAATGGTAATTGGAACGGTAAAATTCTCATGTTTTAACTTTATAGGACACAATTTAGCTTAACTTTTGATATTTCATATGAGTGTATGAATAGCTTATATTATACTATCTATTGGTAAGATTTTGGATTTAGATAAACTTATATAGACAATTTACCATATTTCAATCATATTGGACTCCTGTCTTTTGATATCTCCCAATACAGATTACTACAAATTGTTATTATATTTCATTCACCCGATATTCATAGTAACTCTTATTAAAAATTTAAATCAGCATGCTTCTATATATATCTGTCCAATTTGTAAAAACGTATGACTTATTTCTTCTTAACGTTACAGTTTGTGTTGTGGAACTCGTAAAACAGTTCCCCGGGTTTGCCGTAGGTGTTAAAATACATCTTTTCCTGATGTAATGCGGCAGTGGCACGTTGTACACAGTGTTTGTTCACATTCATGTATAGAGATTATATTTCTTTCGTCCGTATGTATGAGCATTCACGACAGGTGTGGTTATCCAACCAGCAGACGCTATCTCCTATCGGTCACCTGACCTCACCACTGAATGTCATGCGTCCTTGAATATCCATGTGGAACATTGTTGTTAGTGCCACAGTCATGTGACATCATGTTACTTTCTTATTTTATTTTTAGGTTCTAGCAAGGTATTTGAGATAGCTATGACTTCTAATATGTAACAAAACATAAAAATAGAAATATTTCAAATCACTGCCAGTAAATGACTGCAGACAATGATTCAACAAAAATTAAGATAAAAGTCCCAAAATATCAGTAAAAGAACCGACAAAAGCCATTTGAAAATATATATACATTGTATTACGTCCAGCTGGAGTTATTCTATATATCATCAGGTGTTTTATGATTACTATATCAGATAAATTTCCAACATAGGAGGATCTATTTTCAACTTAGATACAGCTATTGTCCATATGTTTAGAGACCACAGTTCCTGTAAGTGAGCGAAGAGGTGTGGATATAATTATCCAACTACATACAGCTATGATCAAATAAGATATTTAGCCTCTGACTATGACCATGAAATGTAATTGTTTTTTTATTTTATTTTATTTTACTATTATCATTATTTAGTTTTATTTTTCATTTGACATGATGTGTTTCTACTTGAGTGAAAATCCATGGAACCACGAGTGTAACCTCATCACATTTATGTAAATAAGGTTGACATATGGGTGCTAGACCTTGACCCAAATGAATTGTCAATGAAGATATTTGTTGTTTTTACACTTGGTCCACAATCTGAACATGAATTGTAATTTAAGAACATTTGTAATATGTGAACAAGTTCGCTGTAATATTTAATTTTAATCTAACCTTTTTTATAATGCTCATATTAATAAAAATGTTTTTTTTCCCTGTACATGATACTTATATTATTAGTTTTAAAGACGATTACGAAACGAAAAGACGATTACGTTATATTCACTAATACTAAGAGACAACTTCAGAAAGAATCTCTGCAGATAGGGTGCAACTGATGGAATTGACATTGCAAATTCAAATGCATCAAAGAAGAGATACCTTCGCCTTTTGATTTTAAATTTCTATGAGAAATGTGTGTTCCTCGATAGCTAAAAAACAGGGTTGCCAAAGTCATCTGATATAATTGAATTTTCAGCTAATGATGGTGAACATTTATGTAATGTTTATATAGATATACCTCAGGCCATTACCCCAGCGTAATAACTGGTTTGACTTACATGTTTGAGCAAACTCAAACGACCATCAAGGAACGGCAGTTGATAGTGTCACAATACTTAACACGCTTTTACATTTCATTCCCTTTCTGCACACATTGAAGAAACCTATTTTAATTGGTCATAACATTTTAGGATTTGAAATTCCAATACCAACGAAGAAACTAGAAGAAAGTAATTTTCATTCACCATTCCCCTTTTTCAGTTTAATTAGCTATATACATGAATTTATTCAACGTTTGCTGTTGTAAGGACAGCTCTAGTTTACATATAATTTTAAGAGCCATTCTCTTAAAAACCAAAAAATATCTAGGGGGAGGGTTGTTCAAATGACCATCTGATATTTCCTTTATTTTGATAAATTGCAGTCTACAAAGGACTTATATTAACAATTGAGTATATTTCCTTTATTATATACTTTGTTTTCCATGGTAACGAAGTGGCTAAAAAACTGAAATCATTAACAACATGTAAACTATTTGAAATGATGACAGTTTTCATGCAAAAATATATTTGAATTTGAAAAGAGAATATCCTATCATATTTTCATAACACTCTTTTTACAATTTCTTTAGTTGTTACCATGGTAGCTTGCTATACAATTACAAAAATATACTCTATTTTTTATTTTTGAAAATAATTATCAAATTTAAAAAAAAAGTTGTTGTAAGGATAATAATTGTTACAAATTTGTTGTAGCTATGGTAACCAGTTTTGTTGCTTTGGTGACACATACACGTATAAAAAACACAAATAAAACCTCTATTTCTACGTGTACATTTTTGCTCATACACTTCATAAAAACGTTTTCTCATTTACCCCTGAATAAAATTTAGAAATCAGTAATCATAGATTATACTGTTGGAGACTTAGATAATTTCTTGAGCTCTTTCTCTTTCACTAAAATGATGTCCTTTTTTTTTCTTTTTCATTTTATATTTCCTTTAGACTTATGTTAAATGACCATAAAAAAGGGAATGGAAAAGACATCTAAAGTCACCAAGGAGATGTACAATAAAACGTGGTAACAAGTAATGAAATACATGACATTACAAATATATATCTATTATGTAATGGCGTTGTCTATTAGGCATTCGCCCGGCGTCTGTATCTTGTTCATCCAGTCTAGTAAAATTTGTCCGGGCCATAACATTTCACTTGTAGCATAGATTGAATAATATTTCACAGATTTATTGCCTCAGACACAGGAGTGTGTTATGGTCTTGAACCAAGTCATATCTGCAATATCAAGTTCGCAATGCTTATATGAGTAAAATTCTTGTTCAGGCCATAACTGTATACAATATTTCATGAAAGTGTTGTCCAAACCCAAGGGTGTGTCATGATCTTGCCATATCTGCAAGAGCAGTGCATATGATGAATAAATCTTTGTTAGGGCCATACTTTTTACCTCTTTAAATTATTGTGTGAATTTGAATAATCGTTTGATAAAAACATTCTTTTCATTCATTCTCGCTAAAATGCAGCAATAAAAAGCATAAAAATCAACCATAGGAAAATAATATTTGCATATAAATGACGTAGTCCAAAAGTAGGTCAAAAACGAATAAAATATCAATCGGACTGGAATCCAAAACAGCAACACTTTTTTGCATGTCTTTATTAATCTGATGCATTCAATTTCTCTCTGTATGCAGAAGTTCTAAGAAAGAAGTATGTCAACAGAAGTTACAGACTAAAGCTTAGTTTTGGCTATGGTGGTTTCACCTTTTGACATATACGGAAGAAAGAAAGATAACCACTTGTAAGGGACCTCCGGTACTTCATTGCTATTAAGTCTAATCAACATTCTTTGAGTTGTTTCAGAGTAAAATTGCAAAATATGAAAAAAAACCCACTCTACCTTTCTTTAGCAATCCTAAAATAAATCACGAAAAATCAAAAAAAAAAAAAAAAAAAAAAAAAAAAAAATGCATCAAAAGTTAGCCGTACTGGCAAATTGGAAAATATTGGTGGACGCCATGCTATTTTGCATTAAAACGTTAAAGTCCAAACCAATATCAGAAAACATTCATCTTTCTAGATCACTTATATACTATTGGTTTTGTCATCGAATCAGTGATGCTGGTAAGGAAGATTTTCATAGAGATGTACTCTCAGAGACCTTCCCTGCAAGTTTGGTCAATTTATTACATGTAATAAGGAAGCAATAGTCAATAATGTGAAAGGATGACTACCAGATGGGTCGACAGACAATGAGCGGACAAAGTGATCCCTGTATACCAATTTTGTTTCGCAGGCGACATAAAAAATACTACTATTTTACGGTAAACAATCGAACTTTGGCAGTCAGAGTTTAAAAAAAAATGACATACCCAAAATTGTCCAAGGAAAAACACCGATATTTCAGTCCTATTACTATATTCCGTTTCGCAATTCTTGCAAGGGGATAAAATTTCAAATTTATGATAATTATGCTATATAAGATATATCTCATGGCATAATATTTTACTCAGATATTGACCTAGAGCCAAATTAGGTAAAATTATCTTGACACAAGGTCATTACACTTCCAGCCTTTAAGGGCCATTAATGATAGTTTACTATTGACAATCTTCATGCTTTCATTTACATCAGGATAGAGGCATTTTCATTCAATCATAATCCTTTCTATAAGGAACGTTTGGCAAGTATAAACAGTATAATGCAACTAATTAAGATAAAAAAAAGTAGAGGTGGTATCAATGTAATATTGAACATGGATAAGAAGAGTAAAATGTGAAGTAAGGGGACAAGTGTAAAGATCATGTAACTCAAAAGTGCCATTTTACAAGTACAGTTGGGTGCAGTCTTAATCTTACATAAAGTGCACTTCAAGTTAACTTTATGACTGCATTTCAAGTTTACTTGGCGACAGCAGAATAAACTTGGAATCAAGTTTAGTAGTAAACTTGATTCCAAGTTTAGTACTAAACTCGATTCCAAATTTACTCCAAGTGCACTTCAAGTTTAGTTTACTTTCTATATACATGTACATTTGCTATATTTTTCTATTAAATATATATATATATATATATATAAAAGCACAGGTAAGCGATCACGATACTAAAACAATTATAAAATTGCCAAATTTTCGAAGCAATCTGCTTCTTCTTCAGGACACACACAAACACTCACACAAATATAAAGACACGAAAAGAAAGATAGAAAATATATACAAAGCACTAGTCTAATAAAAACTGGTTTCTTCAATTGGCTACATATTTCCTATTAGTTTTCCTATTAGATAGCGCATAGAGATATATATATATATATATAAAAGCACTAAAAAGGAAATTGTAACAACATTCACTATTCATTAGTATCGAATCAACCTCAATGAAGGTTAATGCAAATCGCTCGAGAAAAAGGGGTCAATATAAAAGCACAGGTAAGCGATAACGATACTAAACCAATTAAGAAATTGCCAAATTTTCGACGCAATCTGCTTCATCTTCAACACACACACATACAAACACTTACATAAATATAAAGACACGAAAAGATATATCTTTTATCTTTCTTTTCTTACTTTCACTTTCTTTTTATAACGATAATATTCTGCTAAGGGCAATAACTCTTTTTATAAATTTCAGGGATAATTCATATCTTTAACGATAATTTATTTGATTTTATCAAAAATAACATCTCCAAATTTTATATAGTATTATGAAGACGTTGCTTTATAACTTTTTATTTTCATATATAGCATCCTGCATAATTAAGGACTGGGGATAGAAAATCTATAGATCTTGTATATTCTATATCTTGATTTCTTATGCTGAATGCGATTATAACACTGATGTATGACAAAATGATATTTTTTTATTTATCAGAACCTATTTCTCTTTATTTTCCAAGTCATTTTACAAAATTGCATTATGAATTATTGAAAGAGTGGTTTGATTTTAGTTTTTTTTTTTCCTTTTTAATACGGAGGGTCGTGACCATTGAAATAAGCTGAAATCAAAATTAATCAGATAACATTTTTAATTTAATATTAGAAAGCTTCCATATCTTTGAATCACATGAGAATCTGGGAATACCCTTTTTTGGCCCTCTATGGTGCTTATAGAGAAAGGCTCTTGATATATCATTACACAACTGATGGTTTACAATTGCACAGCATTGATATTGGAAATATAGACTAAGGAATGTAAAAATTTACTTGACCTTCAGGCGAAAATTTCAAGCCCTGTTAGAAATACACATGTACTTCATTCTTCTAAGATAACAGTACGGTGACAAGATGCAATGTATTTTCCATAGATGCAATATTGTTTTTTAGTCGTCTTAGACATTCAAGATTGACAGAAAGGGGATGGAGGATTCCCTTTTTCTGTTTCGAGATTATCTTGATTTTATACATCCTCATAGATGTGGACAGATGTGTAGTTATCGGGATAGTTTAAGTTATGTGATGACGTATTTTCAAGTACTACATACGATTCCATGACGTCACTACATGATATATTTTTACAAGTGTGTAAGTGCGTCTTTTTTTTTTTTTTTTTTTTTTTTTTTTTTTTTTTTTTTTAAACGGAACGAGTTAGTAAGTTTTTTCGTTAGAAAAATAATAGTGGAAGAAGTTTTGGTGAAAAGGGCTACTGATTTGTATATTTCTTTTGTAAATCTGAGGTGTTCGATTTTAAACAAACTAAGACGGAGCACTCAGAAGAGACCGATTGTCAAAAGTAGTTCACCATTACAGCAAAACTCAAGATAAATACAATTTATATATATATATATTGCATAGTCTGCCTATTTAGAACGTTCTTTTACCATACACTAGGATTGATTGATTGGTTTTTGTTTTACGTCACACCACGAATATTTCACTGTGACGTATATGGTGACGGCATCTGCCTGATGCGGAGCATACACATTTTGACCTTTGCAACGGACCCACCCGAAGCAGTGAGGGATCTTTAACGTGCCATGCATACCACGACACGGGGCCTCGGCTTTTACTGTCTTATCCGAAAGACATGACACCGGCATGACCAGAGCGAGACTCGAACCCCGGCCTCCCGATCAGGAGTCCGACGCGATACCACTAGGCCACGCCGACTTCGATACACTAGGATAACATGTATTTAACTTGGTGACTACATCGTTAATGATATATCTTTGAATTGTAATGTAAAATGTCCTTGGTTTTTCCGCTCTAATTTGAAATACACATATGAGCGGCCGTGGAGGGGGGGGGGGGTGGACTCGAACCCAGCAATTTTCAGTCATGAACAGATTTATCAATGGAGGTATGCCGACTGTAAAAGGGAAGTGTCTATTGCAGAGTAAGAATGTTTAATATGACACCAAATTGCAGTGCTTCACAACAAGGTATCTTGTTATTTGGTTTTTATAAGTGTGACCTAACAGATTTTGTCTCCTTCTGATTTCATTTCAGTCAGATATCTACTTGAAGAGCATATGTGAACCCCTGTGATGGAGTGAGATCAGGTGCCCGGGCAGAGTGAGCATCTCCTGCTTGCTAGCAACACCCGTCACATATACCCAGTAGAAAGAGTAAATAGTAGTTCTCCCCCAGGGAAAATTTGACTATATAGCCATTTTTCTCCCCTCGGGGAAAAACTACTATAATGAATCCCCCCCCCCCCCCACCCACTATGAAATTCCGGATTTTCTTTTCACACATAAGTAAATCCAGCTTGTTACCTTGTTATTGAAATAGAGATATCTCTTTGATAGGGAGATATATCCAATGAATTTAGAGATATTTCATACATAGAAATGTCTTCAATGTTAATCTCTTTTTCAAATACAGATGTATATATTTAGAATAAAGATATATCTTTAAATATTTCTTTCGAGATATCTTTATTAAATCCGAGATATACAAACGGAAAAAAGGAAAAACAAGTTCGTTTTATGCCCCCGGAATGAAATTCGGGGGATCTAGTTTTTGACATGTCTGTGACTCTTACTCTGCAGCAAACATTGACTACATCGTTTGTACCAAAAGGTGTAAGGCCTTGAAAATTCACATATAGATTCCTCGCGATGAGACCTTTCATTTGGGACCTTCATCTTGGAGCTCGAGGTAGTTTTCAAAAATTTAAACTGTGGCTGTATCTTTTGTACTAAAAGGTGTAGGGTTTGGAACTTCTTATATAAATTACTTGTGATAGGATCTTTCATTTGGGACCAGGATATTGACCTAATGACCTTGACCTTGATGTGTGATTTACTTTTCAAAAACTTTAACCTTGACTATATTTTCTACACAAAGTAGAGCTTTGAAACTTCGCATAAAGATTCTTTGTGATGAGACCTTTTCATACTTTGCGTAAGGGACAAAGAAATCACATTCTTGCGTTCATGATTTACATCTGCGACTAGAACAGCCTCGTCGTAGATTGAAAATCTTGGACACCTGGGTAGGATTTTATTCTGTTATTCTCGTGTTCATCATGTACTGTGTAAATGAAGAGTGATATTGTGATATATATAATGCATTAGGCTTAATTTATTTAAGAACTGAACGTGCAAGGAATTCTTGTACGTTCAATTCTTATATTTATCATTGGATAATTTTGATTGATAAATTGCTAATTTACTTTTGATGTATTACGAAAAGGTATCGAATTTTGATTCATGGCTTGACGTCATGAATGCCATCTAAACGCAAGTAGACGACGATTTTTACAATGAAATAATAAGAAAAAATGCCATACTGTGGTAAATACATAAAAGAAAGACTTGTACACATTTACAAAAAAAAAAAAAATAATAAAATAAATAAAAATAAATAAATAAATAAATAAATAAAAAATAATAATAACTAGAGCTGACCTTGTTGGCGAGCCAACAAGAAGGTTTCACAAGA
This sequence comes from Pteria penguin, assembly GCA_035048485.1. Classification (NCBI taxonomy): domain Eukaryota; kingdom Metazoa; phylum Mollusca; class Bivalvia; order Pterioida; family Pteriidae; genus Pteria; species Pteria penguin. The sequence goes on from CM068592.1 coordinate 28,069,196, forward strand.
CTCAGATGAAAAAGTTAAGACCAAATGTCTTGGCTTTTTGTTGTTCTTGGATTGAAAATGAAGAATTCAGCATGAAAGATTTTTCTCCGGGGAATAAGAGGAAGAAATATTTTGGGACCACATCCCTTTGTGGGGCCCCAAGGTACGCGGAAAGGACTGTGAAACCGTTAAATCTGACCGCAAATATCTTAAAAACGGTAAGGGATATGGAAAAAAAACTTTGGGTGAATATATACATTTTATTTTTCACGAAGAATCGATTCCAACCATTCCCGATTCGATCGGATGAAAAGTAAGGGAGCCATGACGTCATTTAAATAGTATTACGTCATGTTCAAGAATTTTGCACCATGCCAGATCCCACTTGTCAGTCGGTAAATATTTTTATTCTGTATCATGCTACCAAATTTCACACCACTAGCTTTATAAATAAGCGAAACACAGCTTCCTGAAGTTGAAAAGTGTATTTTCAGGAATGGTGAAACCATGAATTTTGACCGCAAATATCTCGAAAACGGTAAGAGATATCGAAATTCTGTTGGTACTATGTTGATGTTAAATTTTCACGCAGAATCGATTCCAACCATCCCCGATTCGATCCAATGATAAATAAGGGAGATATGACGTCATTTACAAAGTATGACGTCATTTTCAGGAATTTGGCTCCATGCCAAATTCCTCATGTCAGTCAGTAGATATTCTCAATCTCTACCATGCTACCAAATTTCACACCCCTAACTTCCTCAATAAGCGAAACACAGCTTCCTGAAGTTGAAAAGTGTGTTTTCATGAATGGTGAAACCGTGAACTTTGACCGCAAATATCTCGAAAACGGTAAGAGATATCGAAATTCTGTTGCCTCTACCTCCCATTTTACTTTTTCACGCAGAATCGATTCCAACCATCCACAATTCGATCCGCTGATAAATAAGGGAGATATGACGTCATTCACAAAGTATGACGTCATTTTCAGGAATTTGGCTCCATGCCAAATTCCTCTTGTCAGTCGGTAGATATTCTCAATCTCTATCATGCTACCAAATTTCACACCCCTAACTTCCTCAATAAGCGAAACACAGCTTCCTGAAGTTGAAAAGTGTGTTTTCAGGAATGGTGAAACCGTGAACTTTGACCGCAAATATCTCGAAAACGGTAAGAGATATCGAAATTCTGTTTCGAGTATTTACCATTTTACTTTTTCACGCAGAATCGATTCCAACCGTCCCCGCCTCGATCCGATGAAAAATAAGGGAGATATGACGTCATTTACAAAGTATGACGTCATTTTCAGGAATTTGGCTATATGCCAAATTCCTCTTGTCAGTCGGTAGATATTCTCAATCTCTATCATGCTACCAAATTACACACCTCTATCTTCCTCAATAAGCGAGCTATAGGCGAAAACATTTCATGAATAATTAATGAGTGTTGATGACGTCACAAACATCACTTTAAAGGGGGTTGTCGTGTTCAAACGCAAATAACTCAAAAACCGTAAGAGTTAGCGAAAATCTGAGAACACTTTTCTGGTAGGTATTTGAACGCTCTATCGAATGGAAGAAACCCGATCAAAATCCGACTGCAAATAAAGTCGCTAGACCTTGCCAAAGATTTGATTCGAAAATTTTCAATAATTTCAAAAATATTGGCAGCATGCCATTTTCATTCTAGAGGTACATTAAGAACGTGGAAACATGTTTAGATATAAAATTTCATGCCGATATCTCATTTAGTAAGAGAGATATTAACGTATGAATATTTAATTAGCTTTGATGACGTCATAGCGAATTTTCCCACGCTCATTGTGACTTTATTTATGGTTCGATTTCAAAAATTTTTCACATTCCAAATCAGACCATTGAAATCTTTCATCCTACTTTCTAAAATCTAAGATTGAAATATTTTTCTTGAACTCAAAACAATCGGGTCAAGGTCAACTTTTTCGGGGTAGAGCTACGAAATTGACGCAGTGACATAAAATCTTGCATCTCCTTTTCTGAATCGAATGCTGAAAATTTCATTCCAATCGGACAATAAATAGCGAAGATACAGGTACCTAAATAAAAAAATTGTAGGTGGCGCTGTGACCTTACAAAGTGAAAGTAGGAAAAAATAAAAAAAAATACCTCGGCGGAAATGTGTAAAGAGACGATCCTGAAAATTTGAATGTTCTATCTTAAACCGTTTTGGAGAAAACCTCTGTCCACTGCAAAAACGGAAGAAAAATAAAAATAACTAGAGCTGACCTTGTTGGCGAGCCAACAAGAAGGTTTCACAAGACTCAGATGAAAAAGTTAAGACCAAATGTCTTGGCTTTTTGTTGTTCTTGGATTGAAAATGAAGGATTCAGCATGAAAGATTTTTCTCTGGGGAATAAGAGGAAGAAATATTTTGGGACCACATCCCTTTGTGGGGCCCCAAGGTATGCGGAAAGGACTGTGAAACCGTTAAATCTGACCGCAAATATCTTAAAAACGGTAAGGGATATGGAAAAAAAAACTTTAGGTGAATACATTATCCATTTTATTTTTCACGAAGAATCGATTCCAACCATTCCCGATTCGATCGGATGAAAAGTAAGGGAGCTATGACGTCATTTAAATAGTATTACGTCATGTTCAGGAATTTCGCACCATGCCAAATCCCACTTGTCAGTCGGTAAATATTTTTATTCTGTATCATGCTACCAAATTTCACACCACTAGCTTTATAAATAAGCGAAACACAGCTTCCTGAAGTTGAAAAGTGTATTTTCAGGAATGGTGAAACCATGAATTTTGACGGCAAATATCTCGAAAACGGTAAGAGATATCGAAATTCTGTTGTACTAACTAGGATGTTAAATTTTGACGCAGAATCGATTCCAACCATCCCCGACTCGATCCGATGATAAATAAGGGAGATATGACGTCATTTACAAAGTATGACGTCATTTTCAGGAATTTGGCTCCATGCCAAATTCCTCTTGTCAGTCGGTAGATATTCTCAATCTCTATCATGCTACCAAATTTCACACCCCTAACTTCCTCAAGAAGCGAAACACAGCTTCCTGAAGTTGAAAAGTGTGTTTTCAGGAATGGTGAAACCGTGAACTTTGACCGCAAATATCTCGAAAACGGTAAGAGATATCGAAATTCTGTTTGGAGTATTTACCATTTTACTTTTTCACGCAGAATCGATTCCAACCGTCCCCGCCTCGATCCGATGAAAAATAAGGGAGATATGACGTCATTTACAAAGTATGACGTCATTTTCAGGAATTTGGCTATATGCCAAATTCCTCTTGTCAGTCGGTAGATATTCTCAATCTCTATCATGTTACCAAATTACACACCTCTATCTTCCTCAATAAGCGAGCTATAGGCGAAAACTTTTCATGAAAAATTAATGAGTGTTGATGACGTCACAAACATCACTTTAAAGGGGGTTGTCGTGTTCAAACGCAAATAACTCAAAAACCATAAGAGTTAGCGAAAATCTGAGAACACTCCACTGGTAGGTATTTGAACGCTCTATCGAATGGAAGAAACCCGATCAAAATCCGACTGCAAATAAAGTCGCTAGACCTTGCCAAATATTTGATTCGAAAATTTTCAATAATTTCAAAAATATTGGCAGCATGCCATTTTCATTCTACAGGTAGATTAAGAATGTGGAAACGTGTTTAGATATAAAATTTCATGCCGATATCTCATTTAGTAAGAGAGATATTAACGTATGAATATTTAATTAGCTTTGATGACGTCATAGCGAATTTTCCCACGCTCATTGTGACTTTATCTATGGTCCGATTTCAAAAATTTTTCACATTCCAAATCAGACCATTGAAATCTTTCATCCTACGTTATAAAATCTAAGATTGAAATATTTTTCTTGAACTCAAAACAATCGGGTCAAGGTCAACTTTTTCGGGGTAGAGCTACGAAATTGACGCAGTGACATAAAATCTTGCATCTCCTTCTCTGAATCGAATGCTGAAAATTTCATTCCAATCGGACAATAAATAGCGAAGATAAAGGTACCTAAATAAAAAAATTGTAGGTGGCGCTGTGACCTTACAAAGTGAAAGTAGGAAAAAATAAAAAAAATACCTCGGCGGAAATGTGTAAAGAGACGATCCTGAAAATTTGAATGTTCTATCTTAAACCGTATTCGAGAAAACCTCTGTCCACTGCAAAAACGGAAGAAAAATAAAAATAATAATAATAATAATAATAATAATAACTAGAAACGAGCTCGTTGCTAAAGCAACGAGTAGGTTTCACAAGTTAAAGTCGAAGCAGCGAAGCTGAGATCTCCTACTCTAATACAAAATTCTTTTTCACGATCCAGATATCTGATCTTTAGTGATGGTATCCACATTGCGCAATCTACTTGCAGAAATTGTAGGTACAATTACATTACAATTACTTACATTATACACATTATACTGAAGCCTACATCGCACAATATCGACTACTCTTGACCATATATTTGAAACAAGAAACATGTAGGACAATCACACTTAGTACAATCTGCACGTGTAACCTAGATCTTCAGTCCTTACTGCCCGCTTTATGTTGTTTATTTATTAACTTACGCAAGGTATTTCGCGTGTACAGATGTTTGACCTTGAATCGCTTCTCTGCTGGAATAAACAATTCTCCTCGCGATGAACTTACGCAAGTTATTTCGCGTGTACAGATGTTTGACCTTGAATCGCCACTCTGCTGGAATAAACAATTCTCCTGGCGATGGCCTTTAGTAATGCCGCTTTCCCCAATATACAAAAGAAAGACTTGACAATGTCTCGTATTCCACAGGTAAAGCACTGTAACTGGCGATTAATTCACACACGTTTGAAGTCCTGTATAACAGCGGCGCAGTGCGAGGTATTAAGCAAGGCAAATTCACCGCGCTTCTCTAATGTGTAATGCCGACGCTCGGAGAAGATTTCTTTATAGCCTTGTTCAGCAGTAGCTCGTAGAATGTAAATTTGCTTTTTTTTTTCTTTTTTTTTTTTTTTTTTGGTTTTTTTTTTTGGGGGGGGGGTGGTTTTTTTATTTTTTGGGGTTTTTTTTGTTTAAGAATTCGAATGCATAATACTTTCTCAAACTCTATTTTATAGAAAGCACTTTAAATCGCGATTGAATTAATCGCGAGTTACTGCGCCTTGTCCATGGAAGAAGTCCTATATCACAGCGGTGTCGTGCAAGGTATTAAGCAAGGCAAATTGACCGCGCTTCTGAAGATATGTTTATTGCGTTGTTCATCAGTAGAGTGCCCAAAATTTGATTTTTGTTTAAGAAATCGAAATCAAAATGCTTTCTCAAACTCTTGTTTTTATAATTTGTTCATACGACGAATAAAAAATACTTGAAAGTTACGCAAGTAAGATATTTTTATAAAAAAAATCTTTAAATTGCTCACTTTCAAATACCGGGAAACATGTTTCATAGTAAAATCGTTACGGAAAATCGTTTCGTAATGTTTTGGAAACTAAAAGACTAAAAATAAGACAGTTTTGAACATTACGTAATTTTTAAAAAACTTTAAATTGAAATAGAGGCCAAACTAAAAGAGATAGATAATATCGGCCGATGAAAGTTCTAAAGATATGAACCTAGAGAACATAACAGTGAAAATTTGAGAGATCTACCATTAAAACTAAAAGCTACATACGCGAAAATCGAAAAATATTAAATCTTACGTAATTCTCTTAAAACGTCGTATATTTCGAAAAATTTTTTCATTAAACGGGAGTATGTGTCTGTGAGAATGAATAGCCGAAAGATGAAATTTCAAAGTAAAGAGTCGGTAGATACCCTCATTCCCTATCATGCTACCAATTTTCACATCTCTACCTTCTTTAATAAGCGAGCTTTAGCTGAAACCATTTCATTAAACATTAATGAACTTTATGTGACGTTGAAAGCATCACTTTAAAGGGGGTTGTCGTGTTTAAACCTAAATAACTCGAAAACGGTAAGAGTTAGCGAAAATTTGATGGCAATGTTATGCATATAAATTTTCGCGCAGAATCGATTGCAACAATCCCCGATTCGATAAGATGAAAATTAATGGAGTTATGACGTCATTTACAAAGTATGACGTCATTTTCAGGAATTTGGTACCATGCCAATTCCCTTTTGTCAGTCGGTAGATATTTGCATTTTCTTTTATGCTACCAAATTTCATACCTCTAGCTTTATCAATAAGCGAGACACAGGTACCTGAAGTTTTAAATTGTATTTTCAGGAAAGGCCAAACACTGAACTTTGACCGCAAATATCTCGAAAACGGTAAGAGATATCGAAAATCTGAGACCAGACATTTCTTCTTTAACTACTTTTTCACGCAGAATCGATTGCAACAATCCCCGATTCGATACGATGAAAAATAAGGGAGTTATGACGTCATTTAGAAAAGTATGACGTCATTTTCAAGAATTTGGCACCTTGCCAATTCCCTTTTGTCAGTCGGTAGATATTTGCATTCTCTTTTATGCTACCAAATTTCATACCTCTAGCTTTATCAATAAGCGAGACACAGGTACCTGAAGTTTTAAATTGTATTTTCAGGAAAGGCCAAACACTGAACTTTGACCGCAAATATCTCGAAAACGGTAAGAGATATCGAAATTCTGTTGCTGCTATTTACCATTTTACTTTTTCACGCAGAATCGATTCCAACCGTCCCCGCCTCGATCCGATGAAAAATAAGGGAGATATGACGTCATTTACAAAGTATGACGTCATTTTCAGGAATTTGGCTCCATGCCAAATTCCTCTTGTCAGTCGGTAGATATTCTCAATCTCTATCATGCTACCAAATTTCACACCTCTATCTTCCTCAATAAGCGAGCTATAGGCGAAAACATTTCATGAATAATTAATGAGTGTTGATGACGTCACAAACATCACTTTAAAGGGGGTTGTCGTGTTCAAACGCAAATAACTCGAGAACCGTAAGAGTTAGCGAAAATCTGAGAACACTTTACTGGTAGGTATTTGAACGCTCTATCGAATGGAAGAAACCCGATCAAAATCCGACTGCAAATAAAGTCGCTAGACCTTGCCAAAGATTTGATTCGAAAATTTTCAATAATTTCAAAAATATTGGCAGCATGCCATTTTCATTCTAGAGGTAGATTAAGAATGTGGAAACATGTTTAGATATAAAATTTCATGCCGATATCTCATTTAATAAGAGAGATATTAACGTATGAATATTTAATTAGCTTTGATGACGTCATAGCGAATTTTCCCACGCTTATTGTGACTTTATTTATGGTCCGATTTCAAAAATTTTTCATATTCCAAATCAGATCATTAAAATCTGTCATCCTACTGTCTAAAATCTAAGATTGAAATATTTTTTTTGAAATGAAAACAATCGGGTCAAGGTCAACTTTTTCGGGGTAGAGCTACGAAATTGACGCAGTGACATAAAATCTTGCATCTCCTTTTCTGAATCGAATGCTGAAAATTTCATTCCAATCGGACAAATAATAAGGAAGATATAGCGATTCAAAATTTTGGCGTCGTAGGTGGCGCTGCGCGCTTATAAGCGGTAATTTAGAAAATTAAAAAAATCAAATCTTGAAAATTTAATTTCGAATCGAACACTGAAAACAGAATAGTAATATCTTTAATAATGAGTGATTTCTGAGCCGTCACAAAAAAAAACGGATGAAGAATAATAATAATAACTAGAAACGAGCTCGTTGCTAAAGCAACGAGTAGGTTTCACAAGTTAAAGTCGAAGCAACGAAGCTGGGATCTCCTACTCTAATACACAATTCTTTTTCACGATCCAGATATCTGATCTTTAGTGATGGTATCCACATTGCGCAATCTACTTGCAGAAATTGTAAAGTAACAGCGACTTAGATTATATACATTGTACTGAAGCCTACATCGCACAATATCGACTACTCTTGACCATATATTTGAAACAAGAAACATGTAGGACAGTCACACTTAGTACAATCTGCACGTGTAACCTAGATCTCCAGTCCTTACTCCCCGCTTTATGTTGTTTATTTATTAACTTACGCAAGGTATTTCGCGTGTACAGATGTTTGACCTTGAATCGCCACTCTGCTGGAATAAACAATTCTCCTCGCGATGGCCGTTAATAATGCCGCTTTCCGCAATATACAAAACAAAGACTTGACAATGTCTCGTATTCCACAGGTAAGCACTGTAACTCGCGATTAATTCACACACGTTTGAAGTCCTGTATAACAGCGGCTTGACCATATATTTGAAACAAGAAACATGTAGGACAGTCACACTTAGTACAATCTGCACGTGTAACCTAGATCTCCAGTCCTTACACCCCGCTTTATGTTGTTTATTTGTTAACTTACGCAAGGTATTTCGCGTTTTAAGATGTTTGACCTTGAATCGCCACTCTGCTGCAATAAACAATTCTCCTCGCGATGGCCTTTAGTAATGCCGCTTTCCCCAATATACAAAACAAAGACTTGACAATGTCTCGTATTCCACAGGTAAAGCACTGTAACTCGCGATTAATTCACACACGTTTGAAGTCCTGTATAACAGCGGCGCTGTGCGAGGTATTAAGCAAGGCAAATTCACCGCGCTTCTCTAATGTGTAATGCCGACGCTCGGAGAAGATTTCTTTATAGCCTTGTTCAGCAGTAGCTCGTAGAATGCAATCATTGGGGTTTTTTTTGTTTTTTTTTGTTTCTTTTTGTTTGTCTGTTTTTGTTTTTGTTTTTGTTTTTTTTTTTTTGTTTAAGATTTCGAATTCATAATACTTTCTCAAACTTTATTTTATATAAAGCACATTAAATCGCGATTGAATTAATCGCGAGTTACTGCGCCTTGTCCATGGAAGAAGTCCTGTATAACAGCGGTGCCGTGCAAGGTATTAAGCAAGGCAAATTCACAGCGCTTCTGAAGTGTGTTTATTGGGTTGTTCATCGGTAGAGTACCCAAAATTTGATATTTGTTTAAGAAATCGAATTCAAAATGCTTTCTCAAACTCTTGTTTTTATACTTTGTTCATACGAGGAATAAAACAATACATTAAAAGTTACGCAAGCAAGATATTTTTTTTAAAAAAAAACCTTTAAATGGCTCACTTTCAAATACTGAGAAACATGTTTCATAGTAAAATCGTTACGCAAAATCGTTTCGTAATGTTTTGGAAACTGTAAAACTAAAAATAAGACAGTTTTGAACATTACGTAATTTTTAAAAAACTTTAAATTGAAATAGAGGTCAAACTAAAAGAGATAGATAATATCGGCCGATTGAAAGTTTTAAAGATATGAACCTAGAGAACATAACAGTGAAAATTTGAGAGAATCTACCATTAAAAATAAAAGCTACATACGCGAAAATCGAAAAAAAAATATTAAATCTTACGTAATTCTCTTGAAAAGCCGTATATTTCGAAAAAAATTTTCATTAAACGGAGTATGTGTCTGTGAGAATTAATAGCCGAAAGATGAAATTTCAAAGTAAAGCAGCTTTTTAGAAATTGAAAGTGAAAAGTTCGCTAAATACGGCGCGTATTTCTCGCTTTCTGAGGGTGGCTCTCGATAGCTTTCCCCGATAACCTAGGGAAAACGAAAAATCATAGGAAGTTTATGAAAATTAAATTTAAAAGAGTGAACCCTTCTCACGCATAGGATTTATTTTGGTAGCAATCCGATGTAAAATAAGCGTGTCAGTCGGTAAATATTTTTATTCTGTATCATGCTACCAAATTTCACACCACTAGCTTTATAAATAAGCGAAACACAGCTTCCTGAAGTTGAAAAGTGTATTTTCAGGAATGGTGAAACCATGAATTTCGACGGCAAATATCTCGAAAACGGTAAGAGATATCGAAATTCTGTTGGTACAACATTGATGTTAAATTTTGACGCAGAATCGATTCCAACCATCCCCGATTCGATCTGATGATAAATAAGGGAGATATGACGTCATTTACAAAGTATGACGTCATTTTCAGGAATTTGGCTCCATGCCAAATTCCTCTTGTAAATCGGTAGATATTCTCATTTTCTATCATGCTACCAAATTTCACACCTCTAACTTCCTCAATAAGCGAAACACAGCTTCCTGAATTTGAAAAGTGTGTTTTCAGGAATGGTGAAACCGTGAATTTGACCGCAAATATCTCGAAAACGGTAAGAGATATCGAAATTCTGTTGCTGGTATTTACCATTTTACTTTTTCACGCAGAATCGATTCCAACCGTCCCCGCCTCGATCCGATGAAAAATAAGGGAGATATGACGTCATTTACAAAGTATGACGTCATTTTCAGGAATTTGGCTCCATGCCAAATTCCTCTTGTAAGTCGGTAGATATTCTCATTTTCTATCATGCTACCAAATTTCACACCTCTAACTTCCTCAATAAGCGAAACACAGCTTCCTGAATTTGAAAAGTGTGTTTTCAGGAATGGTGAAACCGTGAACTTTGACCGCAAATATCTCGAAAACGGTAAGAGATATCGAAATTCTGTTGCTGGTATTTACCATTTTACTTTTTCACGCAGAATCGATTACAACCGTCCCCGCCTCGATCCGATGAAAAATAAGGGAGATATGACGTCATTTACAAAGTATGACGTCATTTTCAGGAATTTGGCTCCATGCCAAATTCCTCTTGTCAGTCGGTAGATATTCTCAATCTCTATCATGCTACCAAATTTCACACCTCTATCTTCCTCAATAAGCGAGCTATAGGCGAAAACATTTCATGAATAATTAATGAGTGTTGATGACGTCACAAACATCACTTTAAAGGGGGTTGTCGTGTTCAAACGCAAATAACTCGAGAACCGTAAGAGTTAGCGAAAATCTGAGAACACTTTACTGGTAGGTATTTGAACGCTCTATCGAATGGAAGAAACCCGATCAAAATCCGACTGCAAATAAAGTCGCTAGACCTTGCCAAAGATTTGATTCGAAAATTTTCAATAATTTCAAAAATATTGGCAGCATGCCATTTTCATTCTAGAAGTAGATTAAGGAATGTGGAAAACATGTTTAGATATAAAATTTCATGCCGATATCTCATTTAATAAGAGAGATATTAACGTATGAATATTTAATTAGCTTTGATGACGTCATAGCGAATTTTCCCACGCTCATTGTGACTTTATTTATGGTCCGATTTCAAAAATTTTTCATATTCCAAATCAGATCATTAAAATCTTTCATCCTACTGTCTAAAATCTAAGATTGAAATATTTTTTTTGAAATGAAAACAATCGGGTCAAGGTCAACTTTTTCGGGGTAGAGCTACGAAATTGACGCAGTGACATAAAATCTTGCATCTCCTTTTCTGAATCGAATGCTGAAAATTTCATTCCAATCGGACAAATAATAAGGAAGATATAGCGATTCAAAATTTTGGCGTCGTAGGTGGCGCTGCGCGCTTATAAGCGGTTAATTAGAAAATTAAAAAAATCAAATCTTGAAAATTTAATTTCGAATCGAACACTGAAAACAGAATAGTAATATCTTTAATAATGAGTGATTTCTGAGCCGTCACAAAAAAAAAAAACGGATGAAGAATAATAATAACTAGAAACGAGCTCGTTGCTAAAGCAACGAGTAGGTTTCACAAGTTAAAGTCGAAGCAGCGAAGCTGAGATCTCCTACTCTAATACAAAATTCTTTTTCACGATCCAGATATCTGATCTTTAGTGATGGTATCCACATTGCGCAATCTTCTTGCAGAAATTGTAGGTAACGGCGACTTACATTATACACATTATACTGAAGCCTACATCGCACAATATCGACTACTCTTGACCATATATTTGAAACAAGAAACATGTAGGACAATCACACTTAGTACAATCTGCACGTGTAACCTACATCTTCAGTCCTTACTGCCCGCTTTATGTTGTTTATTTATTAACTTACGCAAGGTATTTCGCGTGTACAGATGTTTGACCTTGAATCGCTTCTCTGCTGGAATAAACAATTCTCCTCGCGATGAACTTACGCAAGTTATTTCGCGTGTACAGATGTTTGACCTTGAATCGCCACTCTGCTGGAATAAACAATTCTCCTCGCGATGGCCTTTAGTAATGCCGCTTTCCCCAATATACAAAAGAAAGACTTGACAATGTCTCGTATTCCACAGGTAAAGCACTGTAACTGGCGATTAATTCACACACGTTTGAAGTCCTGTATAACAGCGGCGCAGTGCGAGGTATTAAGCAAGGCAAATTCACCGCGCTTCTCTAATGTGTAATGCCGACGCTCGGAGAAGATTTCTTTATAGCCTTGTTCAGCAGTAGCTCGTAGAATGTAAAATTGCTGTTTTATTTCTTTTTTTTTTTTTTTTTTGTTTTTTTTTTTGGGGTGGGGGGGTTTTTTTATTTTTTGGTTTTTTTTTTGTTTAAGAATTCGAATGCATAATACTTTCTCAAACTCTATTTTATAGAAAGCACTTTAAATCGCGAGTGAATTAATCGCGAGTTACTGCGCCTTGTCCATGGAAGAAGTCCTATATCACAGCGGTGTCGTGCAAGGTATTAAGCAAGGCAAATTGACCGCGCTTCTGAAGATATGTTTATTGCGTTGTTCATCAGTAGAGTGCCCAAAATTTGATTTTTGTTTAAGAAATCGAAATCAAAATGCTTTCTCAAACTCTTGTTTTTATAATTTGTTCATACGACGAATAAAAAATACTTGAAAGTTACGCAAGTAAGATATTTTTTATAAAAAAATCTTTAAATTGCTCACTTTCAAAATACCGGGAAACATGTTTCATAGTAAAATCGTTACGGAAAATCGTTTCGTAATGTTTTGGAAACTAAAAGACCTAAAAATAAGACAGTTTTGAACATTACGTAATTTTTAAAAAACTTTAAATTGAAATAGAGGCCAAACTAAAAGAGATAGATAATATCGGCCGATGAAAGTTTCTAAAGCTATGAACCTAGAGAACATAACAGTGAAAATTTGAGAGATCTACCATTAAAACTAAAAGCTACATACGCGAAATCGAAAAAATATTAAATCTTACGTAATTCTCTTAAAACGTCGTATATTTCGAAAAATTTTTTCATTAAACGGGAGTATGTGTCTGTGGAGAATGAATAGCCGAAAGATGAAATTTCAAAGTAAAGAGTCGGTAGATACCCTCATTCCCTATCATGCTACCAATTTTCACATCTCTACCTTCTTTAATAAGCGAGCTTTAGCTGAAACCATTTCATTAAACATTAATGAACTTTATGTGACGTTGAAAGCATCACTTTAAAGGGGGTTGTCGTGTTTAAACCTAAATAACTCGAAAACGGTAAGAGTTAGCGAAAATTTGATGGCAATGTTATGCATATAAATTTTCACGCAGAATCGATTCCAACCCTCCCCGCCTCGATCCGATGAAAAATAAGGGAGATATGACGTCATTTACAAAGTATGACGTCATTTTCAGGAATTTGGTACCATGCCAATTCCCTTTTGTCAGTCGGTAGATATTTGCATTCTCTTTTATGCTACCAAATTTCATACCTCTAGCTTTATCAATAAGCGAGACACAGGTACCTGAAGTTTTAAATTGTATTTTCAGGAAAGGCCAAACACTGAACTTTGACCGCAAATATCTCGAAAACGGTAAGAGATATCGAAAATCTGAGACCAGACCTTTCTCTTTTAACTACTTTTTCACGCAAAATCGATTGCAACAATCCCCGATTCGATACGATGAAAAATAAGGGAGTTATGACGTCATTTAGAAAAGTATGACGTCATTTTCAGGAATTTGGCACCTTGCCAATTCCCTTTTGTCAGTCGGTAGATATTTGCATTCTCTTTTATGCTACCAAATTTCATACCTCTAGCTTTATCAATAAGCGAGACACAGGTACCTGAAGTTTTAAATTGTATTTTCAGGAAAGGCCAAACACTGAACTTTGACCGCAAATATCTCGAAAACGGTAGGAGATATCGAAATTCTGTTGCAGGTATTTACCATTTTACTTTTTCACGCAGAATCGATTCCAACCCTCCCCGCCTCGATCCGATGAAAAATAAGGGAGATATGACGTCATTTACAAAGTATGACGTCATTTTCAGGAATTTGGCTCCATGCCAAATTCCTGTCAGTCGGTAGATATTCTCAATCTCTATCATGCTACCAAATTTCACACCTCTATCTTCCTCAATAAGCGAGCTATAGGCGAAAACATTTCATGAATAATTAATGAGTGTTGATGACGTCACAAACATCACTTTAAAGGGGGTTGTCGTGTTCAAACGCAAATAACTCGAGAAACCGTAAGAGTTAGCGAAAATCTGAGAACACTTTACTGGTAGGTATTTGAACGCTCTATCGAATGGGAAGAAACCCGATCAAAATCCGACTGCAAATAAAGTCGCTAGACCTTGCCAAAGATTTGATTCGAAAATTTTCAATAATTTCAAAAATATTGGCAGCATGCCATTTTCATTCTAGAGGTAGATTAAGAATGTGGAAACATGTTTAGATATAAAATTTCATGCCGATATCTCATTTAATAAGAGAGATATTAACGTATGAATATTTAATTAGCTTTGATGACGTCATAGCGAATTTTCCCACGCTCATTGTGACTTTATTTATGGTCCGATTTCAAAAATTTTTCATATTCCAAATCAGAGCATTAAAATCTTTCATCCTACTGTCTAAAATCTAAGATTGAAATATTTTTTTTGAAATGAAAACAATCGGGTCAAGGTCAACTTTTTCGGGGTAGAGCTACGAAATTGACGCAGTGACATAAAATCTTGCATCTCCTTTTCTGAATCGAATGCTGAAAATTTCATTCCAATCGGACAAATAATAAGGAAGATATAGCGATTCAAAATTTTGGCGTCGTAGGTGGCGCTGCGCGCTTATAAGCGGTAATTTAGAAAATTAAAAAAATCAAATCTTGAAAATTTAATTTCGAATCGAACGCTGAAAACAGAATAGTAATATCTTTAATAATGAGTGATTTCTGAGCCGTCACAAAAAAAAAACGGATGAAGAATAATAATAATAACTAGAAACGAGCTCGTTGCTAAAGCAACGAGTAGGTTTCACAAGTTAAAGTCGAAGCAGCGAAGCTGAGATCTCCTACTCTAATACAAAATTCTTTTTCACGATCCAGATATCTGATCTTTAGTGATGGTATCCACATTGCGCAATCTACTTGCAGAAATTGTAGGTAACGGCGACTTACATTATACACATTATATTGAAGCCTACATCGCACAATATCGACTACTCTTGACCATATATTTGAAACAAGAAACATGTAGGACAATCACACTTAGTACAATCTGCACGTGTAACCTAGATCTTCAGTCCTTACTGCCCGCTTTATGTTGTTTATTTATTAACTTACGCAAGGTATTTCGCGTGTACAGATGTTTGACCTTGAATCGCTTCTCTGCTGGATTACGCAAGTTATTTCGCGTGTACAGATGTTTGACCTTGAATCGCCACTCTGCTGGAATAAACAATTCTCCTCGCTATGGCCTTTAGTAAATGCCGCTTTCCCCAATATACAAAAGAAAGACTTGACAATGTCCTCGTATTCCACAGGTAAAGCACTGTAACTGGCGATTAATTCACACACGTTTGAAGTCCTGTATAACAGCGGCGCAGTGCGAGGTATTAAGCAAGGCAAATTCACCGCGCTTCTCTAATGTGTAATGCCGACGCTCGGAAAAGATTTCTTTATAGCCTTGTTCAGCAGTAGCTCGTAGAATTTTTTTTGTTTTTTTTTGGGGGGGGGGGGGGTTGGTTTTTTATTTTTTGGGGTTTTTTTTTGTTTAAGAATTCGAATGCATAATACTTTCTCAAACTCTATTTTATAGAAAGCACTTTAAATCGCGATTGAATTAATCGCGAGTTACTGCGCCTTGTCCATGGAAGAAGTCCTATATCACAGCGGTGTCGTGCAAGGTATTAAGCAAGGCAAATTGACCGCGCTTCTGAACATATGTTTATTGCGTTGTTCATCAGTAGAGTGCCCAAAATTTGATTTTTGTTTAAGAAATCGAAATCAAAATGCTTTCTCAAACTCTTGTTTTTATAATTTGTTCATACGACGAATAAAAAATACTTGAAAGTTACGCAAGTAAGATATTTTTATAAAACTAAAAGACTAAAAATAAGACAGTTTTGAACATTACGTAATTTTTAAAAAACTTTAAATTGAAATAGAGGCCAAACTAAAAGAGATAGATAATATCGGCCGATGAAAGTTCTAAAGATATGAACCTAGAGAACATAACAGTGAAAATTTGAGAGATCTACCATTAAAACTAAAAGCTACATACGCGAAAATCGAAAAATATTAAATCTTACGTAATTCTCTTAAAACGTCGTATATTTCGAAAAATTTTTTCATTAAACGGGAGTATGTGTCTGTGAGAATGAATAGCCGAAAGATGAAATTTCAAAGTAAAGAGTCGGTAGATACCCTCATTCCCTATCATGCTACCAATTTTCACATCTCTACCTTCTTTAATAAGCGAGCTTTAGCTGAAACCATTTCATTAAACATTAATGAACTTTATGTGACGTTGAAAGCATCACTTTAAAGGGGGTTGTCGTGTTTAAACCTAAATAACTCGAAAACGGTAAGAGTTAGCGAAAATTTGATGGCAATGATATGCATATAAATTTTCGCGCAGAATCGATTGCAACAATCCCCGATTCGATAAGATGAAAATTAATGGAGTTATGACGTCATTTACAAAGTATGACGTCATTTTCAGGAATTTGGTACCATGCCAATTCCCTTTTGTCAGTCGGTAGATATTTGCATTCTCTTTTATGCTACCAAATTTCATACCTCTAGCTTTATCAATAAGCGAGACACAGGTACCTGAAGTTTTAAATTGTATTTTCAGGAAAGGCCAAACACTGAACTTTGACCGCAAATATCTCGAAAACGGTAAGAGATATCGAAAATCTGAGACCAGACCTTTTTCCTTTAACTACTTTTTCACGCAGAATCGATTGCAACAATCCCCGATTCGATACGATGAAAAATAAGGGAGTTATGACGTCATTTAGAAAAGTATGACGTCATTTTCAGGAATTTGGCACCTTGCCAATTCCCTTTTGTCAGTCGGTAGATATTTGCATTCTCTTTTATGCTACCAAATTTCATACCTCTAGCTTTATCAATAAGCGAGACACAGGTACCTGAAGTTTTAAATTGTATTTTCAGGAAAGGCCAAACACTGAACTTTGACCGCAAATATCTCGAAAACGGTAAGAGATATCGAAATTCTGTTGCGGTACTTACCATTTTACTTTTTCACGCAGAATCGATTCCAACCGTCCCCGCCTCGATCCGATGAAAAATAAGGGAGATATGACGTCATTTACAAAGTATGACGTCATTTTCAGGAATTTGGCTCCATGCCAAATTTCTCTTGTCAGTCGGTAGATATTCTCAATCTCTATCATGCTACCAAATTTCACACCTCTATCTTCCTCAATAAGCGAGCTATAGGCGAAAACATTTCATGAATAATTAATGAGTGTTGATGACGTCACAAACATCACTTTAAAGGGGGTTGTCGTGTTCAAACGCAAATAACTCGAGAACCGTAAGAGTTAGCGAAAATCTGAGAACACTTTACTGGGAGGTATTTGAACGCTCTATCGAATGGAAGAAACCCGATCAAAATCCGACTGCAAATAAAGTCGCTAGACCTTGCCAAAGATTTGATTCGAAAATTTTCAATAATTTCAAAAATATTGGCAGCATGCCATTTTCATTCTAGAGGTAGATTAAGAATGTGGAAACATGTTTAGATATAAAATTTCATGCCGATATCTCATTTAATAAGAGAGATATTAACGTATGAATATTTAATTAGCTTTGATGACGTCATAGCGAATTTTCCCACGCTCATTGTGACTTTATTTATGGTCCAATTTCAAAAATTTTTCATATTCCAAATCAGACCATTAAAATCTTTCATCCTACTGTCTAAAATCTAAGATTGAAATATTTTTTTTGAAATGAAAACAATCGGGTCAAGGTCAACTTTTTCGGGGTAGAGCTACGAAATTGACGCAGTGACATAAAATCTTGCATCTCCTTTTCTGAATCGAATGCTGAAAATTTCATTCCAATCGGATAAATAATAAGGAAGATATAGCGATTCAAAATTTTGGCGTCGTAGGTGGCGCTGCGCGCTTATAAGCGGTAATTTAGAAAATTAAAAAAATCAAATCTTGAAAATTTAATTTCGAATCGAACACTGAAAACAGAATAGTAATATCTTTAATAATGAGTGATTTCTGAGCCGTCAAAAAAAAAAAAACGGATGAAGAATAATAATAATAATAATAATAAGAAAAGACAGTAGAATAATAAAATGTTTCACAAGTGAAACTTGTGAAACCTAATAATAAGAAAAGACAGTAGAATAATAAAAGGTTTCACAAGTGAAACTTGTGAAACCTAATAATAATAAATAAGAAAAGACAGTAGAATAATAAAAGGTTTCACAAGTGAAACTTGTGAAACCTAATAATAAGAAAAGACAGTAGAATAATAAAAGGTTTCACAAGTGAAACTTGTGAAACCTAATAATAAAAAAAAAAAGAAAAATCAGAAAAACAATAGGTTTCACAAGTGAAACTTGTGAAACCTAATAATAATAATAATAATAATAATAATAACTAGAGCTGACCTTGTTGGCGAGCCAACAAGAAGGTTTCACAAGACTCAGTTGAAAAAGTTAAGACCAAATGTCTTGGCTTTTTGTTGTTCTGGGATTGAAAATGAAGAATTCAGCATGAAAGATTTTTTCTCCGGGGAATAAGAGGAAGAAATATTTTGGGACCACATCCCTTTGTGGGGCCCCAAGGTATGCGGAAAGGACTGTGAAACCGTTAAATCTGACCGCAAATATCTTAAAAACGGTAAAGGATATGGAAAAAAAAAAAACTTTAGGTAAATATATACATTTTATTTTTCACGAAGAATCGATTCCAACCATTCCCGATTCGATCGGATGAAAAGTAAGGGAGCTATGACGTCATTTAAATAGTATAACGTCATGTTCAGGAATTTCGCACCATGCCAAATCCCACTTGTCAGTCGGTAAATATTTTTATTCTGTATCATGCTACCAAATTTCACACCACTAGCTTTATAAATAAGCGAAACACAGCTTCCTGAAGTTGAAAAGTGTATTTTCAGGAATGGTGAAACCATGAATTTTGACTGCAAATATCTCGAAAACGGTAAGAGATATCGAAATTCTGTTGTACTAACTAGGATGTTAAATTTTCACGCAAAATCGATTCCAACCATCCCCGACTCGATCCGATGATAAATAAGGGAGATATGACGTCATTTACAAAGTATGACGTCATTTTCAGGAATTTGGCTCCATGCCAAATTCCTCTTGTCAGTCGGTAGATATTCTCAATCTCTATCATGCTACCAAATTTCACACCCCTAACTTCCTCAAGAAGCGAAACACAGCTTCCTGAAGTTGAAAAGTGTGTTTTCAGGAATGGTGAAACCGTGAACTTTGACCGCAAATATCTCGAAAACGGTAAGAGATATCGAAATTCTGTTTCGAGTATTTACCATTTTACTTTTTCACGCAGAATCGATTCCAACCGTCCCCGCCTCGATCCGATGAAAAAATAAGGGAGATATGACGTCATTTACAAAGTATGACGTCATTTTCAGGAATTTGGCTATATGCCAAATTCCTCTTGTCAGTCGGTAGATATTCTCAATCTCTATCATGTTACCAAATTACACACCTCTATCTTCCTCAATAAGCGAGCTATAGGCGAAAACTTTTCATGAATAATTAATGAGTGTTGATGACGTCACAAACATCACTTTAAAGGGGGTTGTCGTGTTCAAACGCAAATAACTCAAAAACCATAAGAGTTAGCGAAAATCTGAGAACACTCCACTGGTAGGTATTTGAACGCTCTATCGAATGGAAGAAACCCGATCAAAATCCGACTGCAAATAAAGTCGCTAGACCTTGCCAAAGATTTGATTCGAAAATTTTCAATAATTTCAAAAATATTGGCAGCATGCCATTTTCATTCTACAGGTAGATTAAAAATGTGGAAACATGTTTAGATATAAAATTTCATGCCGATATCTCATTTAGTAAGAGAGATATTAACGTATGAATATTTAATTAGCTTTGATGACGTCATAGCGAATTTTCCCACGCTCATTGTGACTTTATCTATGGTCCGATTTCAAAAATTTTTCACATTCCAAATCAGACCATTGAAATCTTTCATCCTACGTTATAAAATCTAAGATTGAAATATTTTTCTTGAACTCAAAACAATCGGGTCAAGGTCAACTTTTTCGGGGTAGAGCTACGAAATTGACGCAGTGACATAAAATCTTGCATCTCCTTCTCTGAATCGAATGCTGAAAATTTCATTCCAATCGGACAATAAATAGCGAAGATAAAGGTACCTAAATAAAAAAATTGTAGGTGGCGCTGTGACCTTACAAAGTGAAAGTAGGAAAAAATAAAAAAAATACCTCGGCGGAAATGTGTAAAGAGACGATCCTGAAAATTTGAATGTTCTATCTTAAACCGTATTCGAGAAAACCTCTGTCCACTGCAAAAACGGAAGAAAAATAAAAATAATAATAATAATAATAACTAGAGCTGACCTTGTTGGCGAGCCAACAAGAAGGTTTCACAAGACTCAGTTGAAAAAGTTAAGACCAAATGTCTTGGCTTTTCGTTGTTCTGGGATTGAAAATGAAGAATTCAGCATGAAAGATTTTTCTCCGGGGAATAAGAGGAAGAAATATTTTGGGACCACATCCCTTTGTGGGGCCCCAAGGTATGCGGAAAGGACTGTGAAACCGTTAAATCTGACCGCAAATATCTTAAAAACGGTATGGGATATGGAAAAAAAAAAAACCTTTAGGTGAATATATACATTGTTATTTTTCACGAAGAATCGATTCCAACCATTCCCGATTCGATCGGATGAAAAGTAAGGGAGCTATGACGTCATTTAGATAGTATTACGTCATGTTCAGGAATTCCGCACCATGCCAAATCCCACTTGTCAGTCGGTAAATATTTTTATTCTGTATCATGCTACCAAATTTCACACCACTAGCTTTATAAATAAGCGAAACACAGCTTCCTGAAGTTGAAAAGTGTATTTTCAGGAATGGTGAAACCATGAAATTTGACAGCAAATATCTCGAAAACGGTAAGAGATATCGAAATTCTGTTGGTACAACGTTGATGTTAAATTTTCACGCAGAATCGATTCCAACCATCCCCGATTCGATCCGATGATAAATAAGGGAGATATGACGTCATTTACAAAGTATGACGTCATTTTCAGGAATTTGGCTCCATGCCAAATTCCTCTTGTCAGTCGGTAGATATTCTCATTTTCTATCATGCTACCAAATTTCACACCTCTAACTTCCTCAATAAGGGAAACACAGCTTCCTGAATTTGAAAAGTGTGTTTTCAGGAATGGTGAAACCGTGAACTTTGACCGCAAATATCTCGAAAACGGTAAGAGATATCGAAATTCTGTTTCGAGTATTTACCATTTTACTTTTTCACGCAGAATCGATTCCAACCATCCCCGCCTCGATCCGATGAAAAATAAGGGAGATATGACGTCATTTACAAAGTATGACGTCATTTTCAGGAATTTGGCTACATGCCAAATTCCTCTTGTCAGTCGGTAGATATTCTCAATCTCTATCATGCTACCAAATTTCACACCTCTATCTTCCTCAATAAGCGAGCTATAGGCGAAAACATTTCATGAATAATTAATGAGTGTTGATGACGTCACAAACATCACTTTAAAGGGGGTTGTCGTGTTCAAACGCAAATAACTCAAAAACCGTAAGAGTTAGCGAAAATCTGAGAACAATATTCTGGTAGGTATTTGAACGCTCTATCGAATGGAAGAAACCCGATCAAAATCCGACTGCAAATAAAGTCGCTAGACCTTGCCAAAGATTTGATTCGAAAATTTTCAATAATTTCAAAAATATTGGCAGCATGCCATTTTCATTCTAGAGGTAGATTAAGAATGTGGAAACATGTTTAGATATAAAATTTCATGCCGATATCTCATTTAGTAAGAGAGATATTAACGTATGAATATTTAATTAGCTTTGATGACGTCATAGCGAATTTTCCCACGCTCATTGTGACTTTATTTATTGTCCGATTTCAAAAATTTTTCACATTCCAAATCAGACCATTGAAATCTTTCATCCTACGTTATAAAATGTAAGATTGAAATATTTTTCTTGAACTCAAAACAATCGGGTCAAGGTCAACTTTTTCTGGGTAGAGCTACGAAATTGACGCAGTGACATAAATCTTGCATCTCCTTTTCTGAATCGAATGCTGAAAATTTCATTCCAATCGGACAATAAATAGCGAAGATACAGGTACCTAAATAAAAAAATTGTAGGTGGCGCTGTGACCTTACAAAGTGAAAGTAGGAAAAAATAAAAAAAATACCTCGGCGGAAATGTGTAAAGAGACGATCCTGAAAATTTGAATGTTCTATCTTAAACCGTATTCGAGAAAACCTCTGTCCACTGCAAAAACGGAAGAAAAATAAAAATAATAATAATAATAATAACTAGAGCTGACCTTGTTGGCGAGCCAACAAGAAGGTTTCACAAGACTCAGATGAAAAAGTTAAGACCAAATGTCTTGGCTTTTTGTTGTTCTTGGATTGAAAATGAAGGATTCAGCATGAAAGATTTTTTCTCTGGGGAATAAGAGGAAGAAATATTTTGGGACCACATCCCTTTGTGGGGCCCCAAGGTATGCGGAAAGGACTGTGAAACCGTTAAATCTGACCGCAAATATCTTAAAAACGGTAAGGGATATGGAAAAAAAAAACTTTAGGTGAATACATTATCCATTTTATTTTTCACGAAGAATCGATTCCAACCATTCCCGATTCGATCGGATGAAAAGTAAGGGAGCTATGACGTCATTTAAATAGTATTACGTCATGTTCAGGAATTTCGCACCATGCCAAATCCCACTTGTCAGTCGGTAAATATTTTTATTCTGTATCATGCTACCAAATTTCACACCACTAGCTTTATAAATAAGCGAAACACAGCTTCCTGAAGTTGAAAAGTGTATTTTCAGGAATGGTGAAACCATGAATTTTGACCGCAAATATCTCGAAAACGGTAAGAGATATCGAAATTCTGTTGTATTAATTAGGATGTTAAATTTTCACGCAGAATCGATTCCAACCATCCCCGACTCGATCCGATGATAAATAAGGGAGATATGACGTCATTTACAAAGTATGACGTCATTTTCAGGAATTTGGCTCCATGCCAAATTCCTCTTGTCAGTCGGTAGATATTCTCAATCTCTATCATGCTACCAAATTTCACACCCCTGACTTCCTCAAGAAGCGAAACACAGCTTCCTGAAGTTGAAAAGTCTGTTTTCAGGAATGGTGAAACCGTGAACTTTGACCGCAAATATCTCGAAAACGGTAAGAGATATCGAAATTCTGTTTCGGTATTTACCATTTTACTTTTTCACGCAGAATCGATTCCAACCGTCCCCGCCTCGATCCGATGATAAATAAGGGAGATATGACGTCATTTACAAAGTATGACGTCATTTTCAGGAATTTGGCTATATGCCAAATTCCTCTTGTCAGTCGGTAGATATTCTCAATCTCTATCATGTTACCAAATTACAGACCTCTATCTTCCTCAATAAGCGAGCTATAGGCGAAAACATTTCATGAATAATTAATGAGTGTTGATGACGTCACAAACATCACCTTAAAGGGGGTTGTCGTGTTCAAACGCAAATAACTCAAAAACCGTAAGAGTTAGCGAAAATCTGAGAACACTATACTGGTAGGTATTTGAACGCTCTATCGAATGGAAGAAACCCGATCAAAATCCGACTGTAAATAAAGTCGCTAGACCTTGCCAAAGATTTGATTCGAAAATTTTCAATAATTTCAAAAATATTGGCAGCATGCCATTTTCATTCTAGAGGTAGATTAAGAATGTGGAAACATGTTTAGATATAAAATTTCATGCCGATATCTCATTTAGTAAGAGAGATATTAACGTATGAATATTTAATTAGCTTTGATGACGTCATAGCGAATTTTCCCACGCTCATTGTGACTTTATTTATGGTCCGATTTCAAAAATTTTTCACATTCCAAATCAGACCATTGAAATCTTTCATCCTACGTTATAAAATCTAAGATTGAAATATTTTTCTTGAACTCAAAACAATCGGGTCAAGGTCAACTTTTTCGGGGTAGAGCTACGAAATTGACGCAGTGACATAAAATCTTGCATCTCCTTTTCTGAATCGAATGCTGAAAATTTCATTCCAATCGGACAATAAATAGCGAAGATACAGGTACCTAAATAAAAAAATTGTAGGTGGCGCTGTGACCTTACAAAGTGAAAGTAGGAAAAAATAAAAAAAATACCTCGGCGGAAATGTGTAAAGAGACGATCCTGAAAATTTGAATGTTCTATCTAAAACCGTATTCGAGAAAACCTCTGTCCACTGCAAAAACGGAAGAAAAATAAAAATAATAATAATAATAATAATAATAATAAAAAAAAAAAGAAAAATCAGAAAAACAATAGGTTTCACAAGTGAAACTTGTGAAACCTAATAAAAAAAAAAGAAAAATCAGAAAAACAATAGGTTTCACAAGTGAAACTTGTGAAACCTAATAATAATAATAACTAGAAACGAGCTCGTTGCTAAAGCAACGAGTAGGTTTCACAAGTTAAAGTCGAAGCAGCGAAGCTGAGATCTCCTACTCTAATACAAAATTCTTTTTCACGATCCAGATATCTGATCTTTAGTGATGGTATCCACATTGCGCAATCTACTTGCAGAAATTGTAGGTAACGGCGACTTACATTATACACATTATACTGAAGCCTACATCGCACAATATCGAATACTCTTGACCATATATTTGAAACAAGAAACATGTAGGACAATCACACTTAGTACAATCTGCACGTGTAACCTAGATCTTCAGTCCTTACTGCCCGCTTTATGTTGTTTATTTATTAACTTACGCAAGGTATTTCGCGTGTACAGATGTTTGACCTTGAATCGCTTCTCTGCTGGAATAAACAATTCTCCTCGCGATGAACTTACGCAAGTTATTTCGCGTGTACAGATGTTTGACCTTGAATCGCCACTCTGCTGGAATAAACAATTCTCCTCGCGATGGCCTTTAGTAATGCCGCTTTCCCCAATATACAAAAGAAAGACTTGACAATGTCTCGTATTCCACAGGTAAAGCACTGTAACTGGCGATTAATTCACACACGTTTGAAGTCCTGTATAACAGCGGCGCAGTGCGAGGTATTAAGCAAGGCAAATTCACCGCGCTTCTCTAATGTGTAATGCCGACGCTCGGAGAAGATTTCTTTATAGCCTTGTTCAGCAGTAGCTCGTAGAATGTAAATTTGCTTTTTTTTTTCTTTTTTTTTTTTTTGTTTTTTTTTTTTGGGGGGGGGGGTTGGTTTTTTTATTTTTTGGTTTTTTTTTTGTTTAAGAATTCGAATGCATAATACTTTCTCAAACTCTATTTTATAGAAAGCACTTTAAATAGCGATTGAATTAATCGCGAGTTACTGCGCCTTGTCCATGGAAGAAGTCCTATATCACAGCGGTGTCGTGCAAGGTATTAAGCAAGGCAAATTGACCGCGCTTCTGAAGATATGTTTATTGCGTTGTTCATCAGTAGAGTGCCCAAAATTTGATTTTTGTTTAAGAAATCGAAATCAAAATGCTTTCTCAAACTCTTGTTTTTATAATTTGTTCATACGACGAATAAAAAATACTTGAAAGTTACGCAAGTAAGATATTTTTATAAAAAAATCTTTAAATTGCTCACTTTCAAATACCGGGAAACATGTTTCATAGTAAAATCGTTACGGAAAATCGTTTCGTAATGTTTTGGAAACTAAAAGACTAAAAATAAGACAGTTTTGAACATTACGTAATTTTTAAAAAACTTTAAATTGAAATAGAGGCCAAACTAAAAGAGATAGATAATATCGGCCGATGAAAGTTCTAAAGATATGAACCTAGAGAACATAACAGTGAAAATTTGAGAGATCTACCATTAAAACTAAAAGCTACATACGCGAAAATCGAAAAATATTAAATCTTACGTAATTCTCTTAAAACGTCGTATATTTCGAAAAATTTTTTCATTAAACGGGAGTATGTGTCTGTGAGAATGAATAGCCGAAAGATGAAATTTCAAAGTAAAGAGTCGGTAGATACCCTCATTCCCTATCATGCTACCAATTTTCACATCTCTACCTTTTTTAATAAGCGAGCTTTAGCTGAAACCATTTCATTAAACATTAATGAACTTTATGTGACGTTGAAAGCATCACTTTAAAGGGGGTTGTCGTGTTTAAACCTAAATAACTCGAAAACGGTAAGAGTTGGCGAACATTTGATGGCAATGTTATGCATATAAATTTTCGCGCAGAATCGATTGCAACAATCCCCGATTCGATAAGATGAAAATTAATGGAGTTATGACGTCATTTACAAAGTATGACGTCATTTTCAGGAATTTGGTACCATGCCAATTCCCTTTTGTCAGTCGGTAGATATTTGCATTCTCTTTTATGCTACCAAATTTCATACCTCTAGCTTTATCAATAAGCGAGACACAGGTACCTGAAGTTTTAAATTGTATTTTCAGGAAAGGCCAAACACTGAACTTTGACCGCAAATATCTCGAAAACGGTAAGAGATATCGAAAATCTGAGACCAGACCTTTTTCCTTTAACTACTTTTTCACGCAGAATCGATTGCAACAATCCCCGATTCGATACGATGAAAAATAAGGGAGTTATGACGTCATTTAGAAAAGTATGACGTCATTTTCAGGAATTTGGCACCTTGCCAATTCCCTTTTGTCAGTCGGTAGATATTTGCATTCTCTTTTATGCTACCAAATTTCATACCTCTAGCTTTATCAATAAGCGAGACACAGGTACCTGAAGTTTTAAATTGTATTTTCAGGAAAGGCCAAACACTGAACTTTGACCGCAAATATCTCGAAAACGGTAAGAGATATCGAAATTCTGTTGCTGGTATTTACCATTTTACTTTTTCACGCAGAATCGATTCCAACCGTCCCCGCCTCGATCCGATGAAAAATAAGGGAGATATGACGTCATTTACAAAGTATGACGTCATTTTCAGGAATTTGGCTCCATGCCAAATTCCTCTTGTCAGTCGGTAGATATTCACAATCTCTATCATGATACCAAATTTCACACCTCTATCTTCCTCAATAAGCGAGCTATAGGCGAAAACATTTCATGAATAATTAATGAGTGTTGATGACGTCACAAACATCACTTTAAAGGGGGTTGTCGTGTTCAAACGCAAATAACTCGAGAACCGTAAGAGTTAGCGAAAATCTGAGAACACTTTCCTGGTAGGTATTTGAACGCTCTATCGAATGGAAGAAACCCGATCAAAATCCGACTGCAAATAAAGTCGCTAGACCTTGCCAAAGATTTGATTCGAAAATTTTCAATAATTTCAAAAATATTGGCAGCATGCCATTTTCATTCTAGAGGTAGATTAAGAATGTGGAAACATGTTTAGATATAAAATTTCATGCCGATATCTCATTTAATAAGAGAGATATTAACGTATGAATATTTAATTAGCTTTGATGACGTCATAGCGAATTTTCCCACGCTCATTGTGACTTTATTTATGGTCCGATTTCAAAAATTTTTCATATTCCAAATTAGACCATTAAAATCTTTCATCCTACTGTCTAAAATCTAAGATTGAAATATTTTTTTTGAAATGAAAACAATCGGGTCAAGGTCAACTTTTTCGGGGTAGAGCTACGAAATTGACGCAGTGACATAAAATCTTGCATCTCCTTTTCTGAATCGAATGCTGAAAATTTCATTCCAATCGGACAATAAATAGCGAAGATACAGGTACCTAAATAAAAAAAATTGTAGGTGGCGCTGTGACCTTACAAAGTGAAAGTAGGAAAAAATAAAAAAAATACCTCGGCGAAAATGTGTAAAGAGACGATCCTGAAAATTTGAATGTTCTATCTTAAACCGTATTGGAGAAAACCTCTGTCCACTGCAAAAACGGAAGAAAAATAATAATAATAATAATAATAATAATAATAATAATAATAATAAAAAAAAAAGAAAAATCAGAAAAACAATAGGTTTCACAAGTGAAACTTGTGAAACCTAATAAAAAAAAAAGAAAAATCAGAAAAACAATAGGTTTCACAAGTGAAACTTGTGAAACCTAATAACCCCCCTCCAAAAAACCAAAAAAAAAAAAAAAAACAACAACAGTATATAGAAACCCCTTAACCATAACACCATCGGTTTGATCCACAGGTTATTACTATAGTACATTTGTATTTCAAATGTTACCTGATTGATACAATAAGAACGAACGTGTGTAATTTCTCAACCGCAAAATATGTGGGAAAACTGCTATGGGGGAAATACTACTATATAGCAGTTTTCCGCCATTGGAAAAAACTACTATATAGCCATTTTTCCCAGGGAAAAACTACTATGGGGCAAAATACTATATAACACCAGGACGGTTAACACTTCCATTCAAGGAATACAGATGAAAACTGATCTTTATAACATATCTGGCATTTTTTTTTTCTTTTTGAATTATTTACTTTAATTAATTACTTAATTATTATTACTATTATTATTATTAGGCTTTTGCCAAGGGCGGATATGTCAGTGCTTCATACAAACATTCAGGATGTATCAAACATACTTGTGGCAGGGACAAGAGAACCACTCTGCACTTCCCGAAATAGTGATTAGTTTTTAAACTTTATAATCACACAATTATATTTAGCAATGTGTGCATGGTACTAATTCTTCATAAGGAAATATAATCCGCAGTGTCCTTGTATGTCTGTTCCTTTCCAGTTTATGCGCTTTTAACTGATAAAGAATGCATATGTAAAATTAAACGTACCGAAGTCGTATCTTCACTTAAATGGGTAGACAAAGACTCGTCAGATGACATGAATATCGCAGAATGCCTGATTTTGGCCAAACAAGCATTGCCTTCGGAACTCATAACTTCATGGCTGCATATACATTATTTTCATATATTTTTAATATATAAATAATGAAAGATGGTAAATTTAACGAAATTAACACGCCATTCGTTATAATCAACCTTACGATGATTGACTGATAAGCAGCTTATCATAATTGAATATAATATGCATTTCATGTGTAACCATACACAGAAAAACATATCTCACTCATTTGTATGATAAATGTCGCCACGGCTATACAGACGTGAAAACAATAAGAACATTAAAAAACCGCAAAGTTTTCGACTTTGATGGTTTGCGGTATTGATATAGGACGGTGTGTTCAAGTGAAAATAGTTACTAACATAAAACATTTTTTTTCATTTAATATTTAACGAAATCATTACTTAATTCCATTACTGCAGTTAATACACAGAAATGATCGATTAGTCGGTTCATCAGACATTTTAATTTGTTAGTTGTTTCAGACTAAATGAGAAATAAATTGCCTAATGTACGAAATTCAAATGTCTTAATCATGTTCTGAAATTCTTAGTATCACATCGTTTTAAAAACAAACTCCACATAATATTTAATGTCGGTTTACTGAAAGAATGTTAATATCATTGTATGGTCCCATCGGTTACTTTGTGTAAATTATGTTATGTATATATAATTTTCAATGTTTAGTTGGTGGCAATGGTATTAAACGAACAATTTAAAGGATTTGTAATATACATAAACATAATTGAAATTGGTTGATTGATTGATTGGATAAGGTCATCTTACGATTATTTCACGTATATGGTGACGGCATCTGTCTGATGCAATGCATAAAAATTTAGACCTTTGCAACGGACCCACCCAGAACAGTAAGGGATCTTTTACGTGAAAAGCCTACAGTGACACGGGACCTCATTTTTACTGTCTCATCCGAAAGACAGAACACCGGTGTGTCCAGGGCGGGAGTCCAACCCGAAACCTCTCGATCACGGGCCGAGCACCTTATCCACTAGGCTACACCAGCTTTAACTGGAATTGGAAGTAAGAAACATAAAAATATTTGTACATTCTTCATCCAATGCCCCTTTCTTTAATAAACCATGACAAAAGGACATCCCATCCCAAATACCCCACCCCCCCCCCCCACCCCCCCACACACACACATAAGATTACCGATGAATCATGTTCATGCTATTAATGCTATATTACAGTTGTAATATTTTCAGTAACGCGCCAGAATCTAGTTCAGGTCTAGCAGATAAACCTACAATAACCAAGATAGGAACGGACAGAACACCTAAATTTTCAGTTATTTAAAAAGCACAGCACTTGGCTAAGTAATTGATATAGTTAACCGGATTATGGATCCTTTCTGCAATTTTACTTCAAACAGTACAATCAATGTGTACTCATCTGACAAGCGTACAGCAATCTAAAACAATGCATCAAAGTCAGCATTCTTATCTTTCAAACTAATACTACTGTAAATCAATAAAATATAAATGTATCAAGTGCAAAGTAATGTAGAATGAGTAATATTCATTTTTGTTGTGGTTTTAATACATATAGTCATTCTTAGCATTTTAATAAGTGAAGTGATACGTTTTAAGTATATTAGTGTTTTCTTACTTAAGTAGACCATTTCCATCAAACGATGAAACGTAAATTATTGTGTTGGAGCAGAGAGGTGTTCCTGGTGGGTACGAACCTGTGGAAATAAAATGTACTATGACATAATATGATCACAATATATTATCATTAGTTTGATTTTCTTTTAATTTCTATATTGAATTACATGTATATACATAATAAATTAAATAAATAACTGTAATTGATACGTGATCAAATACAATAGAAAACAACCTAAAACTAAGATACCATCCTAGATTCCATTTATTACACCTTGATGCCAAAGTGTTAACATATGGTTAAATAATATAGGTATTTTCATCATTGAACATCAGGACAATTTCTACACCCCTTGCCTATTTTATATAAATAATACATTTAAATTACGAGCGTCACTGAATATGTAAAAATTACAGTCAATACGTTTGAAACACGTATTGTGATTAATGTGACTGACTGTTATGTTAAATCCTATCCATAGTCATTGGAGTCTTACATATATTTATTTCTGTGCTTATTTATCTGTTTATTTCTTATTTATTAGAGATTTCATATAATTCTCTAATAGATAAGAAATAAGCAGATGTGTATAACTCAACCATAATTTCTTCAAACTAGGGATGCTTCTTGAATTTGTGCAATTGTTATGCAATAGTAAATCTATTGAACATCATCAAAAGGTTTTCAAAGGAGCGAAACAATAGACAAGTTTTCTCACAATAATTCAATGTAATTGGTGTGAATATGATGCACAACCTCCAGCTTCACCTCCAAAATAGCGGAAAAGGGAAGTAACTCCACTTAGATTTCA
This sequence comes from Pteria penguin, assembly GCA_035048485.1. Classification (NCBI taxonomy): domain Eukaryota; kingdom Metazoa; phylum Mollusca; class Bivalvia; order Pterioida; family Pteriidae; genus Pteria; species Pteria penguin. The sequence continues at coordinate 28,100,761 of CM068592.1, forward strand.
TGCATTTGAAAACTATGTATTGTCAGCTGTGAACCCGTCGTTAGAAACATGTTAGAGGTAGTTAAGAGTCTTTATCAGTATAATGTCTTAAAATCGACTACGTCCTTTCTCTAAGGGGCACAAGTGACCATAGTTGCTAGGGCGTAGGAGATGATTTGCCTGTGCACGTTAACTTCATTCCCCTTTGAGGTTCATACATTCGAATGCATTTCTATCATAACATCAATAGGTTAACGTAGCGTAAACGTAAAGTTGACTATTTCCATGACCTAACGACTGCTTACCCACGATTTCCATGTGAATTTGAAACCGCGTAAACTCACTTTAAAATAGAATTTTAACACGTCAAATTATGTCGTCAGTTTTATCGCAATCGTATGATGATGATTATGATGATGATGATAATAATAATAATAATAATAATAATAATAATAATAATAACAATAAAACAACAACCAGAGCTTACCTGATGCATGGTGGGTCTTCCTCTTACGAAGAAAGAAAGACAGTAAGAAATAAAAAGGAGAAAGAAATTGGGAAAGAAAAAAGAATAAAGGAACGAAAGAAAGAATGTTTGTAATTACGAGTTTCAAAACTACAACAAATAATGACCAAAGCAGACACCTAGTTTTAATATAATTCATGTTACACACCGAGTGTAACATATAATGTATGAATTTCCTTTATAAATCTATATTAACAGTATTATTCATAGAATATTCTGTACCCGAGAAGTTGTGAGTGAAATGTAGCTCTTAATATTACCAATTTGCATAATTTCCCTCCCACAATTTTATCGGGGGGGGGGGGACACCCCCGATCTCCACTCAAGCTGACGGGGATTAACCTCTCACAAACCCTCCTCCGCCAAATCCTACGGGCCTCGATATTAGTGTGGCCCCTCGGTACCCCTTTGGATCCGTCCCTAGTATCCATTGCAGTAAAACGGGCAGAAACTCCAAAATATGTCGAGAAACCCCTTCTCATGATAATACTGCGGTTTGAATATATGGCATGTCGAAATAGAAATATTCCGAATGAATTTATTTCATGAAAGACACATACGCCAAATACATCACTTTCATTGTAAAATGTCAGTATTAGGATTAATATAATATACAGTGTGTATATTACATGCGTAAAGTCCTGTATTGTCACATCGCCGTACAAAGTATACACGGTAAATTGATCAACGCTACTTTAGTGAACAGTTATCTATGGCGTTGGTCATCGATCAATGGATGGTGAGCAAATATTATTAAAATATACTTTCCATAATTCTATTAAGTAAAACCTTCTCTAGCGATATTTTATTGCATTTGTTCATACGACGAAAAATAAGAATGTAACAGTAATTTACGCAAGTAACATGAATTATGAATTTTTTAAATTGTCAATTTAAATATTCAAACAGATTTTTCGGTTTTGAAGCTGACATTTAAAGCCGTTTTGTAATAATTTGGAAGAGTTTACACTAAATATAAAACGTTTTTATATATCACGTAATTATTATGAAGCTGAGACTGCGCCCTATGAATGTCGGATACAAAAACGTTTCTCTCTCTCTCATCTACGTGTTCTGTTTGTATCAAACATTTATCTATGCACCTATTAATTATACACACAAGTAAACTAAAACAGAATGAGACATGCAGTAAATGTATACATTACCTAGTTTTTCTGTATATCTTTTCGAAATATGTGCGTGCTGTCTTGTTTATGTTATGTTAGAATCTGTTGATATTTATACCATGGGTGAGGAAAATAGTCAGGAAACACACAAGGAAGTATTCACAAGCATTCTCAATCAGACATGTACATCATATTTATGCACTTTAGAGGTAAATGACATTTTTTATTTTAAAAATTTTGTATAATATGCGCAATATAACAGAACAGCTGATGCCTTAAATTGTGTTGAAACAGAGAAGCATTTCGTTAAAACTCATGGAGCATAAATCAATATCGAAGAAGTACCAAACCGTTAACCATTTTCAGAGTCCAAGGACAGATACAAAATCGTTTAAGTTTCATAAAGGAACTGTTGTGATCCCCGAAATACTAAATAATTCTGAGGTGAGACCAGGTGCCCAGGGAGAGTAAGCGTCTCCTGTTTGCATGCATCACCCGTCACAGCAATTCTCAAGAAACATGTCAAAATCAAGAGTTTTGGTTTCATAATTGTACATTCGAAAGTACAAAACTGTTACACAGTCATATTTGATGTTCACTGAACAGGTCATTTAGTCGCATTCCAGAATATTATCAATCATTCTAGAAAGAGGCACATCATAGTTTCGTACGAGATCCCAATAGCGACCGTAGAACTTCCTCAGTGACGATTTCAGACGGGGTTTTTATTAACATATCCCTGCATGAGCAACTTAGTGGCCAGTCGTTTGGCCCTTGGAATAAAACCGACATATAGAGAACAAGCTCTTGCGTACCTTATAAGTTGAGATATAAAAACTCCATAGGCAGATGAGGACGGGATATAGCTGCAAAGAAACGGGAAGTCAGTTATTTGGAAGTTAAAATCGTCACGTTTGTCATACAGAAAGGTGTTCAAATGACCATTATCGTCGAAAGCTAAAATGTATCCAGATACCAAGCGGAATTATTGCTCTCGGTTGTCTCTTTTATCTCAAGTTCATGGGGATAAATTTCATGTATTTAATCTATAAAGTGACGATTATTGATTGACAATACGTCGTCTATATATCTATATGTAGAATTAAAATGAGATGCAAGGCTTTTTCCGCCTGCGGAGAGCATGTTTTGAATAAATTCTGTCTCATATGAAGATAAGAAAATGTCAGCAAGAAGAGGGACGCAGTTAGTTCCCATGGGAATGCCAATGATTTGCTGAAAAACGTTCCCTCCAAACACCACGAAAATATTTTCTATTAAAAATTGCAGCATTTTGATGTTTTGATCTTCGGAATATTTGTCTTTTGCATCAGTGTTCTTTTACAAAATATGTATCTTCCCGCCCAATGACAAGATATTTATATCTACGATTTCCATTTTTATGGCAAAAAGAATTTCGAATAATTGTAACAATTCTGTTCTTGGGCTGTTGATGTGGAATTGTAATATAGATCGTGGAGAAGTAAAAAGATTTGATGCTGAAAATATCATTAAATTTCCAAGATTTTAGATTCTCTCAAAGTTTTTTTTAGAATTCATGTGGATCCGCATCTGATTTATTCCGCATCTGGAGTATGCGGTATCACAGTAAATTTGAAGAGCATCCTTGATGTGTGTCAGTATCTTCGTTAGCAATATGGATAGATGTTTGGTGGTACACTTGGAAGAACCAGCAATGAAACGATGTTTGTAAGGGGTTTTGTGCATTTTTGGAATCCAATAAATATAGGGCAATTCAAAGTCAGAGTTTGTCGTAGTAATTCCAAATAACTCGAGGACAGATTTATGGATTTGAAGTATTTCAGATATAGATAAATTTGTTTGTGTGTATGTTGGATTTCCAGGTGTAGAGTGTAATCCACGTTCCTCTAACAGACCATTAATGTAAAATCTTTGATAAACGAAGGTATAATTGTTTGCTGCTTTGTCAGCTGGGACAACAATAAATTGTTTATAGAGTTCAGAGAGATCTCTGGCTACATCAGGGTCATTAAATATAGACTCGTATCTGGTTCTTACCGAATGCCTGAGACGCCCTTTTCTTCTTTTGAGTAGTTCTCCTATGGATTTCATCCACTAGGAGAGAGTGTCAGGCTCCACTTCTTCCCTTTTTTACCATCTCCTGGCATATTCCTCGAATGCATCCATAATAATTTTGAAATTTTCACGCCAGATGAATACTACTCAAATTAGTGTGTTCACAGTGTACAATGATGTTTAAATAAAAAGGGCCCTCAAATGTTTCGCTGAATTCTTGAGATGTATATCTTACCAACCGGAAGATAACAATAATTACAAAAATACCCATCTCAATCTCCTTATATAATGAAGTACTTTTATTCCTAAGATCAAAAGAGAATTAAAATGCATTGTTACAATCGTTGACAAGTCAGTATACACCGAGTTTAACTTGATTGAAAGGGAAATTCATATAATAATTTCTTATAATACGAGTTTTTTCAATCATTTAAATAAGAAATAACTAAATAACCATTTCCCGGCGAATACTGCACTTTCAAACTCAAACATACAGTACAAGCAGCATGGATCGGTGAATCCCCACTCCCCATGGTACGGGTAGAATTTGAGTGGGAGATTTAGTTCATCACCCGAGACGAGTGGGAATCCACTCCCACAGTGTCTATCCACTCACCTGTACAACTGATCAATCGTATATCTCGATTGCTTTTCACCTATCTATACATGAACACTTGTAATTCACGCTAATTATTAATACACAGTATGATGACCAGTCAGTACAAATTTGTGTAGTATCATATCTGTTATAAAATCATTTATAGATTCCCACTTTCCGACCTTTCTAAAACCTTTTTACCGACGATTACTTTGTATATGACTTGTCCATTTGACGATATGAAGAGCTAGGATAGTCTCTAAAAATCGGTGATTTATCATATCCATTTATATTAATTAATTATTATGTATCGGAATATGTGAGTGTGTACCGTATATATATTTTTAAAAGTGGATTTATAATTGTAATTCCAGGCCTTTGAAATCTTAAGAAATGTTTTCTTAATATAGATATTTAATAAATTCAAAATTCAATTTAATCATCATGTCAGTACGTCTATATCTCGGTCCGCGCTTACCAACGTATTTCGCGAATTCTCATTCTGAGATGAGACAAATTGTTGAAAAATGCGATACTTATCAAAGTTCTTTTCTGAAAACGAGCGGTATTGTTTTCATTAGTTACATCGAATGATCGCGCTTTTCATGCAGATATGTGAAACGGCAAATACCTGGCGCCAGAGACATAGAAAGTAGTCCATGTCTGCCTGCCGCGCTGTAAAAGTAGATAACGGCAACTGTAATTAATTAACATCCGGCATAGGTCATTAATTTAAAACATTATTCATTTGAATAAACATTGACAAAACGCAGATAAAATGGGAGATGCAAAAATGGAATGTAAACAATTTCCTGGTAACTATCAGATTTAGATATATTTCAGTTCAGTAACTGAATGTCGTAATGCCATACTTTCTTTTTAACGATAAATTCGGACCATTGCTAAATAAACATTCTAGAGTCTTTGTCATCTACATTCTATATATATAATAGCCGATAGAGAAGTGGCATCTCACCCCGTGATCGACGTGGTCCCGAGCGTACATATACGTTTTCATAGTGCTTAAATGTACGACGATTGTTTGCGATATATCCGAAATCATGACCAGTTCTCTAATTATTAATAAAGAAACGCTTTTTTAATACATTATTGATCACCTGTATTTGCCAGCGATATATATTTTAAGTATCTAACCCATCGTGTGTACATCAGGCAAAGAAATTTCGGCTGTGCAACAGTCCCACCCAAAGCACTCTCATTTTTGTCACCTGTTTGTCAAAATGCACTTTTATTAACTTATGCCCTTCCCAGTGGATGCAACGGACATTATATAAATTTATTCAAATTCTTGTTAGACACAAGTTCAGTTATTTTAATTGAATACTATTTGTCAGGTTTGGATTCTTTTTCTTTTTGTGTAATTGTTTTCTGTGTGTGGTTTTTTTTTTTTTTTTTGTTTGTTTGTTTTTGTTTTTGTTTTTTTTTTTGTGTTTGGTTTTGTTTTTTTTTTTTTTTTGGGGGGGGGGGGGTTTGTGGGGAAGGGGTGTTTAGAACATTTTCTAATAATGTTTAACATGGGAAATGTTTCATTATATAACTGATTTATATTGTTAATTGTCTTGTGTCCACTTGTAGAAACGACGTGTCTAACGACGTGGTAATTCAAAATAGCCAAATGGTCAAAATTCGTGACCCTCGAAAATGAAAATGTCGATGCCATATGTATTAAGTATACATTCTCATCCCGTTCCTTTTTTTCCAGATTTTTGAGTTTTAGAATTATAATATTTAGAAATATTGCATTGTACAGAGTATTGCAAAGCTTACACACTCACATTCCACCACTTTCTTAAGAAGTGATTTTATGGTAAATTTAATCTAAGTACAATCAAGGAAAGCTTCTAGAAACATTGATTATAATGAAAGTTACGAATGTAACTGCTGTCAAGTGACTATGGCACGAACAACACATTACCACAGCGGACACCCTGATATACAAATGTGAGACTAGGTATCCGGGAGCCTACAAATGTCTCTTCATACAGAAGATATTACATGATATTCGGAAGTACTCGAGAATCATAAATCTGTCAAATAAATTAAATTTAGAACTTCCACATTCATACTGCATTCCAAAAATGCACAAAAATCCTCACAAACAACGCTTTATCGCTGGTTCCTCGAAGTGTTCCACAAAATCTGTATCGATGCTACTCACAAAAATATTATCAGAAATTAAATCTGGCCTTCATAGATATTGCGAAACAGTATATTCCAGAAGTGGAATTAATCAAATGTGGATCCTTAAAAATTCAAAAGAGTTCTTAGAAAATCTAAAATCAAAAAGTTTTACTAAAATTCACTCTATCAAGTCTTTTGACTTTTCGACTCTTTACACAACGATCCCTCATCAGAAATTAAAAGACAGATTAGCGGAAATTATTCAAAATGCATTTACTAGTAAAAACGGAAGCCGCAAGTTCAAATATATAGTAATAGGCCACGATAAAACTTACTTTGTTAGGGAAAATTCTGCTTCCAAAAATAAATACACTGAAACAGCTGTCATCCAGATGTTGAACTTTCTTATCGATAACATTTTTGTGGTGTTTGGAGGTAAGGTTTTTCAACAAATTGTCGGCATTCTAATGGGCACTAACTGTGCTTCGCTTCTGGCTGACATATTCCTTTACTCATACGAAGCTGAATTCATTCAGTCTTTGCTTTCGCAAGGAAAAAAACAATTGGCTCTTGGCTTCAATTTTACTTACAGATATATAGATGACTTGCTTTCAAGTAATAATCCTTCATTCGCGGATAAACTTAGCATCATCTATCGAAGTGAATTTGAGGTCAAAGAAACCACAGAAAGTAGTAATTCTACTTCGTATTTAGATATTATGTTGTCTTTCGACATTAATGGTCAATTGAACACCTCACTCTATGACAAACGTGACGATTTCAATTTCGCTATCACAAACTTTCCTTTCATAAGTAGCAACATTCCATCATCGCCCGCATACGGCGTATTCATATCTCAGTTAATACGTTATTCCAGAGCATGTTCAAATTACAGTGACTTTGTTCTGAGGGCTAGGCGACTTTCAGTTAAGCTGCTCAACCAGGGTTATATATGTGCTAGACTAGCAACGTCACTGAGGAAATTCTATGGTCGTTACGAGACTCTTATTACTCCATATGATATCTCGTTATCCAGACTTTTAAATGATATTCTGGACTGAGACCGATTCCGATCATTTTACACAGATTTGACACCTTCTATACTAGAAGGTTACTAGGAAGTTACCTTCTTCGACTTCTCCATATATAAATACATATGGAATTTACACGATCTGACTCTTTCTACTGGGTACATGTGATGGGTGTTGCTAGCAAGCAGGAGATGCTTACTCTCCCCGGGCACCTGATCTCACTCCATCACAGGGGTTCACATATGCTCTTCAAGTAGACATATTTTGTTATTTTCCATTTGTTTTTCACTGATTTTGTATGTCCTCTGGTTTTATGATTTTTAGACTTGTGCTTTGGATTTATCCATCATCTTTACACATGATACTTTTCTGTTTCTGCTCCACCCGTGATACAGATGTACTGTGGATTAATCACTTTAGAAACCTGACCTTTTTGCTGGTGACACCAACAGATAAATTTAAATGCAGATCTCTGTTCAAAATTCAATGACTGTACAATATTGTAGTATTCGGTATTCGATAACAAATGTGGGCCACTTCTAATACAGATTGAACATAGCCGCCACAAGGTTCTTTTATTTCTGAGAATGTTGCATTGGTATTTGTATCTGGTTTAACAATCACAAAGTTGTCATCAGATTTGTAACCTTTTTCTGACAGCCCTGTCTCAACATGAGCAGTCTCCATTGCAATATCATCCCAGGCATGTGTATGTGGACCATTTTCTTTAATATGAGATATTGGTTCTATAACTGGATCATCATTTTTCATGAATCTTGTAAAAGTGCTTTCAATTTTCCTAGATTCATAATATTCGCTGAATGTGTGAACTTGTCTATGAGATGACTTTATTCAACATGACACGGCAAAAATTATACGGTTATAGCAATATAATTCTGGATCTGTAGATTGAGAACATTGATGGTATCGGACAACTGCAGGTGACGAACATTTTCTCAGTTTTTCCTAGACCTTTTAAGGTTATGACTTTTTCATACCTTTGTATATTGAAGTCTTTCTGTATTTGGCTGGTCATCAATTTGAATGGCTTCCCCTGTATTTGTATTCAGAATGCCAATGTCATATTGGTCGTCTTTACAACTTTTATGTATTTCATACCACAAAATATCTTCATCTTCATCATTTAAAGCATTTGACTTTGTTTTTAGAATCCTTATCCTACATTCAGGAAATCATCTAGGAAGCCACATAGTTGAGAAATTTGCTTTGTAGAGAGGGGGTCCTAAGATTTTGTATGCTGTTTCTTGTGCAGAGACATTTCTAACATTTGAAAATGCGTAAGCCACCTTTTTCAACTGCTTGTTTATTCCATGATTTTTCATTTCACGGCTAACAGCTTGCAAAACAGTTCCTACTTCCCTCTTATCGTTTGTGATATAACTCGTAATATATGTTATGGCTGCATATTCACTGGTCTAAGAATATTTGGGTTGTAATTGTTTATGCACGTATCAGAAGGAGCACGCCGAAAAATGAACTTTGTAGAGCAATATAATATTGTTCAATAGAAACATGACATTTTTGAAAGATGTTATTCAGACTCATTGTGTCAAGATCTGTCTTATGGTTTTGAAAATATTACTTTACTACTCTTAAAAGTTTCAACTGCAGAGCGCTTATTGATGAAATCAGTTTGCTCATTTTGATCTATACAAGACATCATAATCTTATCAGACATTGGTCTTGGATATTCAAGTCGCCATGCAACGTTTTGTACATTTAGAGGAATGTCCATATGTCTGTAGATACTTAACTAACTTTCAAAGATCATCACCATCTCGTGGAAGATGTAACTAGACATTTATCTGCAAACTCACAAATGCCTATAACATTTGGTTGTTGTGCGTTTTCTATCGAAAGAATACAACGGACATGGGGAGATCCTCTTTGCTGGAATTCGATTCGGTAATAATATCTAGATATAGTTGAAAAGGAATTTGCTGGAGAAAGTATAACATCTGTGAATAAACATTGCACTCTCTGATAAAAGTGTCCTTCGGCTGTTGAGAGATTCGATTTGAAAAGTGAACATTTTTTTCTTCCCAAGTCACCTGTGCCAAATCGTCAGCATTCAAGTCCTTTCCTGCCTAATGTCTGCTGCAGAGAATGTAAGAAAACAAGTAAATATCTTGAACTACTTAAGGGCATGTGTGGTGAAAGTGGAGTATGCATCGTCTGCAAGTTTACCGAATTGCCTCTGTTTTGTTTACATATTGCTAAATGCATTGCAGAACCTATATTGTACATAATATTGCTTACCATGTGTGACTACTAGTCTTAATTGTTTACATTTACGTGGTTTTATAGTGCCAAATGCCATTTTTCTTGTATGAACAGTGCTATCAATTGTGCCGGGAGATTCTGCGTTCTGACAGTTGGCCATTGTTGACAAAAGAATAATCTCAAAACAGAAGTAAAATATTCATTTGAGCACTTTCTAAATTTAATGTGATATGTTTAACATATTCTGTAGAATCTATGCTAATGTATCTTGTCGATGATTAATGTCTTATTAGTTTTCGTAACCTGTGTATTAATTGTTGTCACAGTTTTTACGAGATTATTTTTGGCTAGGTCGCCGGTATAAATAGCGGCGTGACGTTTGAATCGGGGATTCCGTTAATTCTGTCGATTGCGTAAGCTACACAGTGGGTCGTCCAATCGCCACAAGGTAAATATCCACGTCATTTATGTTTATTTAGAGTAGGGAATACCTTTGGTAAAGTACATTTAGAGTATTAATAGAAGCAAATTATCGTCTTATCGAACAAAGAGATAATTTTCTCTTGTTGTAGGCGTCGGAGGCAGATTGTCTCGGCATTTTGACTTTGTCATAGTTCGGAATTAAATATTACAAGTTTAAGTTTGCATTAATTATAGGAATATTGTAGTAGCGAAATGCTTCTACAGTAAGATTTTACGGAAAGCGTAATGCTTTTGTAGGTTTCAGCGAGGAGCGAAATGCTTCAGTAGGAATAACTGTAATTTTAATAAAGACATTGTTTATAGAGAGCTCTAGTTTCGTTTATATATAAATATATACATAGTTATAATAAATATCTAGTAGAGAATTTCCCCATCCCTTACAAATTCTGTGGCTGGACGAGTGTTATACAGACGGATGGTGCCTGGAATCTGGCTTCATATTTATGTAAATTATTGAATGTTGTTGTAAATTGTGTATTTAATTATTTAATGCCAACTAGTAAATTGTGCTAATTTCTGATAGAATAAGATAATAAATATTTGAACAATTTAGCAAAGTCTTACTCTGATTTTATCAGTGGATTAATTGGCCTCAGGAAAGTTCGTTCACGACAGCATGTCTATCAGAAAACCATGCAAAATGGTCCGGAAGCAAGATTGTGATTTTTTTATGAAATTTGGCATGATGGAAGAACATGCACATAATAAAAATGTATATATTTTCTATATCTATACATATGAATAGTGTGAGAAATCCGTTTTTCCCTTAAAATCCAATATGGCTGCCATATGATCGCGGTATTGGTATTTAAATATTGTCAGACTAAAATCATGTAGAAAAACCTGTATAATTCAATGTATTAACCATAAACAATCCGGGATATTCTGATGTTATCGAAACATACAGTGAGGTGCAGTCCTAACATAACATTATGTTCACATTGCGTTAACGTGAAGTTTGCTTTCATCGTGCGCTAAGGACTGCTGAGCACACGCGTTTGCGTTAACGCAGATTTCCACGTGAACTTAATTTCGAGATTGCGTGAACGCGATTGACTGCCGCGTTAACGCGCTTGACTGCCGCGTGAACATGTTTGACAGCCACGTTCGCTTGCTTACAACTTAAAACTTAATTAACATATTCATATAGAATGATATGAAGGAGAATAGATATATACCTTGTGAATTTAAATATAAAAACACATTAATGTGTAAGTAAAATATTTAGAATTGAATAAAACCCCTCCGAGGATAGTTTTAAAAATTTTGAACGCAATATCCTAATATTGGCTTTAATCAAATTTATTCTTAATTTAGGAAAATAATAATAATAATAGAAATAATAATAATAATAATAATAATAATAATAATAATAATAATAATAATAATAATGAAATAAAAATTAATAAAGATAATACTAATGATGATAATTATTATATTCATGAATTATTGAAAATAGCTTTATGAGAAATTATAATAATAAATACATAAATAAGAAACACATGTAAATAAATTATATATATATGAATCAACAAATAAGAAATAGATACATAAACTAATTAAAGATAAATAAATAAATGAAATTCGAAAGTAATCATGCCAGTATAAACTGACGACGTTTTTTTTTTTTTCATAAATACCTTTTGCATGTTTACGCGATAATTTCCTTTGTTGTATTACATATAAAATCGTTAATGCAGTGTGTCATTTTAACATAACATTTAAAACACGTTTTTACGGCGACATTTGCGGTAATTTAATTAGATCCATTTTATTTTCTCCATCCGTACTGCATAGAGAATTAGAAATATAGAAATGTGAACATACGACCTGACCGAGCGCACGCGGGAATAAATCTTGTTAACGCCAATTCCCTCCCGCGCACGCGCGTCCGGTCGAGCAGTCCTAGTACGTGTGCTAAAGCAGTCCTCGTGACCGCTTTTCGCGTTAACGTGCATGTTATGTTAGGACTGCACCCATCTGTATATTAATAAGAAGGAACCTTCCTCTACAAAAAGTTATACATGTATATCTATTGCAATTTGAGTTCAATGTTTTCAGGGGCAGGTAACTTTTGAAAAACTTGGCACATTGCCATAATCTGAAATTAATAATAATAATAATAATAATAATAACTAGAAACGAGCTCGTTGCTAAAGCAACGAGTAGGTTTCACAAGTTAAAGTCGAAGCAGCGAAGCTGAGATCTCCTACTCTAATACAAAATTCTTTTTCACGATCCAGATATCTGATCTTTAGTGATGGTATCCACATTGCGCAATCTACTTGCAGAAATTGTAGGTAACGGCGACTTACATTATACACATTATACTGAAGCCTACATCGCACAATATCGACTACTCTTGACCATATATTTGAAACAAGAAACATGTAGGACAATCACACTTAGTACAATCTGCACGTGTAACCTACATCTTCAGTCCTTACTGCCCGCTTTATGTTGTTTATTTATTAACTTACGCAAGGTATTTCGCGTGTACAGATGTTTGACCTTGAATCGCTTCTCTGCTGGAATAAACAATTCTCCTCGCGATGAACTTACGCAAGTTATTTCGCGTGTACAGATGTTTGACCTTGAATCGCCACTCTGCTGGAATAAACAATTCTCCTCGCGATGGCCTTTAGTAATGCCGCTTTCCCCAATATACAAAAGAAAGACTTGACAATGTCTCGTATTCCACAGGTAAAGCACTGTAACTGGCGATTAATTCACACACGTTTGAAGTCCTGTATAACAGCGGCGCAGTGCGAGGTATTAAGCAAGGCAAATTCACCGCGCTTCTCTAATGTGTAATGCCGACGCTCGGAGAAGATTTCTTTATAGCCTTGTTCAGCAGTAGCTCGTAGAATGTAAATTTGCTTTTTTTTCTTTTTTTTTTTTTTTTGTTTTTTTTTTTGGGGGGGGGGGGGGTTGGTTTTTTTATTTTTTGGGTTTTTTTTTGTTTAAGAATTCGAATGCATAATACTTTCTCAAACTCTATTTTATAGAAAGCACTTTAAATCGCGATTGAATTAATCGCGAGTTACTGCGCCTTGTCCATGGAAGAAGTCCTATATCACAGCGGTGTCGTGCAAGGTATTAAGCAAGGCAAATTGACCGCGCTTCTGAAGATATGTTTATTGCGTTGTTCATCAGTAGAGTGCCCAAAATTTGATTTTTGTTTAAGAAATCGAAATCAAAATGCTTTCTCAAACTCTTGTTTTTATAATTTGTTCATACGACGAATAAAAAATACTTGAAAGTTACGCAAGTAAGATATTTTTATAAAAAAATCTTTAAATTGCTCACTTTCAAATACCGGGAAACATGTTTCATAGTAAAATCGTTACGGAAAATCGTTTCGTAATGTTTTGGAAACTAAAAGACTAAAAATAAGACAGTTTTGAACATTACGTAATTTTTAAAAAACTTTAAATTGAAATAGAGGCCAAACTAAAAGAGATAGATAATATCGGCCGATGAAAGTTCTAAAGCTATGAACCTAGAGAACATAACAGTGAAAATTTGAGAGATCTACCATTAAAACTAAAAGCTACATACGCGAAAATCGAAAAATATTAAATCTTACGTAATTCTCTTAAAACGTCGTATATTTCGAAAATTTTTTTCATTAAACGGAGGTATGTGTCTGTGAGAATGAATAGCCGAAAGATGAAATTTCAAAGTAAAGAGTCGGTAGATACCCTCATTCCCTATCATGCTACCAATTTTCACATCTCTACCTTCTTTAATAAGCGAGCTTTAGCTGAAACCATTTCATTAAACATTAATGAACTTTATGTGACGTTGAAAGCATCACTTTAAAGGGGGTTGTCGTGTTTAAACCTAAATAACTCGAAAACGGTAAGAGTTAGCGAAAATTTGTTGGCAATGTTATGCATATAAATTTTCGCGCAGAATCGATTGCAACAATCCCCGATTCGATAAGATGAAAATTAATGGAGTTATGACGTCATTTACAAAGTATGACGTCATTTTCAGGAATTTGGTACCATGCCAATTCTCTTTTGTCAGTCGGTAGATATTTGCATTCTCTTTTATGCTACCAAATTTCATACCTCTAGCTTTATCAATAAGCGAGACACAGGTACCTGAAGTTTTAAATTGTATTTTTAGGAAAGGCCAAACACTGAACTTTGACCGCAAATATCTCGAAAACGGTAAGAGATATCGAAAATCTGAGACCAGACCTTTCCCCCTTAACTACTTTTTCACGCAGAATCGATTGCAACAATCCCCGATTCGATACGATGAAAAATAAGGGAGTTATGACGTCATTTAGAAAAGTATGACGTCATTTTCAGGAATTTGGCACCTTGCCAATTCCCTTTTGTCAGTCGGTAGATATTTGCATTCTCTTTTATGCTACCAAATTTCATACCTCTAGCTTTATCAATAAGCGAGACACAGGTACCTGAAGTTTTAAATTGTATTTTCAGGAAAGGCCAAACACTGAACTTTGACCGCAAATATCTAGAAAACGGTAAGAGATATCGAAATTCTGTTGCTGGTATTTACCTTTTTACTTTTTCACGCAGAATCGATTCCAACCGTCCCCGCCTCGATCCGATGAAAAATAAGGGAGATATGACGTCATTTACAAAGTATGACGTCATTTTCAGGAATTTGGCTCCATGCCAAATTCCTCTTGTCAGTCGGTAGATATTCTCAATCTCTATCATGCTACCAAATTTCACACCTCTATCTTCCTCAATAAGCGAGCTATAGGCGAAAACATTTCATGAATAATTAATGAGTGTTGATGACGTCACAAACATCACTTTAAAGGGGGTTGTCGTGTTCAAACGCAAATAACTCGAGAACCGTAAGAGTTAGCGAAAATCTGAGAACACTTTACAGGTAGGTATTTGAACGCTCTATCGAATGGAAGAAACCCGATCAAAATCCGACTGCAAATAAAGTCGCTAGACCTTGCCAAATATTTTATTCGAAAATTTTCAATAATTTCAAAAATATTGGCAGCATGCCATTTTCATTCTAGAGGTAGATTAAGAATGTGGAAACATGTTTAGATATAAAATTTCATGCCGATATCTCATTTAATAAGAGAGATATTCACGTATGAATATTTAATTAGCTTTGATGACGTCATAGCGAATTTTCCCACGCTCATTGTGACTTTATTTATGGTCCGATTTCAAAAATTTTTCATATTCCAAATCAGACCATTAAAATCTTTCATCCTACTGTCTAAAATCTAAGATTGAAATATTTTTTTTTGAAATGAAAACAATCGGGTCAAGGTCAACTTTTTCGGGGTAGAGCTACGAAATTGACGCAGTGATATAAAATCTTGCATCTCCTTTTCTGAATCGAATGCTGAAAATTTCATTCCAATCGGACAAATAATAAGGAAGATATAGCGATTCAAAATTTTGGCGTCGTAGGTGGCGCTGCGCGCTTACAAGCGGTAATTTAGAAAATTAAAAAAATCAAATCTTGAAAATTTAATTTCGAATCGAACACTGAAAACAGAATAGTAATATCTTTAATAATGAGTGATTTCTGAGCCGTCACAAAAAAAAAAAACGGATGAAGAATAATAATAATAACTAGAAACGAGCTCGTTGCTAAAGCAACGAGTAGGTTTCACAAGTTAAAGTCGAAGCAGCGAAGCTGAGATCTCCTACTCTAATACAAAATTCTTTTTCACGATCCAGATATCTGATCTTTAGTGATGGTATCCACATTGCGCAATCTACTTGCAGAAATTGTAGGTAACGGCGACTTACATTATACACATTATACTGAAGCCTACATCGCACAATATCGACTACTCTTGACCATATATTTGAAACAAGAAACATGTAGGACAATCACACTTAGTACAATCTGCACGTGTAACCTAGATCTTCAGTCCTTACTGCCCGCTTTATGTTGTTTATTTATTAACTTACGCAAGGTATTTCGCGTGTACAGATGTTTGACCTTGAATCGCTTCTCTGCTGGAATAAACAATTCTCCTCGCGATGAACTTACGCAAGTTATTTCGCGTGTACAGATGTTTGACCTTGAATCGCCACTCTGCTGGAATAAACAATTCTCCTCGCGATGGCCCTTAGTAATGCCGCTTTCCCCAATATACAAAAGAAAGACTTGACAATGTCTCGTATTCCACAGGTAAAGCACTGTAACTGGCGATTAATTCACACACGTTTGAAGTCCTGTATAACAGCGGCGCAGTGCGAGGTATTAAGCAAGGCAAATTCACCGCGCTTCTCTAATGTGTAATGCCGACGCTCGGAGAAGATTTCTTTATAGCCTTGTTCAGCAGTAGCTCGTAGAATGTAAATTTGCTTTTTTTTTTCTTTTTTTTGTTTTTTTTTTTTTTTTTTTTTGGGGGGGGGGGGGGGGGGTGGGGTTTTTTTTTTTTTGGGTTTTTTTTTTGTTTAAGAATTCAAATGCATAATACTTTCTCAAACTCTATTTTATAGAAAGCACTTTAAATCGCGATTGAATTAATCGCGAGTTACTGCGCCTTGTCCATGGAAGAAGTCCTATATCACAGCGGTGTCGTGCAAGGTATTAAGCAAGGCAAATTGACCGCGCTTCTGAAGATATGTTTATTGCGTTGTTCATCAGTAGAGTGCCCAAAATTTGATTTTTGTTTAAGAAATCGAAATCAAAATGCTTTCTCAAACTCTTGTTTTTATAATTTGTTCATACGACGAATAAAAAATACTTGAAAGTTACGCAAGTAAGATATTTTTATAAAAAAATCTTTAAATTGCTCACTTTCAAATACCGGGAAACATGTTTCATAGTAAAATCGTTACGCAAAATCGTTTCGTAATGTTTTGGAAACTAAAAGACTAAAAATAAGACAGTTTTGAACATTACGTAATTTTTAAAAAACTTTAAATTGAAATAGAGGCCAAACTAAAAGAGATAGATAATATCGGCCGATGAAAGTTCTAAAGATATGAACCTAGAGAACATAACAGTGAAAATTTGAGAGATCTACCATTAAAACTAAAAGCTACATACGCGAAAATCGAAAAATATTAAATCTTACGTAATTCTCTTAAAACGTCGTATATTTCGAAAATTTTTTTCATTAAACGGGAGTATGTGTCTGTGAGAATGAATAGCCGAAAGATGAAATTTCAAAGTAAAGAGTCGGTAGATACCCTCATTCCCTATCATGCTACCAATTTTCACATCTCTACCTTCTTTAATAAGCGAGCTTTAGCTGAAACCATTTCATTAAACATTAATGAACTTTATGTGACGTTGAAAGCATCACTTTAAAGGGGGTTGTCGTGTTTAAACCTAAATAACTCGAAAACGGTAAGAGTTAGCGAAAATTTGATGGCAATGTTATGCATATAAATTTTCGCGCAGAATCGATTGCAACAATCCCCGATTCGATAAGATGAAAATTAATGGAGTTATGACGTCATTTACAAAGTATGACGTCATTTTCAGGAATTTGGTACCATGCCAATTCCCTTTTGTCAGTCGATAGATATTTGCATTTTCTTTTATGCTACCAAATTTCATACCTCTAGCTTTATCAATAAGCGAGACACAGGTACCTGAAGTTTTAAATTGTATTTTCAGGAAAGGCCAAACACTGAACTTTGACCGCAAATATCTCGAAAACGGTAAGAGATATCGAAATTCTGTTGCGTATTTACGATTTTACTTTTTCACGCAGAATCGATTCCAACCGTCCCCGCCTCGATCCGATGAAAAATAAGGGAGATATGACGTCATTTACAAAGTATGACGTCATTTTCAGGAATTTGGTACCATGCCAATTCCCTTTTGTCAGTCGGTAGATATTTGCATTTTCTTTTATGCTACCAAATTTCATACCTCTAGCTTTATCAATAAGCGAGACACAGGTACCTGAAGTTTTAAATTGTATTTTCAGGAAAGGCCAAACACTGAACTTTGACCGCAAATATCTCGAAAACGGTAAGAGATATCGAAAATCTGAGACCAGACCTTTCACCTTTAACTACTTTTTCACGCAGAATCGATTGCAACAATCCCCGATTCGATACGATGAAAAATAAGGGAGTTATGACGTCATTTAGAAAAGTATGACGTCATTTTCAGGAATTTGGCACCTTGCCAATTCCCTTTTGTCAGTCGGTAGATATTTGCATTCTCTTTTATGCTACCAAATTTCATACCTCTAGCTTTATCAATAAGCGAGACACAGGTACCTGAAGTTTTAAATTGTATTTTCAGGAAAGGCCAAACACTGAACTTTGACCGCAAATATCTCGAAAACGGTAAGAGATATCGAAATTCTGTTGCTGCTACTTACCATTTTACTTTTTCACGCAGAATCGATTCCAACCGTCCCCGCCTCGATCCGATGAAAAATAAGGGAGATATGACGTCATTTACAAAGTATGACGTCATTTTCAGGAATTTGGCTCCATGCCAAATTCCTCTTGTCAGTCGGTAGATATTCTCAATCTCTATCATGCTACCAAATTTCACACCTCTATCTTCCTCAATAAGCGAGCTATAGGCGAAAACATTTCATGAATAATTAATGAGTGTTGATGACGTCACAAACATCACTTTAAAGGGGGTTGTCGTGTTCAAACGCAAATAACTCGAGAACCGTAAGAGTTAGCGAAAATCTGAGAACACTTTACAGGTAGGTATTTGAACGCTCTATCGAATGGAAGAAACCCGATCAAAATCCGACTGCAAATAAAGTCGCTAGACCTTGCCAAAGATTTGATTCGAAAATTTTCAATAATTTCAAAAATATTGGCAGCATGCCATTTTCATTCTAGAGGTAGATTAAGAATGTGGAAACATGTTTAGATATAAAATTTCATGCCGATATCTCATTTAATAAGAGAGATATTAACGTATGAATATTTAATTAGCTTTGATGACGTCATAGCGAATTTTCCCACGCTCATTGTGACTTTATTTATGGTCCGATTTCAAAAATTTTTCATATTCCAAATCAGAGCATTAAAATCTTTCATCCTACTGTCTAAAATCTAAGATTGAAATATTTTTTTTGAAATGAAAACAATCGGGTCAAGGTCAACTTTTTCGGGGTAGAGCTACGAAATTGACGCAGTGACATAAAATCTTGCATCTCCTTTTCTGAATCGAATGCTGAAAATTTCATTCCAATCGGACAAATAATAAGGAAGATATAGCGATTCAAAATTTTGGCGTCGTAGGTGGCGCTGCGCGCTTATAAGCGGTAATTTAGAAAATTAAAAAAATCAAATCTTGAAAATTTATTTTCGAATCGAACACTGAAAACAGAATAGTAATATCTTTAATAATGAGTGATTTCTGAGCCGTCACAAAAAAAAAAACGGATGAAGAATAATAATAATAATAATAAGAAAAGACAGTAGAATAATAAAAGGTTTCACAAGTGAAACTTGTGAAACCTAATAACTAGAGCTGACCTTGTTGGCGAGCCAACAAGAAGGTTTCACAAGACTCAGATGAAAAAGTTAAGACCAAATGTCTTGGCTTTTTGTTGTTCTGGGATTGAAAATGAGGAATTCAGCATGAAAGATTTTTCTCCGGGGAATAAGAGGAAGAAATATTTTGGGACCACATCCCTTTGTGGGGCCCCAAGGTATGCGGAAAGGACTGTGAAACCGTTAGATCTGACCGCAAATATCTTAAAAACGGTAAGGGATATGGAAAAAAAAACTTTAGGTGAATATATACATTTTATTTTTCACGAAGAATCGATTCCAACCATTCCCGATTCGATCGGATGAAAAGTAAGGGAGCTATGACGTCATTTAAATAGTATTACGTCATGTTCAGGAATTTCGCACCATGCCAAATCCCACTTGTCAGTCGGTAAATATTTTTATTCTGTATCATGCTACCAAATTTCACACCACTAGCTTTATAAATAAGCGAAACAGCTTCCTGAAAATGAAAAGTGTATTTTCAGGAATGGTGAAACCATGAATTTTGACGGCAAATATCTCGAAAACGGTAAGAGATATCGAAATTCTGTTGTATTTAATAGGATGTTAAATTTTCACGCAAAATCGATTCCAACCATCCCCGACTCGATCCGATGATAAATAAGGGAGATATGACGTCATTTACAAAGTATGACGTCATTTTCAGATATTTGGCTCCATGCCAAATTCCTCTTGTCAGTCGGTAGATATTCTCAATCTCTATCATGCTACCAAATTTCACACCCCTAACTTCCTCAATAAGCTAAACACAGCTTCCTGAAGTTGAAAAGTGTGTTTTCAGGAATGGTGAAACCGTGAACTTTGACCGCAAATATCTCGAAAACGGTAAGAGATATCGAAATTCTGTTTCGAGTATATACCATTTTACTTTTTCACGCAGAATCGATTCCAACCGTCCCCGCCTCGATCCGATGAAAAATAAGGGAGATATGACGTCATTTACAAAGTATGACGTCATTTTCAGGAATTTGGCTATATGCCAAATTCCTCTTGTCAGTCGGTAGATATTCTCAATCTCTATCATGCTACCAAATTACACACCTCTATCTTCCTCAATAAGCGAGCTATAGGCGAAAACATTTCATGAATAATTAATGAGTGTTGATGACGTCACAAACATCACTTTAAAGGGGGTTGTCGTGTTCAAACGCAAATAACTCAAAAACCGTAAGAGTTAGCGAAAATCTGAGAACACTATACTGGTAGGTATTTGAACGCTCTATCGAATGGAAGAAACCCGATCAAAATCCGACTGCAAATAAAGTCGCTAGACCTTGCCAAAGATTTGATTCGAAATTTTTCAATAATTTCAAAAATATTGGCAGCATGCCATTTTCATTCTAGAGGTAGATTAAGAATGTGGAAACATGTTTAGATATAAAATTTCATGCCGATATCTCATTTAGTAAGAGAGATATTAACGTATGAATATTTAATTAGCTTTGATGACGTCATAGCGAATTTTCCCACGCTCATTGTGACTTTATTTATGGTCCGATTTCAAAAATTTTTCACATTCCAAATCAGACCATTGAAATCTTTCATCCTACTTTCTAAAATCTAAGATTGAAATATTTTTCTTGAACTCAAAACAATCGGGTCAAGGTCAACTTGTTCGGGGTAGAGCTACGAAATTGACGCAGTGACATAAAATCTTGCATCTCCTTTTCTGAATCGAATGCTGAAAATTTCATTTCAATCGGACAATAAATAGCGAAGATACAGGTACCTAAATAAAAAAATTGTAGGTGGCGCTGTGACCTTACAAAGTGAAAGTAGGAAAAAATAAAAAAAATACCTCGGCGGAAATGTGTAAAGAGACGATGCTGAAAATTTGAATGTTCTATCTTAAACCGTATTGGAGAAAACCTCTGTCCACTGCAAAAACGGAAGAAAAATAAAAATAATAATAATAATAATAATAATAATAATAATAAAAAAAAGAAAAATCAGAAAAACAATAGGTTTCACAAGTGGAACTTGTGAAACCTAATAATAAGAAAAGACAGTAGAATAATAAAAGGTTTCACAAATGAAACTTGTGAAACCTAATAAGAAAAGACAGTAGAATAATAAAAGGTTTCACAAGTGAAACTTGTGAAACCTAATAAAAAAAAAAAAACAGCACATTTTCGAAGTGCTATAAGGAAAAGTACCTAAGGGTAAACCATACCCATTGAATAAAGAGGACAATATTGTGTTTAGCGTCATATTCAGACAAATGCGAATCCCAAATAAAATGGAGGTGATAGTAGGTGCCCGGGAGGAGTAAGAGTCCCCTGGTTGCATGCAACAATCTGTCAAGGAAGGAAGAAAATACATAAATATACACGCATTAACATACGAAAGAGACAGGAAGACGATGTCCAATTTTCCCATTCAAGGCAAGAGATGCTGCTTGCCTGAAATTCGTAGTCGGAAACGCAGGTGAACAAATGTATGTATATACATGTAAATACGTATTATGTCCAATCAAGTATACTCAAAAAGCTAAGATGGTTATTTTGTATGGTCATGTCCCAAAATATCGGTTAACATTGTTGAAAGAGGAATCTGAAATTGCAATAGAACCCTATAACGACCATAAAACTTTCTCAGTAACAATTTCAAACGTTCCTCAATATATACTTGTAATAGTAGTTCCGTGGCAAGAAACTCGTTTTTGCCATGAAACCTTCGTATGTAGAGCATGTCCTGGCATAGCGTATAAGTTATGAAATGAAGAGGCCATATGCGGGAGAGGAAGGTATGTTGCTACTCAGAAAACAGAAGTTGGTAATAATGAAATTGAAATGAAATGGAAATCGTCGCGCTTGTCACAGGGAGGTTACTAAGGAACCATCAAAACTAATAAAATGACGTTTTTAGTTTAAATATTTTTGCCAATATGAATTGAAATAAACTACATTTCTAATTCTGTAAAAGATTTGCTGGGATTTTCAGTACTTTGAAAAAAATGACTTTTCAAAAGTTCCTATAATTGAGTTCATCTTTTGTATTGAAGCAACTCATTAAGGCTTCACACTGTAATTACAATTAATAGAAAATTTAGTAAAATTTATGTATTAGATCATATATTGACATTTTCGTGTTGTCATGGTAACGAAATATTAATTTATCAAATACTTTCAAAAAGGAAAAAAAAAAGTGTTCTGTAAAATTTACACTACAAAAAATAAAATAATTTTCAGACATTCATTTTAACAAGGGCAGGTAAGTCTAAAAATTTGCCCTTTGCTATATGGGCCCGTCTGTCTGTTTGTCCGTTTGTCTGTGGTAAAACACTTAAACATTTCACATAACTTATCAAATGCAGGAGATACGGATTTAATATATTAAGGAGGACGAATAGTCGTGCGACTTCACAAATGTTCCGTTTTCATTATAGGTTTTTATTTTCCACTACCACGCTAATTTCCAGATTTGTGAATTATGTCGTTTGGATGTAAACAAATGAGTTCGAAAGGTCGTTTTGTAAAATCTGTGTATACAAAACGGCTTAAGTCCTTAGAAAATGCACTTAATGTTCGTTCTCAGTCTGCTAGTGATGGATATTCATTACACGCCAGCTACCATAACAATGAATCATTATTTACAACAATA
Organism: Pteria penguin; assembly: GCA_035048485.1. Lineage (NCBI taxonomy): Eukaryota > Metazoa > Mollusca > Bivalvia > Pterioida > Pteriidae > Pteria > Pteria penguin. The sequence goes on from CM068592.1 coordinate 28,124,040, forward strand.
GTAATAATAATAATAATTGTATCGGACACCCTCTAGATGTAGTCTAGTTTTTGTAAAACACATGTATGGTATCCCCATTCTACTGTAATGCATTTGCGGATTGATTGATTTTTGTTTAAACGTCACACCACGAATATTTCACGTATATGATGACGGCATACGGCATACACATTTTGACCCTTGCAACGAACCCACCCAGTGAGGGATATTTAATGTTCCATGCATACCACGACACGGAGCCCCGGGGTTTACTGTCTCACCCGAAAGACAGTACACCGGCATGACCAGAGCGGGACTCGAATCCCGACCTCCCGATTAGGAGGCGAGCGCGATACCATTAGGCACGCCGGCTTAACAGTTCCCGGAGGATTTTTGATGTTTTCGGCAAACATCTTCTGCTACAGTAGACCAAAATACATGGTACAGAGCATGGTTTACCCATTATGTAACTCATACAGTAACCAAATATTTTATGCATATTTACGACTCTCCTTTTCGAGCATTTTCATCGACTTGAGTGTAATTGTTCCCGGTCGATCTAGTCTACTGATATTGTATTATTGTAAGTGGATAAAAAGACATGACATATGATAAAGTCAAAGGTCAAATACTTATAATGAAAATATTGCATTATTTGACCTTAAAAACTGGCGTTATGTTCATTGATTAAGAACACCCATCTTCCGCGTATGGATATTGAAAGTAGGTCAGAATGTGATAAATAAAATAATATAGAAGGCATAAATAAACACTTTTACCAGAAAAAAATATTCTCCTTTCAATATCATTAATTTTGGATGATTTCTTGCCCATTATGCTCAAACCAGCAAAATGTCCAGGAACTGTTATAGTCCGGGACCTGTTACAGTACCAGTATAGGCAATACGCAGTGAGGTTCGATTTTATAAACTAAGTCGCTAATGACTGTAACCTCATATTAAAATTGTAGGTTATCGTGACGTCACAAATCAAAAATTGCAGGGTATTATGACATCATATGAAAAACTGCTGGGTATCGTGAAAGCTCTTGCATTTTTTAAATCAGACAACCAATGAGACGTCACAATTGAACTACGTAATGGGCATGGTTAAAGGTGGATCTGGTGATCCTTCAATTACCTCTGTTTGAAAGAACTGGGCCTGTAAAACACATGAAATAGGATCATATTCTGATGAGCAGTAAATGACATATGATAATATATGAAAATCACCTGGAAATCAATAATTTCTAATTTCAATTTTTTTTTTTCTATCGGCAGTGACCTTGATCTTTGACCTCAAAATCATTTCGGTTCTTCTCCTCTATTCAGTAATTTATGATAACAATTACAACAGGCAGATTATGTACTAAATGAAAATTTTAAACCGTAAATAACGGATATTTTATCATAAAAAATGAAAAAAAAAAAACCGTCGAATATATAAGAAATACTACAATTCCCATGCTTAAAGAACTAAGTCTGCTGAACTATGTAAAATTATGAAATCTGAAGTCACATTTTGCAAGATATTGATACATAAATGAGGCTTGTTTTTGTAATGTCTGAAACTGTAGCTTCTTTTTATTATTTGACAGCTTACCAATAATGAATTTAAGTGCAAAAAGGTAACAGTTTGCAAAAGACTAAACATAGGTGAGACATAACTTTGACTTAAAAAGTATATGAAATAGACGCATATTAACATAAAAGCATGATTATGAGAGGGAAGTTTGGCATAAAAAAGCCATTTATTGCATACACTTTTAAGCCTATATTAAGAATGAGCTGCCCCAAAACTATTACCACGACCAATATTCAACTCAGTAGAACGAACCTGTAATATGATACTCTTTTAATCAAACATTAAAAAAGTTGATATTACAACATTGCGTCCGGACGATTTTTTACTATTTACATGGTTTTCTCGTAGACATGCTCCTATTTGCAACTAAACGTTTATACATCACCTGCCAAAAAGGTGTTCCTCCACGAACAGAGCGAAGAAAGCAGTAAGCATCATCATTAGTGATCAATGGACGAATATTATCTACGTTTTTTGAAGAATCCTGCATTGTAATGTGCTCCATAATGACTACTCTGTGACTTCCGTACAGATAGAATCTTTGATCTGTTTCCATTCTGCTACAAGCGTAGCGACAAAAAGGAACTCAATATTCTAAGCAAAATGCCCTTTCTTTTCAAGTATTCTCTGTTAGAAATATTTCATTGGAAACAATTTAACTTTTTGTTTACAAGTGCTACCAAACTGTTAATTTGGAAAATGTGTTGGAAAGCTTAGTTCTTCAAAACTTGCATCTTGAACTATGCAAAGACGTTTTTACGCTCTCCAGGAGCAATTGATGTAATTCTGCTCGCACCAATTGCTAAATCTGTAGGCTGTACATATGTCTCTAAACTGAACATTTTGTGACTATTCTCTTCTAATTAGAACTATTTCGTCATTCTCATTTTGACTCTGCGATGATGCAAGTAACATATTTAGTAAGACATTTCTTTAACTCTGCTGTGGAGAAAAGTCTCAAATAACATGCAGAAACTAACACCTCGTCTCCTATTATCACTAATACTTGTCGTGTTAAGAATTCATGCCCATATCAACCAAACTCAAAAAGTGGAAAATAACAGCAGTTCCTTTTTTATGTTGGATAAAATTCTATAGAGGTAAATTGTTGATTATATAGCGTCAAACCGAAAAGACATACAAGATCAGTAAAACCTACAAATCAAATGAAAGAAAAAAAGAGGAGTTACTGGCTCAGTTATGTGGCAAAAGACAACATGGAGCTATATAATACATGAATATAAATAATATACTAGCACATATAACACTTTACAAATATATTTGATTGTAGTGCAACTACAATCCCGACTTAGGACGGTCATTTAATTTGACAAAAACAAAACAAATGGTGAGGTTAACCGGTTTACGGGCCCACCTTCCCACTCACCGTAACAGCAGAAAAATCAAAAGACGTACATTTCAAAATTTATAAATAATCCTCCATGTAAAGAACAAGGGTCAACAGTATGATTTCATTTGAAGAACGTTTATATTCATGACCATCTTCTGAAAGGTACATACTCTGGCCTGCATCGTGCATCGTGTATTATCCTAATTTCATGTAGCAAGTCAGATAAATATTGATACTCTTCCATGCCATAAATACTTGGAATTCGACCATGTTTCGGTTTCCCCTTATAGAGCATTTTATTGTTAAATAGCAACAATCTTGTCTTGATTAAATAGATTAATAGAAAACGCTGTTTTTCTTAGTGACACATTTACCAATAAATATGGATCCACTGTCAAACGTATGTGAACTCTAGGCTTTCACTTTAAAACTGTAGTTAAAACATGTAGTTATGGCTATATCTCCGGCGATTGACTTAGATTCCTCTAATTGAGCTCGTAATGGGAAGCAGGAAGGAATAGAGGCCGAAATCGGGTTAATGTAGATTTCTATTAGTAGTACAATGACCTGTCGCGCCTCTGATTGAACAGTAATGATTAATCTAATATATTATCCATCTGTACTTTTGTAGATCATAGCAATAAATAATTTTATCTTTTCCACACACATCTTCACATTCCGCAGAGAATGTAATGAAGTTTTGATCAGGCAACGAGTGAGGTAATGTTATAAAGTACAAAAGAAGAAATAACTTCACATGATGAATTTATCTAAATATGAAGATTTGAAAAACATTCACAAACAATGATGCATTAGTTGGTGTCTAGTCTACGATTTCCAATATCAAATTGAAACTCAGATATGAAATCGAAATATTAAAGGCTGATTTGAAAGTACACGATGGTAACCTTACACTCATTTCAATTCTCATTTTGTATGTGGACGAGAAACAGAAATATTAACTGTGAATTTAAGCATATCGACACAAAGCATTAAATCGAATCTTTTTACGGTAACATTAATATACAAACATCCTAGATTACAGTTTTTCACTAGTAGGCAAGAAATCAAGATAACTATATCATAAGCTAGTTAACAAGATTAAAATGTGTTATTTGATGAGTACTAGCAGAAGCAGACATGATATAACTACTTATATCTACTTTTGCACTGAATCTTCGTTTTCAGCAAGACAAGGCACTGAAGAGTAGCCTGTGGAATTCGAACCCAAAACTCTTCTTTCACGGACCATGAAGAAAAAACTACAACGACAAGTCTGCTGCAAATCAAATCAAGTCAAATGAAAGTTCTCTTATTTCCAATTAGGCATAGAGAACAATTATATTCACACTATATACAAATAACAGAGTAGGTGCATGGTCAAAGTATGTACTTATAAAACTAGTAATGTCAAAAGTAATCGAATGAAGGTAATGACAGAACAGGTCATGGATTCTGCGGAGAAGAAGACACTCTAGTAAGAGAGAATTTGCAAAAGCAAAATGCTTTAATGGATGTGTTGAATAATTCACGATATAAATTAAACTGCAAATATGCTGATGTACTGTCACCATGTCGTCTTCATGCATGTTCCATAATAGGCAGTTATGGACCTCTGTAGAGGTTCATAGAGAATCCATATTTAAACAAAGCACCTGAATTAAATTAGTATATTCTGTAGTACAAATTGATAACATCATTCAAGACTAAACATATAGATGACACAAACTAGTTCGACTCTCCGTCACAGAAGTCCATTGCGACTGTTGAACTAGTGTCAGAGTAAAAAAGTTACCATAACCATATTGAAGGTGGAGCTTAAATTCTTGAATTCTATATTTAAGTACACCAGAACCAATATTCACACTTGATTAATAGAAAGTGACTTTGATTGAAACAGGATAAAATAGTTGAAATAGTAAATGAGGTAAGTATCAAACAATTTATAAAATAACATCCATACAAAATCAAAAGAAACATACGTTTTAAGCTGATGATTTTGTTATCTATCGGCAAAGAAATATTAACACGTGTAAAACGCTGACGTATCTTTTTTCTTAGTTTAGTTCATGTAATAACTGTAGAATCATACTTTAAAAGTCGTATTTAGCTGCCATTAACGGTTACTAAAACTGAGCCTGGTGTTTGATATATTCAACATGGTGTTGCATCAGGTGTCTCTGCAGTCATCTTTACTTTGTTTATACTTTCGTAATTTCTGTAAGATTGCAAGAAAACAAGTAAACAATACATGCGACATTATCTTTCACTTGTCAGTTTTATGTAGAATTTATCATTTTAACAAAAGAGAACAACTGAACAAACAAATTACAATGCGACTTACTGGGGTTTTTGTTCACTGAGTTCTTCGTATGTATTTGAAAATGCGCCAACATCTCTAAATCAATAACAAAAGAAAAGTTGCACAATAATTATAGATCGTACCCTTGATGATATAAAATTATATATAAAATGAATGTCTTTCTTTTACAATACACTGATTGTCAATTATAGATTTAAGTCAGTTATACCAAATTACACGTATGAAATGCTACATTACCGAACTCTGAATTATAAAAAAAAAAAAAAAAAACCTGTATTCATACTTACGCTATGCAAATGTCTGAAAAAAAGTGTTTACTATCAAAATATTATTCAAATGATAGAGTGAAATTGGGGAGGAGTGTAAGGATAAGCATTTAAGAATACGGAGTACAACAGAACACTGTCCCCTCCGAACATATGTCATACAACAAGTTTTCCCTGAAAATAATTTGAACTGACGAAGCCATATTCTACGACATGCATGGTAAAAAAGAAAAACACCTAGCGTGGTATTACACGTCCGTAGCTTAGACGGCAGGGATCAAATTTGAAAAAAATATGGTAACATCCCCCTTTGGTTTTTCATCAGGACCTGATGATGATACATGATTTGGCCCTGGGCAACAACCCTGTGAAATATTATGAAAATCCTGAAGACAGTAAGAAGTTGTGGCAAAGAGAACACTTGAACCCCGCCTCTTTTCTTTTCTTCTATGTAAAGTATGTAAGATTACAGAAGAAATAATATCAATCTTGTAATATATATTAAGGTTCATACAAAAATCTAGCACAAAGAGAATGCATTTGAATGAGAATTTCGTATAACATCGTATAAAACAAAAATCAAAGAATTACAAAGATATACGAAAACAGAAGTTTTTGAATTGTTCTACACTAGAATATATTGCTATCGCACTTATCTAACCAAGACATTATGCAAAATGCACTTTATGTTCACACAGGCAAGTCTTATATTGTACATGTGAACTGAATGTCACATAGGAAAGGATAGCTGGTGGTCAGAGGATGACTAAGTCATAACAATATATTTAAAAATGTTGTTTATACCAGGAAATAGCCTAGACGAAAATAAAATGTTCCGAATGATATTTTATGCAGCATGCTAACTCTGTCATGATTGACATCAATTAAGTGATAGATCATCTATAATGGAATAGATACTATTTCCAACTTGTAGATCCTCATATTCGTATGTACAATGTACAATTGAATCATGACAATTACATTTACATTGGGTTTCTAGATAATTTGATGTTTCGTGCAATCATGCAATCAAAGCTTTAAAATGCACAGACTTTATTGTATAATTTCGAAATGGACGGTTTCAATAGATACGGTATCTGCCTTTGTATATTAAAGAAAAATGGAGTGGTATATAAGTTGTGTAATGACCATTGATAAAGTCTGCTTTCTCAATTGACCTTAGTGAGATGTGGTCAGTAAAGTAGCTATCAACTTTATATACCTCGTCCTGATATGCCGGATGTGGGAAAATTCTTATCGGGAGCGAACAATCACTTTTTTGAAATGGCATATAAGAATATATAGAAAATGTACATGTACGATACCTTTAACATTTTGATGTAGAGAAAGAGAAACTCGCAGTTAAACAACACGAGTATAGTTCTTTATTATCGTGGTTAACGGTAAACTATGCGTAATCGCTTCGCAATGAGTAGTGGTAATAAGTAAATGTTAATATTTCGGAAAGTGTTTAAAACAGAATTCAATTAAGTAAACCCTTCCTAAGTGCTGTATAGTAAAACGTTTCAATATTGTTTATTTGTTGGATTTGCTCGTGAAAGTCGGGCGCAAAAAATAATTTTAAAACTACTGTAAATAAATAAAAAAAACTTATCGGACTATTTGATGATATCAGTATAACAATAATGTATATATATATATATATATATATATATATACACAACAAATACCTTCGCCAATATTTGTCTGTTCCATAATACCTATCTCATGGGCATTATCATATGTGTCTTTCTCCACTGTTTTTGTCTGTAATGACGTTGAAGAGATGATTGCTTTATAAAACTTGGTCTGAAGTTTGTTTATCCTGAGAAAATGAAATGATTGTCAAAATGTTTATTCTCAACAATACATCGCGTAATCTGGAGAATATATTTCGGAATAATACTTGGTTTTTTTTGTGTGTGTGCATCTCCTTGCTGATTTTTGTCATACAATTTTGTCAGATGTCTTCCGTTTTCTCTTTGGAAAATAAGAGTCCTGCTGATAGACTGCAGCATAAATTGAGAAGGAAAGAATGTTCTTTGAAATGTCGCTATTGTATTACTAGAAATATCAATAGTAGAAACAAAAAGTCTACAAATTTTACGTCATCAAGGTAATAGAAGATGTTGCTGCAGTGTCGACGATATCCGACAAGGGGCCTCTCTTATAGGTCATAGGATATTTTCATGTATGGTCACAGATTATTAATGATATATTGGGAGTTATAACTTCTTCATCTATTGTTCAGGCATATCGCGACATTAGAGCCGGGGTTAACAACTGCATAAACATAGTGGCACAATCTTGAGATACAATATATCCTACAGGTAGAGTAAATATCGATAACAAAATGTTTACAAACACATATGCAAGCGAATGGAATGCGGACAGTGAGCTATGGCAAAGGTTTTTGATACATAGGGCAGTAACATCATTCAATTATACAGGTGTGATTTCATTGATTGACAGTATTCAGAATAATAATGATAATAATGCCAGCCATCATCATAATAACATGCATTGTCCTTTCTGACATAATTACTCACCTAAAACAGTTACCACAACTAGCAATAAAGGCTGATATAACCATCACGTAGAGCACTACTAAGAAGACAAGCACAACTGGAAAGTAGAATGATAAAGCAAAATGCATTTATATAAATTAATTCTTAGACTAGGGATTACGTTTATCTCAACAGTTCTAAACGAATGATGTACAGACTAGAGTAGAAGACAACGACCCACAGTAAGTTGTGCCCACACTAAAGCCGATATCCATAATCGGAAATTTTAACCAAAGTATCTTGTTTGGATAGCCGGCAGTAGAACAGTATGAAAGATCCCCTTGTTCCTAGGATAAATTATCCATGATAGGTAATTAGCAAGTTTACCGTCTTGGTCAAATTTCAATAGAAAATTTTATTCCGAAGCGCAAGATCTACCTACCTTTTAACTTTCTACTACACACATTGTGCTTTCTAGAGTGCAATACATTTTTATCAATCAAAGAGAGTAACATCTGTACAGACACCTGATAATACTATGTGGCACGTATGCTCGGTGGTAACTATTATAGGAGTAATACGGTTGAAAGGAAGCTATTAACCAAACAATTTCCAAAAGAATCTCCTATTATATGTCAACAATTCATTATAACTAACATTTTTTCCAACATAAATATGCACCCCATACCAAAATTTCTCTTTTATTACCGTATTTAAAAGGTTTTTTTATAACAGAGAGAAAGTTTGTTTGATTTCTGTTTTACTATATATCAGATGACAAGTTCACTTTTATACTCTTTTAGTGACGGTATTATTTAGACCTATGAAAATAAAATTGCTTTTTACTGTTTTAATTTCACTATGAGTCTTTCGTCTATTATTGGCAAGTCTCGAGAATTGGCGATTACCGCCGATTTCGAGTATTGTTCATACAAATGTACCATGTTAAAAGGACGCTTGGAAAAAAATCTAAACAAATCAGATTTACTTTATTAGAAAAACATTGTTTTTAGAATACGGTACAATAATCGTTTTGGAACAGGTCTGTCCAAGAACTAGTGTTCAAGCTGTCTACGACTCAGAAATCACACTTCGAGACCTCTCTGCGAGTAAGTCGATTTGGGGCAACTTGTATTTTATAATTAAGTTAAGAAGATACTATGCGGACTGTACTAATGACGATTACGTGATGCACTTTGGGTATTACAATTGTGAAGGCCATCTAATCATTCACAGGTGTTCGAGTTCCGTGCGAGACCAAGTTGCAAGCCAGTTTAAAACTGTTTCTCATCCCTATCTCAGTACTTACTATGTGAAACATTTGTTGGGTCCCTTCATGATGTGGTGAGTACAAGTAACAATCATTACTCCCATAAAAACTTTTAATATTTAAACAAATTTAATAATAATAATGATAAAATTGCAAGGATACAAACGATATCATTGTTTCCGATCATGATTACGACAAGGAAAATACTGCAGACCACGGCCCTTCTTCAGTACCGTTGTCGCTTGTACACGACAGTGATATTGACGTCGGTGTCATTTTAGCGGTATGAGAGTAGATGATGTAGACAATATATCATGGTACGATAGAAGACTAGTTGTTTAAATCAAACAATTTCACTGCCCAGATAAAAGTCAAAATATCTGATGTCCGCTTACAACCGTCAAACATCGTGTTCGAAACCAGGTATCACCTTGGAAGTTTGTTTATTATTCGGTGTGAAAACATGCCATTACCTAAGTTAAATATCATCAGGAAAAAGAAATGATAAAGGGGCATTTGACATCAAAAGTCACACGTGGTAAGTACAAATGTTATTGAGTGCATCATGTAATCTAATAGTAATAATAATCTAATAACTGCATCAGCAATATTCAGTTGTATCTTGATATTGCGGAATTTCGACGATTTATTTCTTTTATTTTTATAACTGTTGTGTCTGAACAGATCTAATGAGCTTAAGTTTAATATCTAAGTGAAGTTGTAATCTTATAGTAATAATAATCCAATAACTGCATCAGCAATATTCAGTTGTATCTTCATATTCCGGAATTTCGACGATTTATTTCTTTTATTTTTATAACTTTGTTGTGTCTGAAGAGATCTAATGAGCTTAAGTTTAATATCTAAGTGAAGTAAAGCATTGATTGTTAGTCCCTCTTGTAGATAATCTATCAGCAGAATATCATCTGCATCCCAAAAATCGACATCATAACATTACCAGCAGATGGAACTGTCATTGCCTTTGACGAATGTGAGCCAGGGTGCTTCCATTGCTTCGATTCTTGTGTGGTCTCTGAGGTAAAATGATGGACCTATTGTTCATCCATAGTGACAAATCTCTGCTGAAAGTTGGCAGGACCTTCATCAAAAAGGTTAAGATTAGCACGCGATGATGTGCGCCTCGTGTGCTTCTGATCAACTGTCAGAAGTCTTGAAACCCAAAAAGCCGAACGCTTTCTCACTGCAAAATCCTGTGTTAGAATGGAATGTACTCTTTCCTGTGAAATGCTAACTGTGCTGGCTATATATCTTTCTGTAACTCGTCTGCCGGCCATAACAATATCATGGACCATGTCTGGGGTTGCAACGGTGACAGGTCTTCCACAACGAGGGCCATCCTCAAGGCTCTGTCTGCCGCGCTTAAATTCCGCCACCCACCTTTTCATTGTAGCATATGAAGGGGCATCTTTCCCTAGTGTTGCTACCATATCATTATGGATATCCTTAGGTGTTAAACCTTTTTATGCAAATATTGGATCACTGCTTCTTTACCGACTTTGTCAATTTTCCAAAAACCACTTTTAGCGTTTAATTTAGAGTCCTACCTTGTCGATATAAACTGACCAGATGAGACCAGTCCTTGGATATACGGTCGTAAAAGAATACTAGGAGTTAAAAAGAATATCCTTGGGTAGCCCCTTTCAATACGAGGCTTACAACATATCAATCAACCCTCGAATACGTGTCCATGTAGTAATTAATCAAACCTCATGATTTATACATCCACTGCAAAGTATTTACCTGGGTTGTCAAAGTTATATAAGTATTTATGGCTATATATCATTCAATAAATGGCAGATTTAAAGAGGTGTCGGATGTTTAACAGGCAGGAGAAAAAGCGGTAGTTGAAAATTGAACTCTTTGTTTTACGTCACACCACGAATATTTCACGTATATGGTGACGCCTGATGCGGGGCATACAAATTTGTACCTTTGCAACGGACCCACCTGAAGCAGTGAGGGATCTTTAACGTGCCATCGATACCACAACACGGGGCCTCGGCTTTACTGTCTCATCCCAAAGACATGACATCGGCATGGCCAGAGCGGATTCGAACCCCGGCCTCCCGATCAGGGTCCGACGCGATACCACTAGGCCACACCGGCTTCTAAGACGGATGCTATCACTATTGAGATGCCTGTGTGTCAGGTATATGCCCTCTAAAATATATAAAGTAAGGGGAAATACAGTGAATTGCAAATCATCACAGTTATCGATATGATTTCAACCAAGACCTCCTGTGTCAAAACTTTCTGCTCCAGCAACACATGGTGGGATATAAAATTAATCTTACACATTATTGTTATATAAAATTATGTAATGTATTATACTTATTCCTGATATTGCCTACTGAACACGTTACTTGTATTTTACTTACTTGTATGAAAGATTTTTCTCTCATATGGTACACATTATCAATTAATAATAACAGTTTTATTTATTAGGCCTTGTGTTTTTGATTTATAAAAAATTATACATGCTGCTCAATTTTACAACTAACAATTACCACTCATTATCATCCTTATTTCACATATTATCATGTAGTAATTTGAATACATTGCTATGCAACCAACCATTTAGTTTGATTCATAAATCATCCCGACTATATGTATGGATGATTTTATGATATATTATCACTTGAATTTAAAATGATTTAAAATTAAAACATAAAGATATGGCACAATTATTACATGTATTTATAGTCATATTTATGATAACATATCATTACAAGGCATGCCTGTCTTCTAGTATTGAAATCTGGAAAAGTGGTAGATTTTGATATAATAACTAAGCAGTCATTACCACTTCTGACGAAATGAAACAGTTCCTAATCATGATTGCAATGGTAATTGGAAAGGTAAAATTCTCATATCTTACACTTAGAGGGCACTATTTAGCTTAACGTTTGTTCTTTCATATGACTATATGGATAGTTTACATCATACTATCTGTCCGTGTGTCTGTCAATCCTAGACAAAAACTTTAGCCTTTGTCATAACTACGGTGTGAATTGTCTGTGTTTGCAAGTGAGTACTCTTAATATTTCATCTCAGAAGGTAACCAGCAATGGACTTACTTCCTTTTTGAAAATATGTTGGATTTAGATAAACTTATATAGACATTTTATCATATTTCAATCATATTGGACTCCTGTCATTTGATATCTCCCAATATAGACTAGTGCAAATTGTGACTCATATTTCATTCACTCGATATTAAAAGTAACTCTTATTACAAATTCGATCAACATGCATATAACTTATTTCTTCTTAACGTCACACTTATTCCCTTCGCGGTGTGGAACTCGTAAAACAGTTTCCCAGGTTTGACTTAGGTTTTACAATACCCCTTTTCCTGATGTTATGCGGCAGTGGCACGTTCTACACGCTGTTTGCTCACATTCATGTATATATAGAGTGCTGGATTATATGTGTTTCGTCCATATGCATGGGCATTCACGACAGGTGTGGCTAAACAAACAGGAGACGCTCACTCCTCTAGGTCACCTGATCTCACGTATGAATTTCACAGGTTCGTGAATATTCATTGTGGGACGTTGTTGTTAGTACCACAGTCATGTGACATCAAGTTACTTTCGTGTTTTACTTTAAGGTCCCAGCAAGGTGATGGAGACAGCTACATGTATGAATTATAAAATGTTACAAAACATAGTTCCAAAATATCAGTAAAAGAACCAACAAAAGTAATTTGATATTTATATATTTTGAGAATTCAAATCATTTAGTCACGAGCATCACTGAAGAGACATAAGTTGTCGAAATGCGCATATGGTGCACTAAATTAAACGGTATATATGTTCTATATTTATCTATCTTACTCCGTCCAGCTGGGGTTATTCCATGTATCATCAGGTGTTTTATGATTACTATATCAGATAAATTATCAAAAGAAAAGAGGATCTGTTTTCTAATTTAAATAAAGCTATTGCACATACATTTAGAGACCACAGTTCCTGTAAATCAGTAAAGAGGTGTGGATACCATAATTATCCAACTAAATACAGGTAAGATAACATTATTTTTTTTTTCTTTGGCATGATGTATTCATACCTGAGTGAAAATAAATCCGTTGAACCACGAGTGTAACCTCATAACAATTATGCTAATAAAGTTGTCATATTGGTGCTAGACCTAGACCCAAATGAATTGACCCAATGAACATATGTGCTTTTATTCAATTTTACTACCACAAAACCAGTGTTTGCATAGTTGTAGTTGTTACACTTGGTCTAAAATCTGAAGTGCAATTTAAAAACATTTGTAATATATGAACAAATATTTCACTGTAATATTTGATTCAAATTTAGTTTTAGACGTTTATGATATATTCACTAATACCATTTTTCTTTACAGAAAACAGTTCTTCAGAAAGAATCTCTGCAGAAAGGGTGCAACTGATGGAACTAAAACTGCAGATTCAAATGCATCAAATATAGAAGAGATATCTTCACCTTTTGATTTTTATTTCTACGATAAATTTGTGTTCTTTGATATCGAAGAAACAGGATTACCAAGGTCATCTGATATACCTGAATTATCAGCTTATGATGGTTAAAATTAATCAAATCTTCATATAGATTCACTTCTGGTCATTACCCCAGCGTAATAACTGGTTTGACTCACTTGTTTGAGGAAAATCATATGTACCATCAAGGTGATAGGTGATAGTGTTACAATACATAACACTCTTTTAAATCCCATTACCTTTCTGCACATAATGATAGGGAGGCCCAAACCCTTTCCTTAAAAACACATGAGATACACTTTTAGATACCTATAAATAATTTACTTGTATCACAATATACCGAAAAATAAGTAAGTCACTAAGCATATTTTATAGTCAACAAACTCTGAAAATTTCATCGGTTTATCTCGAGTACTTTACAAGATATGAGGATTTGAAAATGGACAATATTGCATTTTCACACCTTTTTCAAGCAAATGAAAATGCACAACCTCGCAGTTTTATGAGTGTATAACTTAATGAGTTATGCATAAAATTTGTGATTTATTTATATGAATCTACTTTATGTACTACAGGTATTACGAAAAAAGATAAAAACATTGGTTGTAAGTCTTATTATCTCAAATATGATCTCTTAAACTTGACGAAGAATGCTTTTTTACTTTGATGAAAATGACGAAGTCCAAATGTCCAAGGTCATTTTTCTAAACACTTATACAACGATTCATAATAATGTAAAACTTATTTAAAATGGTTACTTATAAGGATATTTGAAGGAATTTAGATTGTATGACAAAAAATAAGCTCTTTATAAGCAAAAACATTTTTACCTAAATCAGGGGCGGGTAACTCTTTTAAAAAATGCGAAAAATATCACATACCTTTTAATTTATCATAGTATAGCTTAGTTTTTTATATTAAATTACTATATGTATTATATTCATTATTTTAAAAACATAAAACTTTTAATAAAAGTGTTATAATCTCAAATATTAACTCTTCATAAATACAAATTGTCGTAAAGTTTGGTTGATTTCAATTCCTGTTCCTTATGTCTCCTTGATGATAATCCACAGGAAACCTGATAATTAGTCCTTGTCTTTCATTAATATGAATACCCAGTTTATTAAGATCGCTAATTAATATCTTGAAAGCTGTACGAAATGAAGGTTGATATTTGCTGGGTTAGACAGCCGGTTAAGGTGATATTACGTAATAATTTAGCCGCACAGGTGACAGGTGATCGCCCTAGATCTTCAGATTTCGCCCCTAAATTGGCAGAGTATTTTGTTTTATATTGGACTTTCACTTGTGCGCCCCCCCCCCCCCCCCCACCTCCCATTTCGGAAATTCTGGATTCGCCACTGATATAAATACCAAAATTAATTAAAGAAGATTAAAACCAAATTATTTGAATCAAAAGAGGCTCTTAGTCTCGGCATTTTTCCTTAAACAAAAAATGTCTTCCTTAACTATGAATAAATTAACATCCCCCCCCCCCCCACCTTCCTTTCGCAGAGGTCTAGACTTATCTACAATTAAATTGTAAGTCTGAAGTTGTAAACAGTGGGGTCAATGTAAACTAAAGATGAAATGATGTCTTATTTCATCGCACAATATATGCCTTGGTATTTATTATATTGAAATATGTATTTCTGTACATAATTCTATACGACAATACGTGGAGGTCGCCCCGAGTCAGAGGAAACACGTGTAAAATCGTATTCATAGTGCTACAAAATTACAGTAAACTATATGAAATCGTCAAATATTTAATTAATGTAAATACCAATAATTATCAATTCGAATATAAAAATCGTCCATGGTAAGTATTAGCCCACGCGCCCACGCTGTTCTTTAAATTACATCAAGAATGATGAAATGAAACTTTTGAGAAAGAAAACTTTGTAAATAATAGCTACGGGATAATTTTTTCACAAATAAGATAATCATAATTACTTCTATAGGCAATGTTTTCGTTATGTGTTCTCTTATTTGAGAACTATATAATGTACGATTGTTTACTATCTATATCGATGTAATCAAATGACTCGTGAAAACAATATGGCGGACCGTTGTTATGGCAAAGAGGACGACGCTATCTTTTTATTTTCAAATGTTTGTAGTCATTTCTAGGTATATTTTCTTAAAAATGGTATCAAATGAATCGGGGGAAACATATTTATCGCATATTATGGGCCGGTAGAAATAAATTAAAAACTGAAAATTATATATATATAAAACTTGTGCCCGCATCGCACTTTGTTTTCGCTTCGGCGATCAGCTGTTTACAGGTAATGGACGTATCTACCTGAAAAACCTCACTTCACTGGATTTGATACAACTGTGACCCCGAACAACGCCAGTGAACATACCGCTTTTATGCTCATTGATTCTAAGCGCGCCGTCAATTATAAGGCAAAATAAACATCTCGCTGTACCGCTGCGGTATCGTTAGATATTTTAATCATTTTAGCTATTTTCAAATTGCCCTAATTTCTTTATTTCTACTCCAAATGAGATGAAATTTGAGAAATGAGAAGAAAACAAAATGAATATTCTAATGATATGATTTTGATTTACATGCTAAAAATATTTCCCGATAAATTATTGATGCGAAAATTGTAAACAACTCATTTTGATTAATTTGAACCTGAAATTCCGATACAAATGAAGAAACTAGCAGAAAGCCGTATTCATTCATATTTGTCAGTTTAATTAGTGGTAGTGAGTGTTTAGACACCCTTAAAATAGCAAGAAGAACTATTTCAAAAGCTGACATTGAAAGCTACTTCATTAGTTCCTAAACTTCTTGTAATTGATGATGATGCACACATTGCCGCAAAAGATGTCAAATCTTTGTATAAACATTTTGTTATGAAATTGAGGGATACCTGTTGTAATACAGATAAAGATTTCCATTTAAAATTTCTAGATCGCAAAAAAAGTTACAAGGGATTACTGGATTTCAATTAGTATCAAATAAAATAGTGAAACACGGATGTAAACTTTTCGAGTGCAGTGTGGAATGAAATACATGTTTAACTTTCTTGTTAACACTTAGAATATCCATGTCAGCAACTGATATTAAAACCATGGACATATAGGGATTTATTTTTTGTGAACATATTCATCTTCAGTTGTTCGTGCATTTATTTCAGTTTGGGAGTTTGTGCTATCGATAGACATGAACTTCTTCAACCACTGCAAGGATAGCTCTAGTTTCATGTAATTTTAAGAGCTTTTTTCTGTAAAAACCAAACAATATGTAAGGGGAGGGGGTGTTCAAAAAACTATCTCATATTTCCTTCATTTTGATAAAGTTCTGTCTACATATTAACAATTTAGTATATTTCCTTTATTATATACTTTGGTTACCATGGTAACGAAGTGGCTAATATAAAATATTGAAATCATTAACAACAAATAAACAAATGCATTACTTTGAAATGATGACATTGTTCACGCAAAAATATATCTGAATTTGAAAAAAGAATACCATCATGTTTTTTTTAATAAATTACACTGGTTTGTTTTTACAATTTTCAAGCTGCCCCATGGTAACTTGCTATATAATTACAAAGATATATTTTATTTTTCATTTAAAAAAATAATAATTATCAATTTTCAAAAAAAGGTATTTTAAGGATGATAAATGTTACAAATTTGTTGTAGCTATGGTAACCTACATTGTTGCTATGGTAATCTGTGTCGTTGCTATGGTAACCAATACAAGTTTAAAAAAAAAGAAAATCATACATTTATTTCTACGTGCACATTTTTTTTTCTCATACACTTAATGAAAACTTTCCCCTCATTTATCTCTGAAAAGAAGTTAGAAATAATTAGTAAAGATCTCGATTATACGAATGGACACTTGGTCTGATAATGTCTTGAGCTCTTTCCGTTTCACAAAGATAGTATGACTTTTTGTTCTTTTTGTCAATCAGGCATCCGTCCGGCTTTTGCCCGGTAAAATTTGTCCGGGCCATAACTTTTTACTCCTTGCAAAGATTGAATAATATATCACAAATTTGCCTCAGACACAGGGGCGAGTCGTGACCTTGAAACAAGGTCATATTTGCAACATCAAGGTCGCAATAGTTATATTTGATAAATTCTTATCCAGGCCATTATTGTTTATTGTAAATTGATTTGAATAATATTTCACAGAATTGTTGCCCAAACCCAAGGGTGTGTCAAGATCTTGTCAAATATGCAAGGACATATGATGGATAAATCTTTGTCGGGGCCATAACTTTTTACATTTGTACCTCTTAACAGTTTTGTATAGATTTGAATAATTGTTTGATAAAAGCGTTCTTTTCATTCATTCTCCATAAAATACAGCAATCAAGTGCATAAAAAAATCAGCCATAGCGAAAACAGTTATGAAATGACTTTTGCATTATAATGACATAGTCAAAAAGTAGGTCAAAACGATTAAAATATCAATCGCACTGGAATCCAAAAACAGCAACACTTTTTTGCATGCCTTCATTGTTCTGATGCATTCACTTTGCCTCTGTATGCAGCAGTTCTGAGAAAGAAGTATGTAAACAGAAGGCACCATCTAAGTCTTACTTTTGGCTATGGTTGTTTCACCTGTTGATAGATACATGCATAGAGTTTGTTTCAGAATAAAATTACAAAATATGAAAAATACCCCCACTTTACCTTTTTGAAATCCTGAAACAAATTATGAAAAAGCAAGAACTTAAAAATTTTCAAAGATCTTTCATAAAAATGCTGAAATAAACATTTCAGTGTATCAAAAGTGAACCGTACTGGCAAGGGACAATAGTGGTTGAAGTCATGCTATTTTGCATAAAAATGTTCAAGTCCAAAATGATACTAGAAACATGTCAAACAGTATCTATTCGATTTCAAGGAAATGAACAAATTTAAAACATACATCTCTCTAGATCACTCAGATACCATTGATTTTATCATCAAAATAGTGATGCTGGTCACAGAGACCTTCCCTGCAAGTTTGGTCAACTTATGACATATAATAAGACATTTATAGTCAATAATGTGAAAGTAGGACTACCAGAAGAGCAGACAGACAATGAGCGGACATATTGATCCCTGTATGCCAATTTTATTTTGCAGGCGACATAAAAATACTACTACTTTACGGCTAACAATCGAACTTTGGCAGTCAGATTTCGAAAAAAAAATTGACTTTTTCAGGGGCAAAACATACCCACAATTTTCGAAGGGAAAACACTGATATATTAGTCCCATTACTATATTCCATTTCGCAATTCTTGCAAGGGGATAAAATTCAAATTGAAGACAATTATAGCCATAAACATGTCTCATGGCACAATGGTTAACTCAAACATTGACCTATTAGGTAGGGCAGGCTTGGTGTAGTGGTTAAGCGCTTGGCTTGCGGCGCCGACGATCCGGGTTCGATTCCCGGGTTGCGCCACTATGTTTAAGAGGTTGGTTACCTCCCTGCTTCCATGTCGCGATATAACTGAAAAATTGTTGAAAGCGACGTAAAACACCAATCAACCAACCAACCAACCTATTAGGTAAAATTATCTTGACACAAGATCATTACACTTCCAACCTTTAAGGACCATTATTGATAGTGTACTATTGACAGTTTCCATGCTTTCATTTACATCAGGATAGAGCCATTTTCATTCAATCATAATTGGAACTCCCTCCTTTGTATAAGGAATATTCGGCACAGTGTTATAATAAGCAGTATAATGCAACTAATTATGATAAAAAAGTAAATTTGGTAGCATTGTAGTATGGTACATGGATAAGAAGTGTAAAATGTAAAATTAGTGGGAAAGTGCAAAGATCATGTAACGAAAAAGTGCCCTTTTAAAAGTGAGTAAAAGGTGAAGGGGTTAAAATAGACCGTTAAGGATATAAAAAGAGTACCGAAAGACATAGTGTAGTAGGAGTAAAATTTTACAATTATGGGTGTCTAAGTGGAAGTTTGCACACAACAGGGCCTGGCTGGCCTGCACAGGGGAATTTTAGGGTACCAACAACAAGAACGTAAGTCACTTATTGGTAAGACCTTGAAAACTTGGGTAATGTATATGCATTAGACCCCTGATTCAGACATTACAACCTGTATGTCTGAATTTTCATGTTTGTTTAAAATATGAATTGATGGAATATACCTCCCCCTAGCTGAAATTAACAAGACAGCTAATTACATTTTCATGCTGTAATAAAACATTAAAACTGCTGAAATTCACAAAATATGCCAAATTTCTGCCGACTGTTTTGGTTTCTTACTTTCATTTTCTTTTTATAACGAGAATTCTGAGGGCAATAAATCTTTTTAAATATTTCAGTGATAATTTATATCTTTAACGACTATTTATTTCATTATATCAAAATAACATCTCCAATTTTTATATAGTATTATTACGACGTTGCTTTAAAATTTTTTATTTTCATATATATCATGTCACACTGCATAATTGGTACTAGGGGGAAAATCTATAGATTTTGTATATTTCATATCTGGATTTCTTATATTGAAATATGATTATAACACTGATGTATGACAAAATGATACTTTTTTTTTAATCAGAATAAAAACTTATCACCTATTTCTTTTATCTTTAGTAACCAAATCATTTTGCAAAAGTGCATTATGATTTATTGAGAGATTGTTTTGATTTTAGTATTTTTTTTCTTTTTCATATGGAGGGTCGTAACCATTGAAACAAGTTGAAATCAAAATTAAACAGATAAGATTTTAATTTAATATGAGAAAGCTTCCATATGTTTGAATTACAGGAGAATCTGGAATGGCATTTTTGGACCTCTTTGGTTCTTATAGATAACGGCTTTTTAATATGTCATTACAAAACATTGTTTACAATTACACAGCATTGATGTTGAAATATTCATGACTGATGTATTGTAAATTATATTTGACGTATAGGCCACAAATTTCAAGCATTGTTAGAAATACACATGTACTGCATTCCTCTAAGATAAAAGTACATAGACAAGATGCAATGTATTTTCCTTTATTGTATTATTCTTTTTGACCAGATTACAACGCAAGTCCCGTCTGCGAATTCCAAAGTCTGTCTCTTCGTCCTTCTGTTTGTCTGGTGCCAACGATTTATATTCAGCTCGATTCCTTGCATACCACTGGTGATACTTACGTCAAATATCAGAGGTTTGTAGACATTGGTGAGCTCTTCCTAAGTGATGTAAAAATTTTGTGACATTGATATCCCGCTTCCGTGAACATGTTATTTGCATTTCGCTTTTCAATCCAGTAATAGCAAATTGGACAGATTCTTATTCCCATATTCTCAATGCTATTATAAAGCTTGATAATATTCCTTAGCTAGAAAAGAGGGCATCCAGGAATTTCTTATCATTTACTTACAGTTAAATTGCCTAAACATTTAGATTTTTGTTAAAAGTACTGTTTATTAGTCATCATATCATGTGGCCACATTAGTCTCACACTATAAGCTGTGTACTTGGCACCTGGTCATGAATTTTAAAAATTTGGTTCACATGTCATACTGCATGTATAATGAAATTTAACTTCTAATTACCCTCAACCAAAATGTAACCTTCATTGGCAAATGGCTGATTTGTATATATATTTATTTGTAAATCGGAGGTGTTTAATTGTAAACAAACGAGGACAGATAGCTCAGAAACGACATGAATATCTTGGAAACTAATTCATTGACTAATGATGACATTAGTATGAGGTAATGAAAATGAATCAAACGATTAAGACAATAATCAGATAATTACTGCTGATATTCTTTTTTTTATGCTCCGGCCATATATGGTCGGGGGCATATAGTGTTGCACCCTGTCATTCTGAAACTTTGTCACCGCAACTCCTCCCAAGTCGTTCATCAGAATTTCACCTATCGTCACATGTAGGTAGGGCATCATATGTAGATGAGCATGAAGGGAGGCAACTCTGCTCAGAAATTTTTTCAAGAATTATGGGGCTTTGAAATTAGAAAATGTGCATTGCATATGGCTGAACCTTGTTTGGATTTTCAAATATTAGTTCTGTGGCAATTATATTCCACTACCTTAGCTGCCAGGGGGGGGGGGCATCTGTGTCGCACCGACACATTAAAATTCTAGGTTTTTTTTTTTCTCTTTTTTTTTTCTTTTTGGTAAAAACACCCAAAATTCTAGCCTGTGTTGGCTTAGAAATGTAATTTGTAGGAACCAATGCTATAATTAAAATTGTGATTATATGTCTTTATTATACTACTGACAAAAAGTGATAAATATTATATAAAAAGACAATAAAAAGTTTAAGCTCGCTCTGCAACGTGTCATCACTATTTTAATGAATGTCAAAGGTAGCTAACTCTTACAGCAAAAAATCAAGATAAATATAATTTATCTTTTTTCCAATGTATATATACCCCAATTGCATGGGCTGCCTATTTAGAGCGTTCTTTTACTGTACCTTAGGATAACATGTATTGAACTGTTGGTGGCGGCGAGGTTTATACCTATGGAAAAATCGGCCTGATGTAGCAACAGCTCTTTGAAGTGCATTGTAAAATATCCTTGATTTTCCCGCTCTAATTTGAAAGAAAGACACCTTTGAGCGGCCGGTTGGACTCGAACCCGGCAACTTTCATTCACGAATTGATTTATCAATGGAGATATGCCGACTGTAAAAGGGAATTGTCAGCGACAGAGTAAGGATTTTTAAAATGGCACCAGATTCCAGTGCTTCACAATAAGGTATCTTCGTACTTGGTATAACCATTGGTCCATTTTATAGTTTGCTCATGACGTTAAAAAAGGTTCACATCGTTGTTTGAACTGTTTTATACATACAAGTCCAACCAAACAGATTTTGTCTACTTCTGATTCCATTTAAGTCTTAAATATTTATCTCCCGTGTCGAGTCTTTTCATTTTATTAGGAGAGTATCGAAAAATCCATGACAAAGTACCTTTGGAAAGAACCCAAAACACATCATTTTAAAATTATATTAGAAATATGACTTTTTCATTCTTACAATACAGTACACTTTCTGTATTTCCATCAAGAATAGTGTCCGATACCTACACAACAGTCATATTTTGAGTCTTTTATTGATTTGAAATAACGTGTATTGTGTAGATAAGTTAAGAAGACTATTGTGTACACAATGGTATTTGAAATACTAATGTTAACAATACTACCGATGTATTATAAACTAAATATTCATATGTTACACCACTCAACATATGTAAAACCTCACTCGTTGTGTTTCAAAGACAACCGGAACGGTTAGCGCTTTCCTTTAAGGAACACAGATGAAATAGCATATTTTGGTTATTTTTTCTGTTTGATTATTTATTTTAATTAATTAATTATTATTATTATTTGGCCTTTGCCAAGGGCGGAGATGTCACTGATTCATACTAACGTTCAGGAATCGCTAAACAAGTTTTGAGGATCTATCAAAGATACTTGTTGCAGCGACAAGAGAACAATTCTGCACTTCCCGAACTAATTATTATTTTTTAAACTCGATAATTACACAATTATATTTAGCAATGTGTGCATGGTACTCTTTCCTCATAAGGAAATATAATCTACAGTGACCTTGTATATCTGTTCCTTTCCTGTTTACGCACCTTTAACTGATATAGAATGCATGTGTAAAATTCAATCTACCGAAGTAGTATCCTCGCTTAAAAGAGTAGACTCGTCAGGTGACATGAATTTTGGAGAAAGCCTGATTTTGTCCAAACAAGCATTGACTTCTACCACTCATACCTTCATGGCTGCGTATACATTATGTTCATATATTTTTCATATATGAATAATGAAAGATTGTAAATTTAACGAAATTTACACGCCAATCGTCTTAATCAACCTTACGATGATTGACCGATAAGCAGCTTATCATAATTGAATATAATATATGCTTCGTGTGTAACCAAGGAAAGAAAAACTCATCTGTATGACAATGTAGCCACGGTTATACAGATGTAAAAACAATAAAAACATTAAAAAAAAAAAAACCCCAAACTTTCCGACTTTTATAGTGTTGCGGTAATGACATAGGACGGTGTGTTCAAGTGACAATAGTTACTAACATAAAACATTTTTTCATTTAATATTTAACAAAATCATTACTAAATTCCATTACTGCAGTTAATACACAGAAATAATCGATTAGTCGGTTCATAAGAAAGTTTAATTTGTTAGTTGTTTCAGACTAAATGAGAAATAAATTGCCTAATCTACGAAATTAAAACGTCTTAATAATGTTCTGAAATTCTTAGTATCACATCGTTTTAAAAACAAGCTCCACATAATATTTCATGTCGGTTACTTTGTGTAAATTATGCTATGTCTATATAATTTTCAATGTTTAGTTGGTGGTAATGGTATTATACGAACAATTGAAAGGATTTGTAATATACATAAACATAATTGAAATTTGTTGATTGATTGATTGATTGGATATTGTTTAAGGTCATCTTACGATTATTTCACGTATTTGGTGACGGCATCTGCCTGATGCAATGCATAAAAATTTAAACCATTCCAACGGACCCACCCAAAGCAGTGAGGGATCTTTTACATGAAAAGCCTACCGTGACACGGGACCTCATTTTTACTGTCTCATCTGAAAGACAGAACACCGGTGTGCCCAGGGCGGGAGTCGAACCCGCGACCTCTGGATCATGATCCGAGCACCTTATCCACTAGGCCACACCAGCTTTAACTAGAATTGGAGGTAAGAAACATAAAAGAAATTCGTAAATTCCTCATCCAATGCCCCTTTCTTTAATAAACCATGGCAAAAGGACACCCTATCCCAAATACCCCCCCCCCCCCCTCCCACATACACAAGATTACCAATGAATCATGTTCATGCTATTAATGATATATTACAGTTGTAATGTTTTCAGTAACACGCTTGAATCTAGTTCAGGTCTAGCACATAAATCTACAATAACCAAGATACGAAAGGGCAGAACAAATTTTCAGTTATTTGAAAAGCACGGTACTTGACTAAGTAATTGATATAGTTATCCGGATTATGGATCCTTTCTGCAATTGTACTTCAAACAGTAAAATCAATGTGCACTCAATTGAGAATTTTACAGAAATCTTAAACAATGCATCAAAGTCGGCATTTTTCTATCTTACCTTTTGCATAATTACAATTCTAAATCAATAAAATGTAAGTATATCAAGTGCAAAATAATGTAGAATGAGTAATATCTATTTTTGTTGTGGTTTTAATACACATGGTCATTTTTAGCATTTTAATATACACGTTAAGTGATAAGTTATAAGTGTATTAGTGTTTTTCTTACTTATGTAGGCCATTTCAATCAAACGGTGAAAGATAAATTATTGTGTTGGAGCAGAGAGGTATTCCTGTTGGGTATGTGCCTGTGGAAATAAAATATACTAAGACATAATATGATCACAATATATTGTAGGTAGTTTGATATTCTTTTAATTTCTATATTAAAATGTATACATTATAAATTAAATAAAAAACTGTAATTGATACGTGATCAAATACAATAGAACCGACCTAAAACTAAGATACCATCCTAGATTCCATTTACTACACCTTGTTGCCAAAGTGTTATGGTATGGTTAAATAATATAGGTATTTTCATCATTGAACATCTGGACAATGTCTACACCCCTTGGCTATTTTATATAAATGATACATATAAATTTCAAACGTCACTGAATAAGAACAAATTACATTCAATACGTTTGAATATAAAATCTCTAATAAATAAGAAATAAACATATAAATAAATAAGTAAAGAAATAAATATATGTAAGATTTCATTGACTATGGATAGAATTTAAAAATTACATTCAGTCATATTAATCGAATACGTGTTTCTTGATTGATTTACAATGATGGCGTCGGCTCCAGAAAGGTGCATGTACCGTATACAAAATATTGTATTGTACAGACCATTGTCATAATCGGCCCTTGAAATAGATGTATGTTAATAGTGTATAATAGTCCGACCAATTTCTCTTTACAGATCCATCCAAGATGTACAAATGTCGAAAATTGTGCTACATTGATTTAAAATGATTTATAGTACATATCATAAAAAAAATAATTTAAAGTTTTTGCAATTGTCAGCTATGAACCCATGGTTAGCAACATGTTAGAAGTACTATAGAGTCTTTATCAGTATAATGTCTTAAAACCGATTACGTCCTGTTTTAAGGGACGCAAATCACCATTGTTGCTAGGACAAAGAAGATGATCTGCCTGTGCAACCCTAACTTCATTCCCCTTTCAGGTTCATGCATTCGAGTGCATTCGTAATATAATATATTAACAGGTAAACGTAGAGTAAACATAAAGTTCACTATTTTCATGCGCCGAGAACTATTTACCCACACACATCGTTGTCTTAACTCCGATTTATATGTAAATTTGATTTTCAAATCGTGTAAAATCACTTCACATTAGGATTTTAACACGTTAAATTAAGTCGTCAATTTTATTGCAATCCTATAATAATAATAATAATAATAATACTAATAATAACCAAAACTTACCCGTTGCATGACTACTCTTCCTCTTAGAAAGAAAGACAGACAGAAAGAAGAAAAAAAGAGAAAGAAATATGGAAATACATGTAAAGAAAAAATGATGTGTGAAAGAAAAGAAAAAGAAAGAATGCAATTACGAGTTTCAAAACTACAAGCCAGCGCAGACACCTAATTTTGATATAATCCATGTTACACATCGAGTGTAACATATAATGTATTAATATATTTCCTTTTTAAATTTATATTAATAGAACTATTCGGTATAGAGAACATCATAGCAAGACGCCGATTCAGTTGGGAGGTGGAGGGGGCACGTCCCCCTATCCCCAGCAATGCCCAGCGAAGTTTTGCAAAAGCTAACATTTTTTTCCCAGTATTTATTTTATTTATAGTATATCTGTATATGTTTTATTACTGTTCAGTGCCTGAGCGAAATATATAAATAGTAGCTTCTATACGTTTATGTGAAAAAAGTACATCAAATTAATAGTGCATTTTGTGACCCTTTTTAAGAAATAGTTCATATTCAAATTTGTTGACTTTTATTTAAGTCGTTGCCATTGTTCAATATTACGACAGTAGCAAAATATGAAAAGTTGTAAGTAAGTATCTCTCAGTATCATCAATTTGCATTACATTCCCCCACAATTTTATCGGGGAGACGCCCCGATCTCCAACCTATGGGACGGAGATTAACCCCTCACATGTCATCCTCTGCTAAGCCATCCGCCACGAAATTAGTGTACCCCCTCGGTATTTAAGTTTCTGGATCCGTCTCTAGTAGACGGACAGGAACTCTAGAATATGTCGAGAAATCCCTTCTCATGATAAGATTGCGGTTTATACATATGATTTGTCGAAATAGAAATGTTTCGAATAAATTTATTTCATGAAAGACAAATACGCCAATTTCATTGTAAGATGTCAGTAATAGGATTAATGTAATATACAGCGTTTATTACATACGTGAAGCCCTGTATTGTCACATCGCCGTTCGAAATAAACAAGGTAAATTGATAAACGCTTCTTTAGTGTGAAGTCGCAGCGCGTTGAAAACAGCCACCAATGGGTGGTGAGCAAATATTTCAAAAATATTTTTTCAATAATTCTATAAAGTAAAACCTTCTCTAGCGATGTTTCATTGCATTTGTTCATACGACGAAAAATAAGAATGTAACAGCAATTTACGCAAGTACCATGCATTTTGAAATTCTTAAATTCTCCATTAAAATATTGAAACACACTTTTCCGTTTTGAAATTACCCTTTAGAACCGTTTTGTAATATTTCGGAAGAGTAAACACTAAAAAATAAAAACATTTTATTTATTACGCAATTATTATAAAATTGAAAATTCAAAAACGTCATATCACAATATTTTAAAGAGCTGGCCCTGTGAAACATCACAAAGAATTTGACGAGTCTCAAAAACAGAAATATGATCCAACGACATTTGTTGTTGTATTTATCGAAAAATACGTTAAGTAAAATAATGTCTGATAGTTAATAAAATGCGTTAAATCCATATACGTATCACGAAAGCATACGGATGTCATAATCATATCATGTATAAAAAATATCTATTATATAAAATATTATTTTAATGCTTTTGGATAAAAGGATGATCAAGAACTCGGAACTTCGTAGATTTCTTCACACCCACACCCACACACACGCTCTCTAAATTACATTTTTCCACTTCGTAGATTTTTATAACTATACTGTGTTTTGTTGTTCTCGATTTATAGACACTTCCCTACAATTGATCTTCAAAAAGTGAAATGGACACTAACTTGAAAAGACTACAAAGGCATGCTATAGTGATCTTTAGCAAGGAAACTGAAAATAACCTTCAACTAACATTTGTTAGTGTATACAATAAAATACATTGTAAGTGAAATAAAAAACGAAGAAGTACCGAAGGGTAAACCATATCTCATAGTCCATAGCAAAAAAGGGACAATATCCTGTTCAGTGTCATATTCAGACAAATGGGAACCCCATTATAATCGAGGTGAGACCAGGTGCCCGGGCGGAGTAAGCGTCCCCTGGTAAATATAGTGTATGGTAGTTAATAAGATAAGTAATGTTGATATATGTTTTTAGAAATATTTTGAACGAATATACAATATGTGTGGATGTGTAATAAGAAAGTGATAAAAAATTTACTATGTAACTTTTTACCTCTCTCTCATCTACGTGTTCTGTTTGTATGAAACCTGTATCTATGTATCTAATGATTATACACACAAATTAAAACAGAATTAGTAATGCAATACATTACCTAGTCTTTTCTGTGTATCTTTTCGAAATATGTGCGTGCTGCCTTGTGTTATAAATATTAGAATATGTTGGTTTTATACCATGGGTGAGGAAAATAGTCAGGGAAACAAATAAGGAAGTATTCACAAGCATTCTCAATCAGACATATACATGTATATCATATTTCTGCACTTTAGAGGTAAATGACAATTTATATTTTAAAAATGTTGTATGATATGTGCAATAATAAAACAAAACAGCTGTTACCTGAAACATTGTTGAAACAGAGAAGAATTTCTTTAAAACTCATGGAGCATAAAAAAGATGAATACTACACAAAATCGTGTGTTCACAATCTATAATTATGTCTTAACAAAATGGGTCTTTAAATGTTTCGTTGAATTCCAGAGATGTATATCTTACCAACTGTTTGATAACAATAATTACAAAAATACCCATCCCAATCTCCTTATATAGTTTATTAATCAGATCAAAAGACAATAATAATGCATTATTATAATCGTTGACAAGTCAATATACATCAAGATTAACTTGATATCAAAGGAAAATTCAAATAATAATTTCTTATAATACGGGTTTAGTATAACGTTCAATTATTTAAATAAGAACTAGTTATATAACCATTTCCCGGCAGATACTGCACTTCCAAACTCAAACATACTGTACAAGCAGCGTGGGTCGGTTAAATCCCACTCCCCACAGTACGGGTAGAATTCGAATGGGAGATTTAGTCCACCACCTGAGACGAGTGGGAATTTGGGAATTCCCTGTCATTCACCTTTATAACTGATCAATCGTATATCTGGATTGGTAATTACATATCTATACATGTACACTTGTAATTCACGCTGATTATTAATACACAGTATAATGACCTGTCCGTGTGGAAACTGCTTCTATTATCTTATCTTTTATGAAGTTATTCATAGATTCCTGCACTCCGACCTTTTCTAAAAACTTGTTACCGGCGACTACTTTGTATATGACTTCTCCATTTGACCATTTTAGCGTCTAGGAGAGTCTCTAAATATAAGTAATTTATCTTATCCATTTACATTAATTAACTATTATGTATGCGAATATGTGATAGTGTGTACAATTCGGAACTGTATATATATATATATATATATATATATATATATATATATATATATATATATATATATATATATATATATATATATATATATATATATATATATTATGTAATAAACTCAAAATTAAATTCAATTATCATGTCAGTACATGTACATCTGTATCGGGGTCTGCGCTGGCCAACGTATTTCGCAATTTTTCATTCTGAAATGAGACTGATTTTTGAGAAATGCGATACCTACTAAAGTCCTTTTTGAAAACCAGAGGTATTGTTTTCATTAGTTACATTGAATAATCGAGCTTTTCACGCAGATATATGAAACGGACAAATACCTGCCACCAGAAACAGAGAAAATAGTACATGTCTCTGTCTGCCACGCTGTGACGGTAGATTAAGGCATATCCATTTACATTATTAAGTATTATGCATGGGAATATGTGATAGTGTGTACAGCTTCGAACTGTCAGGAAAAAAGGGAACAAATATATATATCAGTTATTTGAATTTAACTTTCTGATGGGTTTTTCTTTTTGTTTGTTTTTTATTTGTTTTTGAGGTTTATTTGGGGGTTTTTTTTTTGGGGGGGGGGGGGTATTTAGAACATTTCCTAATAATGATTCACTTAGAAAATGTTTCATTATTTAACTGAATTTTATGTTGTTATTGGAAATATTAGTAAAGATTGAAGTTCCTGATCCTTCATTGTCCGAGTTGAGTCTTGTACTGGCAAAATGTTATGGGTTTTAAAAACAGTTTTCAATTCTAAAATTATGCAATGTCTACATTGCCTTCTGACTTCATGCATATGATCAAATGATTGTCCCATGTCCGTCAAATGCCACGAGTCAAAGTCCCTTTCACTACCTTAGTGACCAAAAAGCAGCACAAAAAGCAAAGGAATATCAATGTCCCGACCACTTCCCAAGCCCTTTCTTTTTCTGTCTGAATACGGTCGTAAGTATCCCCTGACTTCATGGGATGAGATCATATTTTATCCTCATGTCGTTCGGTATATTAATCAATATCATGAATAAGATACCCATTCGTTTGCAGGATGACACCCGAATAATAGGTATTACGTAATATGCGTACTCCAGTCAAACAGTAACCTTGACTATGCCGTTTTTCCTAAATATCTATGGAACACAACACCCTCTTTTAATTTTTTTTCTATTTAACCTTATATTTTGTTTCAGAATACGATCGTATGTATCTTCCGACATCATGGGATAGGATTATGCATTTTGTTATGATGTCAAATCCACTTAGTATGCAATGTCACTAGTTAAATTAATATTCACATCCAGGGTGATCTATGGACAATATAAGCCGGCGTGGCCTAGTGGTATCGCGTTGGACTCCTGATCAGGAGGCCGAGGTTTGAGGCCCGCTCTGGTCATGCCGGTGTCATGTCTTTCGGATGAGACAGTAAAAACCGAGGTCCCGTGTCGTGGTATGCATGGCACGTTAAAGATCCCTCACTGCTTCAGGTGGGTCCGTTGCAAAGGTCAAAATTTATATGCCCCGCATCAGGCAGATGCCGTCACCATATACGTGAAATATTCGTGGTGTGACGTAAAACAAAAATCAATCAATCAATCAATCAATCTATGAAGAATATACATACGCACTCAGATCGCAAAGTAATCTTAACTGCCGTTTTACGCAAACAGAAAGCCGGCATTCTAGTGTAGTCTTGTATATTTAATGAATCTGATATCAAATTAAACTTCTTTTCAACCTGACGACTGAATGTAAAAAAAACCCCATTGATTATAATAAAAAATAACCCGCCACCCAGTCCAACCCCAACAACCAAACAAAAAGCAAAATACTATTTTAAAAGATTACCAGACTGAAAATTGAATTACGCGTTTTCACATGTATACATACATACTTTTCTGTCATATTATAGAGAGCGTAATACTATTCTCGTGCACATCAGCGAACAGGAAAAGGAAGGGCGAAAGTGGGTGTGGTGATTTCAGATAGTCGATTTCAGTCTGAAGGTCGCATCTATCCTTCACCTCGGATAGATGCTGATAAAGAATCATCAATGCATAAACATATTTCGTAAAGACGATTAGTAAGATTTATGAAATACCGGCTAGTTTATTACTGTGCTTGAGATAGCATTCTTTGCGCATCGTAATAAATAAATTCACTTAAAAATATAAGTTTCTATCGTATGAGATAAGGGTTTAGCTTGCGGTGCCGAGGATATCGGTTCGATTCCTGGATTGCATTACTAGGTTTATGAGGTTAGTTACCTTTTGCTTCCATGTCGCGATATAACTGAACAAGAGCAATGCCAAGTGTGGCATAATACGCCCGTCGCTCAGCTAGAAGGGGATCGATTTGAATGAATGGCCAAGTTACAATCCAATACCTTGAAACATTGCATAAAGAAATCCGGAAAACTGTAAAATCTTTGAAAATTTCTAAGTTCAATGGCAATAACTTTGGCAAAAAGAAAGCAATTATACCCAAATGCCAATTGGCACTGACTCTCAATGATATAAAATAAGATACGAAGTTTTAATCCAATACTTTTAAAGACTGCGGATAAAAGTGCCAAAAACTGTAAAATCCTTGAAAATATCTAAGTTCAAGTGCCGTAACTCTCGCAGAAACAAAGAAATCATACCCAAATGCGAACTGGTACTGACCCTTGCTGGAATAAAGTTATAAACCAAGATATAATAAGTACAAATCCAAGATATTGTTTCCAAATCCACAACTCGAAGTCGAAGAAACACGACAACACATATGTAAATATAATATCAGCAATCACGAACCTCTGTCGAAACAGAGGTGAGAATAGGTGCAATGGAGGAGTAAGCATCCCCTGCCGTCACACCCGTCGTGATGCCATAAGTATAAGCGAAATAGTATTATTCCTTGTCACAAAATTAGAAAAGGCACAGCCGTAGTCAAAAAAGGTATATGTCATAAGCAGTAAGAGTACTCCTGTATAGTATAGGTAATACAAATGGTTTAGTTACTGTGAAATAAGGAAGTCAATATGTCAGACAACGATACATCATATGAGCAAATAAGGTCTTTATAACGACCGTAAAATTTGCTGAATATTGACATAAGTCGTGATATCTCATATCCTTTGTTTGAGTAATTTTTCTCCTAGTAATTGGTCTCGATAAATGAAGGAGCAATACCCGGATGACGCACGCGCACATCGAATCAATTAGGATACAAATACGCCCTACGCATGCGATAAAGGAATGTTGCTACTAGTATATGGAAAGTTAACAAATGGGAAATTAATGTCATCACGTTTGTCATAAATTGAAGTAGTAAGTTTACCATCTCGGTCGACCTCAATAAGTAGATCTAGATATGAAGCACATGAATTGGATAGTGTAGTGTTCTTGATTTCAAGTTCCTCTTGATATATTGTATGTAAGTATGTATCTAAGTTTTTGTTATTTATACATAGTACATCATTAATATATCTGAATGTAAAATTATAGGAAAAAGCAAATAGCTTGTTATTTTGACTTATAAGATTTTGTATGAAGTCAATTTCGTGCGACAAATAAAAAAATCGACTAGCAAAAGAGCACAGTTAGTCCCCATAGATGGTCCGATGGTTTGTTGGGAGACCTGGTCACCTAACACAACATACAGTTGGGTGCAGTCCTAACCTTACATTCAAGTGCACTTGACAAGTGCACTTTAAGTTTAGATTTTCGTCCTGAAAACCAGTCATAAAGTTTAGTCAAGTGCACTTGATATCAAGTTTACTTCAAAGTAATTCCGTCTTCAAATTTACTATCACGTGACACAAGTTTACTTTTCACGTTTATTTATTACAATTATCTATTTTCGTATAACACTATGGAAATAATTGTCTTATTATGTACAATTGCATATTTTATAAAAAAAAAAATGTTTTATTAGAAAAATATAGTAAATATTTATAAACAATTAACAATTTTACTTGATTGATTTCATGTTGAACATTCGGATGGTATTTTATCGGAAGTTTCGATACTTCTAAGTGCACCTACATTTTTCTTCTTGTGATGAATTATTATTGTTATAATTATGTTGTTACACGATATTTCCTCGTTATTTTGACCGACCGAGCGTATAAATGTTGCCATTGTTGGGACATTCCGTATCGAAAACTACACTGGCTCTATTTTCGGTTTCATGTCAAAGAGGGTAAAACTTAAGTGACTTCTCGGGATAATAATCTCTTCTTACCTTGAATTTTATGTGTGTCTATAATCGAACCTGTAACATAACATGTAATTTAACAAAGTACTTATCGCTTGTCGTGAAACTTGTACACTTTCAGTTTCCATCGAGATACGTCGAATCACAACTATCGCATGGCCCCTTCCACGTAATGAAATGGTCCTTTCCCTTATATACATTGATATCCGAGACGACTTTACGATGTGTTTCCATGTCCAATGTTTAATTAAGAGAAACAACTCGATTGTTTAAAGGCGTGCATATATATATATATATATATATATATATATATATATATATATATATATATATATATATATATATATATATATATATATATATATATATGTATATATATATATATAAAGCACAAATAGAATCAGTGAAACACCTGGGAGTACTATGGACCTTGGATCTCCGAAGAAATACCTGTAGAAAATAAAGACAAATTAGACAAACATATAAAGCACAAAGACACTACAGTTAACAAGGCACCCTGTATTTCACTTATATTCGTTCCCCGTCTGGGACTCGAACCCACGACCTATGGTACCGAATCACCTAGCTGTCATGCATCCGACCCTCTAACTGACTGAGCTACCCGAGCTCCACAAAAATGGAGCTTTAATAGCCAATCATTAGCTAATCCATGCATGACAACACGGCCGCGGAAAGTGAAGGAATTTACCCGACGTAAACGCAGGCGGATCCCCTAAGAGGATACATCACTGAAAGAGAAATAAACATATAAAGCACAAATAGAATCAGTGAAACACCCGGGAGTACTATGGACCTTGGATCTCCGAAGAAATACCTGTAGAAAATAAAGACAAATTAGACAAACATATAAAGCACAAAGACACTACAGTTAACAAGGCATCCTATATTTCACTTATATTCGTTCCCCGTCTGGGACTCGAACCCACGACCTATGGTACCGAATCACCTAGCTGTCATGCATCCGACCCTCTAACTGACTGAGCTACCCGAGCTCCACAAAAATGGAGCTTATATAATTATAAGTGAATAGTTAAGAGGACCAGGAGTATCTATATATAGGCATAAAGGAGACCAGTGGATTAAGGCGACTTTTTTTGGTCGCCTTAAGATATTGCAAGTTTAAAACTCAACTTTCAGAGTAACTGTTTAGTAAATAAGTTTATCCCTTCAATCATGAAACGTTTATCTATGATTTTCAGAAACTGGTTATTGAAAATTTCATGTTAGTAAAGAACGTTTTTAATCCTAAAAATGTGTCGCTTATAAATCGAAATGCTTTAATATGGTCGTTATGGACACCACAAAAAATCGCTGTTCAATTTCTTATTTCGCTATATATAAGTAAAGTTGTTAATGATTTAAAGTGAATGTGTCTCTGGTCACATTAAATGCGTGTTCTTAGCTACGATTTCAAAGAAATAAGAAAATCGTGTTTTGATGACCACTGAACGAGCATTTGACAAGTCCATCGTACGGAGTACCTCATACTTGACTATAGAACACACTAAACTCTAAAGGAGTTCCGATGGTGTTATGGCAATGGAGTAGAGATATAGGTGAGTAAAATTTGTCGCTAGGGGTACACTAGTGGTTCAAAACAGGTGTGAAGATTGTCGTTTATTTTCAGGAAAGGCATGCAATCAAGAAAAAGAAAACCCTCTCAGTCTCACGCTCGAGATGTAAGGGATGTCCTCTGACTCATGATAAAACAGCTGTAAAAACTAAAATACAAAAGAAGTTGACCTTTTCAACTTCCATTTTAGAGTTTATAGCTGCAACATTTGTGCAGTTATAAACTCCAAAACAGTAAGTTAAAAATGTCAACTTGATGTGTAGACTATATTCAGCATGTTGTAAACAATTTGTGCCCTTTTGAATTTCAAATTATAATTCAAAAATTCATTTTTTAGTACTTGTTTACTTCTGTTCATTCATTGAAATTGATTACTGAAACAGTGATAGTTACTCATTTGAGTGATTATCTCTCAAATGAGAGGTTGCCCCCACCCTGGTAAATCGCCAAAACTTTGGGAAAAAAAAACCCCAAACATGTACATGTAGTACTGTAGAACTATCAAACTATCCTACAGTGTTCTGGTTTCGATGTTTGTGACGAGCGCCGTACTACTTCATAATAAAAACCCCAAGGGAGGACATTTTATTTCGAGTCGCCTGCTTTACCATGAAAAATCGACACATACTGACATGCATAGGGTCCCTTGAATCTCAAAATCAAACAGACACATTAATATATTTCACTTTGCTATATATCATACTAACTGTGGCTACCATACAACATCATTCTGGTCTACTTGAATAAATGCCTATAAAACCGCTTTTGTGACTCAAAATAGAGTTTCGCAAACCATAACACTAAACACACCGTATCTGTCTGTAAAAGCAACTTTTTAGACAATTCCTTACTTTTGTATGATATCGTGTACACTTTTTTTTTATCAGTCAATATTTTTAGATAGACATTCAGTAAAAATATTAACCAATCAGAGCACTCATTTCTGCTTGTAGATCTCACAGTGAAACGATAGTGTACCAAATGAAGGAATTGTCGCAGAATGGTTTTTACAGACGACTATTGCAAGAAGACATAAATGATGCTGTATGGGACGGAAAGTATGTTATTCAAAAAGTGAAATATAGTTTGATGTCGAAGGGAAATGGGAGATTTGTGTTGATTTTCCCATGGTAAAGCAAGTAACTTGATATAAAGTATCCTCTGTTGCCTTTGTGTTTTTATTATGAAGTAGTACGGTGCTTGTTAACAAATATCCATACCTGAATCTTGTGCTAATGTCAACTTTGTATACTGGTGTTGGACATATTATCGTTGTGTCCGACATATTATCGCCATCTTGTTTATTTTTCTTTTATTTTGGGGAATTTATTATTAAAAGTCAGTTTCAGAAATCATTCCTGTGATAGAGCATTTCATTCTTTCATCAAATATGCAAGAGACATAAAATCTTGGTCCAAGAAAATGAGGTACCCCTCACACATGATGGTTCAGGCACCTTTGTATAAGAGGTGGTCACATTCATCTCCAAAATCTTGTAAACTTTTGCAAATAGATCATATTTTCAAACAAAAGAAAGATCTGATTCATTCATGTCATTTCATTAAAAATGGTTTTGATTTACTTAATGAAAATATGTAGGTGGCGATAATATATCTACAGATTATCCAGAATGAGACTCAACATGGAACTCTTTTATCACTTGCAATACTTCTCCTGGAGTTCAGTTTTCATGAAATCTTACACACACTTGTATGTTGTGTTTTAATATATTGTGTGAAATTTCATCCCACAAATTTGCTGAAAGAATATATATGAAAGTTCAGACTAAATAGTTTTCAATTATATGTCAATGTGCAGAATTTTGAATTACTAAAAGAAATTCATGCTTTGGTAGATCAACTTTGGGTCCTAGTAACTATTACTGTAGTGTATATGTTTCATTAATACATACAAGATACGAAAAAAAAAGAGAAATAGTCAAACTCAAAGGGTGAAATATCAGTGTATCATTATAAAAAAAATCAAATTGAAAAACTTACTTCAGTAAATAAGTTTTAGGGTGGGTAGGGGTGTAACAATTTCCTGTTCAATTCATTTTTGAAAAATTTGGTTTGGATAAAAAAATTAAATATATTTGACAAGTTATATGTATCTTTCAGCTGAGGGCTAGCCTTGAAAAAAAGATGATGAAGCAAAGGAGGTAAATAAATTGACCTATTGATGAGCATTGAGCTTCATATTTTTAGCATTAATCACCCTGCAATTATGCTAGTTTGACCATGTCAAATATTTATGTTTACTATGAAGAAACAACTTCGGAAGAAAATGTTTATATTAATTGTATAGTTTTTTTAGTTTACCTAACACTTTTTAGCTCACCTGAGCCAAGGGCTCAAATGAACTTTTGTCATAGCGCTTCGTCCGTCGTTTGTCCCTCAGTCTGGCGTCATAATCTTTTCACGTTTTCAACTTCTCCAAAACCACATGGAAGAATTTGATGAAATTTGGTATACATGTAGTACTAAAGGTCCTCTACCAAGTTTGTTCATTTCGGTCAGATCTCTTCAGGGGTAGGTCTAGGGCAAAGCCAAATAGGTTGCTGACGATACCCCTCTTTGAAAATCTTCTCCATAATGTCTATTTTAAATTTATTCATTTCATTGAAATTGGATAATTAATTTTTAACTTTTTGACATCTTTTGGGACTTGACTTGGTCATTATTGTACATTTTCAGGTGATGTCTTTGATTTCTCGTTGTACACTGCTTATAATGCATTTATTTTGTGTATATTATCTGATTTTAAGGAAATAAATGTTATTGTGAGAAGAATTGGAACGCTGAAATGTATTTCAGGATTTTATTCAATTTTTAAAGTTTAAAGGAATAAGGGGGTTCACTATTTGTATGCTATATGAAGCTCTGATGGCCCTTTTCTCCAGAACCAATGGAAAGATTTTGATGAAACCTGGCATGAATGAAGTTCTCAAGGACCCGTACAAATGTTGCTGTGTTTTTGGCCAGATCTGCAAGGGGTGGATCCAGGGCATGGCAACAAAAGTCCCAGACTTTAACTTTGCTCAAAACATTTTAACATAAGATATTGAGATTTTTTTTGTCATATGTACTCCACTAATGAAGCCTTTTCAAATGACAGTAACTAGCACAATGACCTTAATGCCTTTTTCATGATTTTTATTTTTAAAATTGCTTCTGTTTTGTTTTTTTTTTTTTTCAACTTTGTGAGCCATAGTGTTTTAACAACACGTTCACTTGAACTTTGAAATTTGAACATTTTCATACAACTTTTTATTTTCGTTTAATGCTTCTTGTAATACATTCACTTTGTGTTTCTATGTTGATTTTAATACTTATATATATACATGTAATACTCAGACTCTGATGTACTTCAACAAAACAAATACATAACAATACTTTAACTTTACATCTTTTTGGTTTACTCAGTTAGTCAGTACTTCAATGTTTTATTTTATTTCTTTTCAGATAGTGATGGTGATTCATTTAATGTAGAAAAAGAAAGGAATAATACCCAGAGTTATGGCAGTTTAAGTTCAGGTATACACACTAAGTCTTCATTCCAAAATGACAGTACTGCCACACAGGCTCTTAATTTTTTATCATTATTGTTTACTTAAAAGCCAAAGTTTTGTCTCATTATATATGACTATGAGGAAAGCAAATTAAGCTGGCAACTCATTGACAGCAATACAAGAACTTGTTTTCCCTACTAGATTAAATGTGAATTAAGTTAATATAAAACTTTTGTCATCCAATCAGATCAGTATCCCATATACATGTATTGACCAAAGCAAATTCTATCTGTCGACTGGTTCCTTTGTAGTTTTGGACCTGAGTGCAGACATTTGTGCTTTGGATAAAGGTTTAAATATACCGCCAAGCACAGAGAGGAGGTAAAACTATAAATATTACTCATAATGTATGACGAGAAACATCTATAAGCCCACAAGGAAGTGTTTTATTGAAAGGCAAATGAAATATATGTATATATTTGTGAAACACTAAGTGTAGTAAAAACAATTACTTCAAGTTATTTTTTGTCTATACATTACATGTATATGATAAAGATGATTGTTTAGCATCCCTAAATCTTACTTTGATACAACCATTATTATGATATGATGTGATGTAGACTGTCTTTTTGTTTGTCTAACCACTGAGCTTGTGAACATAATACTAACTGGCTTGAGATAAGACTGCTAAACATGTACACATACTCCTCGTGACAAAAGAATGCATATTGTTTTTCAAGGTCAGCGGTGATAGGTCAAGGTCACATGCTAAATGTGGTCAAAAAAGCTTGTAAACATGAGGAACACAATTGTAAAGAGACTTCAAAGGTATACATTACCATTAAAATGACACATATACTATTTTTCTTATCGAACGAGCATAGCCTTAAGAAATTTTGCCGTTTTCATTGAATTTGCTACTACAGCGTGTAAATCGAGAACCTTATAATAATCAAAACTAAGGCTCTCAAGAACAGCTCTATAGTTCCGAAATATTAAGATAGTAGTTTAGATATACAAGTCCCTAGTTTAATATATGCATTTATACATGCAATTCGTACCCTCAAGACTAATTCAGTCCTTTTATCAATATTTTAGATTGAGATCCAGCATGTGTGGAACGGAGTGAAAACAATTTGCAGAAAAAAAGCAGCTTTCAGCAAAAGTTCCAGTAACAGGTTTGTACCAAGTGGATACATGTACTTTTGGTCCCCATAAATGCTTAGTATATACTCAGTGGTCTCCTCAATATATAGTTAGTGGTTTCCTGAATATAGACTTAGTGGTCTCCATAATGCCTAGTATATACTTAGTGATCTCCCTAATGCCTAGTATTTTGGTCTTTTATATTTGCATAGACCACACAAAATATTGTAAAACAGCCTTTACACTGAAATTCTTGGATATTGATGCAACTTCTTATTGGATTGAAATTTTCAGGGCTTCCCGTAGGACCATTATCTTTGATAAATATATGGTATTTGTAGAAAAATCACATTTCCCTTAATTCATCTTCATCTTTGCTAGCTGCCGCCTCCAACTCTTTGTTTAAATTTCAAAATGTCTACTTTCAGATAGTGAATGATCTATAATTGATGTGGAGAAAGTGAGAAAAAAATTTGAGAATGATATCAGTAGAAGTTCAGGTATGCAAACTTCATGTCAAAATGACATGTGAATATGTTAAATGTGTTGTACAGGGCTTGAATTCCCAGTGAAAATGCCTCCAGAGGAGTGGTTTTCCGTCTGAACTTGCCCATTTGGCGAGTAAAAAAAAATTAGGTTTGGAATGTTGTATTTTTGAAAATATTGATCGCTCCCATGTTTGACTTATTAAAAGCATAATGAGAGCTCCATATTGACCATGATTGTCTTTGCCCATATTTACAAATGGCAGAGTTTTCAAGTGGGTCTGCTGTAAATGCAGAAAGTGAGGCGTCTACTGTAAATCAAGTCTACTGTAAATGCAGAAAATGAGCCTATAAATCAGTCTACTGTAAATTTAGAGAATTAGTTTTCAAGTCAGGCTACTGTAAATGTAGAGAGTGAGTCTACTTGTCAGTCTACTGTAAATGTAGAGAGTAAGTCTACAAGTCAGTCTACTGTAAATGTAGAGAGTGAGTCTACATGTCAGTCTGCTGTAAATGTAGAGAGTGAGTCTACAAGTCAGTCTACTGTAAATGTAGAGAGTGAGACTACATGTCAGGCTACTGTAAATGTAGAGAGTGAGTCTACAAGTCAGTCTACTGTTAATGTAGAAAGTGAGTCTACAAGTCAGTCTACTGTAAATGTAGAGAGTGAGACTACATGTCAGTCTACTGTAAATGTAGAGAGTGAGTCTACAAGTCAGTCTACTGTGAATGTAAAGAATGAGTCTACAAATTAGTCTACTGTAAATGCAGAGAGGGAGTCTATAAATCAGACTACTGTAAATGTAGAAAGTAAGACTACAAGTCAGTCGACTGTAAATGTAGGGAGTGAGTCTACAAGTCAGTCTACTGTAAATGTAGAGAGTAGAATGTGAGTCAAGTCAGTCTAATACTGATAGGGGAAGTGAATTGTCTAGTTACTCTATTGTTGAATTTCAGTGCAGTGTAGACAGTGATTCTGAAATGTTAGAGAATGAAAATGATGTGTTCCAAAGATTAGACAGTGAGATGGAATTTAATGTAATAAAATCAATTATTTACATCTAAATTCTTGTTTAAGATGTCTGTCATATTAAATAGTTTGTTTTTATCAATTCTCTAATCTTTTATTTTAAAAAAAAACAACTTTGAAATATGCTTACTCCTTGATTTTGTTACGGGTTCCTTGAATTCCAGAACTAGGAGTCAGTATGGTTTCTTAAGAATTTCAAGCCCTGTTTTATCAGTACTACCTCACAGGCTCTTAATAAGTGAAAAATATCTATTCTTTCATTGAAAAACATAAGACTTTAAACAAGATTCAGTACTGCTCTTCCACTGAAATTCATTTTAAAGGGATTTATGACTTTTTACAATTTTATCCTTTGTAGATTTGAATTTGCATGTAAGTGAAGTAGATTTGGAGCCAAGTGAAGACATTTGTGCTTTGGATAATGTTTAAATACACTACCAAATGCAGAGAGGAGGTAAAACTATAAATATATAAATATATGATGAGAAACATTTGTAGCCCAGAAAGAAGTGTTTTATTCAAAAGCAAGTGAAATATATGAAAATTCATATTTGTGAAATGTACAGGGTAGTACATGTAATAATAGATATCTCAAGTTATTTACATCCTATACATTATATGATAAGATGGTTGTCTAGCATGTAGTCGGTCTTTTTCTTTGTCTGTCCACAGAGCTTGTAAACAAATTACTTATTAACTGGCTTGGGCCTTGACTGCTACACAAGTACACATATTCCTCATGACAATAGAATGACACATACTGTTTTTCAAGGTCAGCAGTGAAATGTCAAGATCACATGCTAAACATGGTTGAAAAAATATGATAGAGACAGTTGTAAAGAGATTTCAGAGGTATACAATACCATTAAGGATGTAGTTTGGTGAGCGATTTAGATTGAAAACTAATCTGCCTAACAGGAGGTAACTCGTAATGTCGCGATGATGTGACATTTTCAGTCGTGATAAAAAATACAATAGTAATATTCAGTAATTTGTCTATTAAGCATGTGTTTGTAATTTATCATGTAATATTGAAGAAACTCGATTTTATAGTTATTCTATTAGCCAAAACTTGTTTTACGATGTGCTGGATCCTGTTGCTCTAGCAATCGACGAAGTTGATATATATATGCATGCTAATACGAAATGGGATAAATGAATAAGAGGACATATTTTAAAACCAAAAAAGCATAAGATAGGCATCTAAGAGCAAAAGCTGGTATATTTATTATCTTGAAACAATCAAAACTAAATTAAATGAACAAAGAAGGGTTTTTATTCATATACGCCTGTTGAAAGAAGGGACGTATTGTGGTAAAGTAATGTCTGTCTTTCCATTTATTAGTCTGTCCGTCCTCTATGGAACACAATAACTTTAGTAAACATCAGCTGTTTTAAATGAAACTCATACAGAATGCTATGTAGAGGAAGCCGCCTTTCGATTTTGAGCAAATTTCATTTGGCTGTTCCAGAGTTATGGGACTTGGATTTTATTGTTACTGTGTAAAGATGCTATGAAACGCAATAAATTTAGTAAATATCAACTGTTTTTATGAAACTAATACAGAATGCTGAAATAGTGAAGAGGGAGCCGGTATTTGATTTTAAGCAAATTTCGTTTTGTTGTTCCAGAGTAATGGGATTTGGATTTTAATTTTACTGTGAAAAGATGCTATGGAACGCAATAACTTTAGTAAATGTCAGCTGTTTTTATGAAACTAATACAGAATGCTTAAATAGGGTAGGGGTAGGGGAAACCGCCTTTCAATTTTGAGCAAATTCTGTTTTGTCATTACGGAGTTATGAAACTTGGATCATATTTTTACTATGATAAGATGCTATGGAGATGCTGTGATGTGATAACTTGAGTAAAACATCTGTTGTTTTTAATGAAGCTTATACAGAATTCTTAAATTGTGTAGGGAAGCCACTTTTAAGTTTTGAGCAAATTCCATTTTGTCGTTACAGAATTACGGGACTTGGATCCCTCTTTTAGGATTTCAATTTTTCATAAAAGTATTACCAAGTTTGGGGGTAATAAAACCATATGTTCACATTGATCCCGTCCAAAGTAAGTGACAGGGGTATTAAGCCACACTAGGCGTTGTTCTTGTTAACCCTTAGAGTCACACTGTTTTTGAAAAGGGTTGCAGATTTACGTCATGCAGCTGAGGATGACGTCATGGTGACTTCACATATTTTTGATAGCAACATATTAATCTATAAACATTTTGTGACCTCTCTTCTTGAGAAACCTGTTGATTCTTGTTCTCTATATGGAGAGTTATTTATAAATTTTTAAATGTGTGTCTTTTGATAGTGCTGTTTTTGTGGTGAGTGGGAAGGTGGGTGGTGAGTGCCCGTAAACCGGTTAACCACACCAGTTGAATGACGTATGTTACTTCATTTGACCGTCCTAATTGAGTATTGTAACTACAGCACAATCCAATATTTTTGTAATGTCGTTTTTCATGTAAATTCATCAGTGTATGTTCTACTGTTATCATATTTTTTGTGCATGTCCTTGGTAATTTTTGTCATACAGCTTTGTCAGATGTCTTCAGTTTTCTCTTTTTAAAATCATACTGATATATTGCTACTGACATATTCATTGAAGTAGTTATATATGTAGCAAAAAAGGCAGATTGTTAAGGAAATATATTTACCTGTTTTTCCAAATAGCCTCCGTCTTCCTAAAGCAACGTTTGAAAATTGCTATGC
Source organism: Pteria penguin (assembly GCA_035048485.1). NCBI lineage: Eukaryota > Metazoa > Mollusca > Bivalvia > Pterioida > Pteriidae > Pteria > Pteria penguin. The sequence goes on from CM068592.1 coordinate 28,168,444, forward strand.
CTGTACAACTTTGGGAGGGACATACACACAAATGCTTGGCTCACAAAGATGAATAGTTTGAAATGGGTGGATATCCATACTCTAACCCATTTGCCATGCAAACTAAAAAGTTTTTCGCTTTCGTAAAATCTGGGGAACAAGAAAAATCAAAGTTTGACAATATTACGAATACCTCATATGGCGAATTTGTCAGTATAAGCTGTTGTGCTAAAACAAAATTCCAAACTCACAAGGTCAAATTATTGTAGCGGCAGAAAGGCCTTGTCACAAAGATAACACATGTGAAAAATGAAAGCCCTTACGATTATAAAGTTATAGACTTAATTGATTGATTGATTGATTTTTGTTTTACGTCACACCACGTATATTTCACGTATATGGTGACAGCATATGCCTGATGCAGGGCATACAAACTTTTATCTTTGCAACGGACCCACCCGAAGCAGTGAGGGATCTTTAACTTGCCATGCATACCACGATTCGGGGCCTTGGTTTTTACTGTCTCATACGAAAGACAGGACAACGGCATGACCAGAGCGTGATTCGAACCTCGGCCTCCCACTCAGAAGTCTGGCGTGATACCACTAGGCCACGCCGGCTTATAAAATTATAGACAATGTTTCAGTTTTTGAAATGTAGGTCAAAAGTCAAAGTGAAGGTCACAAGGTATAACACTACTGTACCCAACGGAAAGGTCGTGTTACAAGTAATAGGCATGTAAAAAATGAAAGCCCTACCCCTCATGATTCAAAAGTTATTACGAATGTTGCAATTTTGAAATGTAGGTCAAAGGTCACAGTGAAGATCACAAGGTAAAAAATTATTGTACCAATAGAAGGATACACATGTGAATTATGAAAACCCGATCTCTTATAGTTGAAAAGTTATGTGGAATGTTAAAGTTTTTTTTTTGCCAAAGATTTACAGACAGACAGGCCAGAATCTAGATAACCCTGGATCTTTCATTACAGGAGGGGTGGGGGAGGGCATAAATGTGTTTATGTATTTTGATTATATCAAATCTAAATATGATTTTAATTTGAAAGGTCATTTGAAGCTAATATGGATACAAATCAATCCCTTTCTTGATCATCAAGTGGAAATATTTCATTCAGTATATATTACACACAATGTAAATGAGGCTATAGCCAAATGGGGGAGGGTGTAATATCTATCAAATTTCTTTGTAAAATGTCCCATTACCTATTATAATTTTATGTTGTTTTTACTTATGAGCGACCATTGCAAATAGCAGTGTAAAATCACATTGATGTAGATTTCAGTAATTATCAAATAAATATACTTCTCATGAAGTTGTCATCATCTTTGTAATTTTGTTAAATTACTGTAGCCAACATGAAAGGTTTCATTAAATGTCAGAACATTACCTTATCCCTGTTGTTTTCCGATCAGTTAGCATAAATTCATAAGTTTATCTACCAAAATAAAAAAAATGAACTTTTATATGTCATTTTTGTGAAAACTTATAAACTGCCCTAAAACGATATTCCTTTATATAGAAATAGGCATGAAATAGCTTTAATAATTTGCTCCGTATAGACATAATACTCTTCATTTAATCTACCTCTGCCTGGTCTTATAGAATATGCATGAAATAGCCAGCTGAAGACTTTAATTTTTCTTATTAGCTCACCAGACTGCCCCCTTAAAATGGCACATGTATTGTTTTCTAATTGTACGAGCATAACCTTAAGAAAATGTAATGTGTTCATTGAATTTGTTACCTTAATACTTAGTAATAGCATATACTTAGTGGTCTCCTTAATGCTTAGTAATAGCATATACTTAGTGGTCTCCTTAATGCTTAGTAATAGCATATACTTAGTGGTCTCCTTAATGCTTAATAATAGTATATACTTGGTGGTCTCCTTAATGCTTAATAATAGTATATACTTGGTGGTCTCCTTAATGCTTAGTAATAGCATATACTTGGTGGTCTCCTTAATGCTTAGTAATAGTATATACTTGGTGGTCTCCTTAATGCTTAGTAATAGCATATACTTAGTGGTCTCCTTAATGCTTAGTAATAGCGTATACTTGGTGGTCTCCTTAATGCTTAGTAATAGTATTTACTTGGTGGTCTCCTTAATGCTTATTAATAGTATATACTTAGTGGTCTCCTCAATGCTTAGTAATAGTATATACTTGGTGGTCTCATTAATGCTTAGTAATAGCACATACTTGGTGGTCTCCTTAATGCTTAGTAATAGTATTTACTTGGTGGTCTCCTCAAAGCTTAGTAATAGCATGTACTTGGTGGTCTCCTTAATGCTTAGTAATAGCATATACTTGGTGGTCTCCTTAACGCTTAGTAATAGCATATACTTAGTGGTCTCCTTAATGCTTAGTAATAGTATTTACTTGGTAGTCTCCTCAATGCTTAGTAATAGTATATACTTGGTGGTCTCCTCAATGCTTAGTAATAGCATATACTTGGTGGTCTCCTTAATGCTTAGTAATAGTATATACTTAGTGGTATATACTTAGTGGTCTCCTTAATGCTTAGTAATAGCATATACTTAGTGGTGTCCTTAATGCTTAGTAATAGTATATACTATTAACACCAAATGCATAGTATATACTTAGTTGTCTCCTTAATGCTTAGTTTCCTTAATGCCTAGTATATTTTTGGTGATTTCTTGTACAAAGAACGTGCAGAGTAAACTGTTATCCAGGCCACCTAATTGTTTGCTTGTGAATGTTTCTCTTTTGAAACCAAATAAAGAATAGTTATACTGAAACGTTTCCTTCCACAACTTGATATAAGTATTTGATAAGAAAGCTTATCTGAATAATTATGCAATATTGTATGTGCATTTAGAATATTTTATTAGCCAAGTTACAAATCTTGGTTCTTAATTTGATGTGAGGTGGGCATTGGGCAGTCATCAACAATTAGTTGCAGTTGTTAAACTTTATGCACATACTCCGCATGAGTCAAGGATGTGTCCTCATGATTTTGGGATCGTAAATGAAAATGGTCTCTGGACTGTAACAATATTTTCATTCCACCTGTGTTCATGAAACTTAACACACATAGTCCTCATGAGCCAAAAATGTGGGGGCAGGCTTGGTGTAGTGGTTAAGCGCTTGGCTTGCGGCGCCGACGATCCGGGTTCGATTCCCGGGTTGCGCCACTATGTTTAAGAGGTTGGTAACCTGCTTCCATGTCGCGATATAACTGAAATATTGTTGAAAGCGACGTAAAACACAAATCAACCAACCAAACCAAAAATGTGCCCTATTGATAATGGGATCAGAAAGTATTAGGTCAAGGTCATAGGGCATTGATGAGTGAAAAAGGTTTTTGGACTATAATTGTATTTACATTACACCTATATTTATGAAACTTCAAGCACATACTCCCCATGAGCCAAGGGTGGGATCACAAGATCAAGGTCATAGTGCATTGATAGTCATACAGAGGTATTCAAAAGTTAAAGTGTGCAAAAATCTATTCTGTTTAAGAATTTTAGAGAAAAGTTTTGCAACTCGGCATATTGTGTCTTTGATGCAACTTTTTTTGTTTATGATTATTGTGATGATAAATATTTGTATTTACCCAACTATGCAATGGTAGGGATCTATATGTTTAGTGTATCATACAGCTCATGCAAATAGGTCATCATCAGTAGGTCGTTAATCTACATTGTTCAAAGTGGACTGTCTAATTTGATGAACATTGATCTTGGTTCAATTCTGGCTTTCAGCTTGAATATTTTGCAGAAAGTGAATTAACACCTTCTGCTTCCTTATCTATTGAATTAGATGATATAAACTCAGGCCTGTGTGTCACTGTCACAGTATACGTTTTCACATGAAAGATCCTCCCCCCTCACATTGCATGGAGAAAAATTATGAAATCATGCACCAGACAGGTGCTTCCACCTTTTATGTATCAACAAAACTAACAAAAATTGCATCAGGCTGTTGAAAATGCATAAAAGCAACACATTTCCTTTAAGTGCAACTTTGGGTTAACTGAATTATTTGAGTTGCTTTACAGATGCCCCTCATGTATGGTGCTGGATTTCCTGAATTTCAATACATGAATAAAACAGCTTGTGACATTGTACAAGATTCAAATGTTTCAGTTTTTTCTGAGGGGCAGGCTTGGTGTAGTGGTTGGCTTACAGCACCGACAATCCGGATTTGATTCCCGGGTTGCACCACTATGTTTAAGAGGTTGGTAACCTCCTGCTTCCATGTCACGATATGTAACTGAAATATTGTTGAAAGCGACATAAAACACCAATCAACCAACCAGAATTCAGATTTTTCTGCTATATGCATGTGTATCAGGATGATGTTAGATATGTATATACTTGTAGACATATTGTATCTACGTGGAATCAGTAGGGCTCAAACCTGCAACTCTCTGCTGAGCCTTGCATGGTCTACAAGTTAGGAAATTGTGTTATTAATTTAGACATACTTTTTCATTTTAATTTGATCCTTTGAAATACTACCTCTACATTTACACCAATGATCTATCTTGGGTTTGACACAAGGATGTGTCATGACCTAGACTTAAGGTCACTGGTAGCCCATGAGCAAATTTGTTTTTATTCAGTTTTATTCAACCATGAGTGGGAAACCTTGATGCAGCAGGGGATATATTTCACATTTGGATAGTTCTAGTTGTAGGTTGCTTTAATTTTGATATTACATGTTTTACATTAATGTGAATTATTTTGTTTTATTTTAGGTAAGATGGAGGTACCGAAATTTATGGAGATTCACAAGCTTTCCTCTATACAATCTTCGATAGAGAAAGAGCAGTACACTAAAATAAGAACAAAATTGTTTAATAAGAGGAAGATGCTTCAGTTAAAAGTAAAAGTAAAACTAAGAAAATTGGAAGCAAATTAAGTCATTATAACCACATTTATTCATGCTTTGTTCTACAGCTGAAGTTTATATTCTGAAGATTATATTTTTATAAATTCACATAAAATATGTGATGTTTTATGCTTTCATACTGTTGTCTGCAAGAACATGTCCTTGCTTCTCCTTAAACCATCACAGATGATTAGGGTTCTTTTTTTCAAAACTTGAACAACTGTTTATGCTAACCAGTGGTGAAAATTTGTCGGACTTTTAGTTGAATTGAAGTCATTGTATTTGTTGTATAGGTATTTTAATTACATTACTTTACTGGTCAAGTGACATATATGTATGCTACAAATCAGAATAAAGAAAGTTTGTTTGATTCTTGCTTTACATCACATCACAGTTATTGCACTTATATGATGACAGCAATTGCCTGATGCAGTGCACAGAAATTCAGACCTGAGCATAAGATATTCAAAGCAATTATCTTATTTCAGATATTGACAATATGGAATCGGCTCTCGTGTTTAACAAAAAGCTGGCCTATAAATGCAATTATCAGACAATTGTATATGAACTAGTATCACTTGCAGGTGTTCACCTGTGTTTAAACCAGGCAGTCTGGCCCTGTATTAATGTGTTGGGTAAAATAATATTACCCATGATTTTCCTTTTGAAATAAATTAAGGATACAAATGATCTTGTGGTTGTATACGAATATGTATCTCTTACAGTTGTAGGATTGTGTATGAAACTCAGAGTCTTACCCCTGGTTACCTTGTTCTTCATCCCTGGGCCCAGAAAGGGGGCATGGTCATTTATAGACACAGAAAGTTACTTTAGGCTCATTTTGTAAGGTAATTAGGCTGATTGTGCAAGTTTAAGTTTTTTGTTCTGATCATTGGTCCACAAAAGATTCACAGTTATTTTTTTCCTATTCAAGTTCTTGTAATCCTATCTGTAAGATTCTTAATTTTGTAGCAATTTTTTATTGAACTTTGCAAGAAGAATCTGTTAAGCAAGTTTGATAAACATACACCTGTATTTGAACAAATGATGATACCTAATTCAATATAGCCGTCATAATGGCTATCTTAATAATCCTAGAAATTTACTTTCTTGTAGGACGGTGAACTGAATTCACCATGTCTGTATGTCCATAGACTACGTAGTATTTAAGGCTCAAAAGGTCAAGATCACTGAGCTTTTGACCAAATTTGCACTTTTGTATGAATTGGTTGTCACAAGAGGTATTTGTCATATTAGGATATTTCTTGATGGTTTAGTCAAGCTGAGCAGAGTTCTGGTCTCTCCAAAAGCCTCTGTTTGAAGTTCAGAGGCTTTCATACTTGTGTACTGACTGAGTCTTTTAAAGCAATACATATAACTGTTGAACAGCTATAAATTTCATTTTGTCATGCATTTCCAATTTTCAAAATGCTGAGTGCTTGAACCAAGAAATTTTTACTAGCCTTTCATACTACTTCATATTGAAATTTTAGTAGCCCTGAAGGGTTTTTGGGGTATCCTAAGGCATCAGGTTAGCCAGTGTTTGGAAAGATTGTAATAATGAAAAGAAATGGCTATACATGAATTAAAGAGCAGCAAACCCACAACATCTTGGGTAATATGTGACAAGGGAGATGATGAAATTGCGTAAGATGACTGCATCCATCAGATCTTTATATGGTTGATTGGTGATAAATGACTGAATACCTAATGAAATTAAACCTGTGTATTTTGATTCCCAATACCATTAAGTTACAATAGTTTAAAAATAAGATTTCTCCAAATTGTGCATTTAATTGAAGAAAATTATTTCCTTCAAAATCTGTCTGTGTGTGTAAGTTTGATCAAATGTCCATTTGTCTGTTCATAAAAACATTTATAATGTATTTTGTAACTTTAGAATAACTTTGACACTGAATTGATTTTTTATTGATGCGTAAATGATAAGAATGAAAAATATATAAACCTGTACATCTGTGATTTACGAATTAAGTTTTAAAGCATTTTAAATAGCTTTGCGAAATTTTCTGATTGTTTGTCTGAAATATTCCTTTTTTATTTCAAAAGTCCAAGCTTCATACATTTTTCTTCAAGTATAAGACTCATAGGATTTTATGTATTCCTGCATTTTGATATATTGTGGGTTTTGAAAGTGGTACATTACAGACTTATAACTTCATAGTTTTATGAACTATAACCTTGTGAAAGTGGTTCTACATTTTATGAAGGGAAATTAAAAGGGTAAATGCCCGACTTAGCCTTATATATATATATATATATATATATATATATATATATATATATATATATATATATATATATATATATATATATATATATATATATATATATATATAAAGTAAACTAAACTTGAAGTGCACTTAGAGTAAACTTGGAATCAAGTTTAGTACTAAACTTGGAATCAAGTTTACTACTAAACTTGATTCCAAGTTTACTCTGTTGTCGCCAAGTAAACTTGAAAAGCAGTCATAAAGTTAACTTGAAGTGCACTTTATGTAAGGCTAGGACTGCACCTAACTGTATATATTGTCAATCAGAAATTCCAGCGTGTTTTTATGTCATCTTCAGAGTACTTATACATGTACTTACATTCAGAGTGATTTTTTTTACAAAATATGTATCCGGATATCCTAAAACAATAGATTTATATCTGAGTGAACCCTTGTTGGTTAAGAAACAGTTATCAATAATTCTAAAGAGCCTGTTTTTTCAATTTATCATGAGGTATGGTGGTATAAAGTGTAGAACAATCATATCTTAATGACTTGAATAGTTATCGGATTTTGAGATTTTAAGTTTTCTAGTAATTCTATGGAGTTTTTAAGTATCCAAAACTGATTAACACCACTTCAAGAGTAAAACACATCGGGGTACGTCTGATGTTTCTCCTTAATTGCAGATAATATTTTTGTAAGGAGAGCTGGTAGAGGTTTGGTGGAGCATTTAATGTATCCTGCAATGAACCTATGCTTATATGGATCTTTGTGTATTCTAGGGATCTATTATAAATAGGGTAACTCGAACTCACTATCCTAAGTACATAAGTTAAAGGTACTCACCACTGACTTATGGTTATTAATAATTTCATCTAGTGTAGAGTGTAGAGTGACTGTAAGTGGGATTTCCAGTATATTTGTTAATGCCAAGTTTCTCTAAAGACAATTTATATAAAACGCCTTGCAGATAAAACGATATTGTTCCAGGCTTTATCAGCTGGTACTAACACATATTTGTCATGTATTCTTTCGAGTTCTTCTTGGGTCGTCGAAGACAGACGGATGACTGGTCTTCATGATCCTTTTCAAATTACTAATACGTGTGAGTACCTAACCTCTTACACTCTTAACCCATTCTGACAACGTATTTAGTTCAACTTCTTCACGTTTTGCCCATCTACGAGCATAGTCGTACCGAATCCATAACAATACGGAAGTTTGTTCGCCAATTAAATGTTTCGGCTCTCTAAATTTTAGACCCCGGGTAATTAGCTGACGAAGAGGTACATTGTTCACGATGTTGACATCGCCATTGATGACGTGAGCAACATGACTTTATGTAAATTTGGATAGGGAGGTATGTTTTTGTGTAAGATGTATGATATCTAGGCACTTCAAAGTTTGTTTGTAATTAAACAGTTTAGAAGCAATGGTGGGTATATAGCTGTAGGATATACATATTTTCTGGAAATTTAAAGTATGGTGTAATACAAGACTGAACTTTCTTATGGTTGAGGATATTGTCGATGTTCAATGCGCCTATGCCTTCATTGGCAATCTTCAACTTTAAGAAAAAACAATGAGAATTAAAAGACATGTCCTCCGTATGATGAACTGGATTGAACAAACGAAATTTGGCAACCTCTAAAATAAGAAATTTCAATCTGCATTCTGGTGTAGAAGAGTCAATATATGTATTTTTCTGGCTTCCTCATACAGCTTATGAAGTATACGTAGAGGAACAGAATAAAGCTTACTACGAATGTCATGTTCAGCGATCTGTTTATTGACGTGTGGTAAAAGCGTAGAACGAGATACATTATGTATATTAGGCTTATTGTAAGAGCAATGCCCGTGACTACGTTTACGTCTACTGATGTAATTGAACAGACCCATGACATCAAATTTAATACACCTTGGATTAGATAAATTTCCTCCGCTATTAATATTATCATTGCAACCATATGGAAATGCAGTGCCTAGTTTTCTTTTCCATTATTTCTCGCATTGTCTACGGAAAGGGGTACTAAGTGAAGGACTAATTGTATGGTGATATTTTATTTTTAAATAATACGGACTCTCATGGACAAGATTCAATACCTTTAAAGACTGCAGAAAAAAAGTCCTGAAAACTGTAAAATCCTTGAAAATTTCTAAGATCAAGGGCTGTAACTCTTGGAAAAACAAAAGCAATCATACCCACATGTGAACTGGTACTAACCCTGATATTGAAAGACTGCAAAAAACATTATTCCGGAAACATTACCCGGACGGACGCACGGACAATGCCATAACATAATACGTCAAGTCCTGTCTTATGACGGGCGTACCGTACATGTACCGTGGAAGTTGGAAAATCCTCGTTGCCTCGGTGGGCAGTCCACGTCTGTCCTCCGTGGACACCACGGGAGGCCAGTTTTCTGTCCACGTTAATGTTAATAATACAATTTGCCATCTACCTGTACTTGTCCTCTCGAGGTCAAAGCGGACAAGGTTTTCACACCTTTTACCTGTACGTGTCCTCTGGTGGACAAAACGGACGAGCTTTTCACACATATAAATTAAATTTGTCCCACAGTGGACGTAAGGGACATTACATAGATGTGCCTGTATTTTACAAACCGTCAGACGTAACTTGTTGTCATCTTGTCTGTAAAAATACGATGGTAAAACTTGCAGATTATTTTTATATATATTTTTGCTTCCGCTAAACCTCCTTAAAGACAGACGCAAATATTAATTACGGCCCCGATAACCTATAAACCGGCTATTGATAGAGCGTAGTTTTGAAAAACGAGTGAATACAACAATATTGCCGTGGAAATGGTGTCAGTTATTTTAAGATTTATTATTATTTTTATATTGTTTTTAATTTTTTTGTGACCATGTGCCCAAATATCTTTCTTGCCGGTATTATGTCATGTTAATCAAAGAACATTAATGATAGTTTCACTTGTTCACAGCAGGTATCGGACATTTACGATTAACTTCTTTATTACCAAAATACTTGCTGTAAGTTCGGCTATCAGATTTCAATGGACAGTCATTAATCAGCCGTCGCTTATTGCCGTTTGGTGGAATTAATTTATAACTAGGTAGGTCATTCAAGTGAGGTAATGTAGGAGTACAGTAGTGTCTGTTTACATAAATAGAATAAACCCATTCTGTATGACAATTTATTTGAATGTTTGATAATCAAGGACTTATTAAACAAATTGTTTATAAGTCCTTGTGATAATGGAATAAATTAAACTGAAATAATTGAAATGATTTTCTCAGTTTATGGCGCCAGACTCGGGTGTTTTGCTAAAAATCAGAAAACACGATGTTTTATCTAAGGAGTTTTTAATTAAAGAAAAAATAAATAAATAAATAAAAATCACAATGTTTTTAAATCACTCTTAGTTGAAAGCATACAAGGTGTTCCCCTGTTGTGAAAAACGTCTAATCATTCATGTGTGAACCAACTTTTTTAAATTTGAGCCACAGATAGAGGTGTGAAAATCTTTATAGTGAAGACTGTCATACATGTACATACCAATGCATATACATGTATTCTATCGTTATATGTGGATGTGTATTAATAAATTGTGTACTAGCATTACTATTTTATATTTAAAAATGAATTATTATCAGATTTCTTGTGATTTATTACTCCCCCTCAACAGCAAAATCTAAGAACCATATCTCCGGCAAAGAGAGAAAACCCAAAACTGAATACCCCCCCCCCCCCCCCCCCCCCCCGCCCCCCTCCTTTCATTTGTACTTGTTGATAATGAAGAATTGTACGATGTTTCAGTCAAATATCTTATTCGCCAATACATTGGGCGATTTCCCTATTGCAAGTCTAAGCATTGTACTGTAAGCCTACAGGGCAATAAATTTAAGTGAAAGATCGACGCCACCTAACGTCTGAGTTAAAGTAACGACACGTCACCCCCCCCCCCCCCCTCTCTCTCTCTGTCTCTCTGCTGTGCACGAGATATCGTTTACAAACGTATTTTAAACTTTTTCAAAACAACCAAAATATTATATTTGTGTATTAATGTAAAACATGCAAGATTCAGTGTTCAGTTGGGTCATCATCTTTTATATATAATTGCATGATCGTATCCGTGAAATTAATACAAAAATAGATACGATCGTATTGGGAAAGAATATGTAACGAGACAAAACAATAAAAAAAGGGGGGGCGCTTTTCCTCTCTCTTTAGGTCAAACGGCACTTAGTCCAGGTAACTTTACGACTGGAGCACGCGTGTTGTGTGAAGTCTATTGTTCTACTTCACCCTGGTAGCGAATAAGGGTTTGACTTATGACACTGATTAATACACGGAATTAGACGATCGTATCCGATGAAAACATAAGATACATACGGCCCTATATCTGGCAGGAGTATGTAAGAAGCTAAGAAATTTAAAGAGGGGGGGGGGGGTCTGAAAGATATTTTTCTTAACTGCTTAGGTAAGAAAACGATCGACACTCTAGTTTCCCTTGCGACTCCAGTGCGCTTGCTTTGTCTTTTGTTCTGAGATTATAAATATTTTTCAAAAGTTTGCCTGCACTTCACCAGGAAGATAAAAGAATACATAAAAAAGAAGAAAACAGACCAAAGAAAATAATAATGAATAAAATAGAATGAAGATCAATGTCCATATGTATAAATATCTACCAGAATTAATCAATCGTGTATTTCATCGTAATCGCATGTAATATTTCAAAATCTGAATATGTTTATCAGAGCAATCAATAATGAATATCATATCACATATAATATGAATTTATTTGATTTTAAAGTCGGCTTTACTGTACTGAACCCACAAGTAGTAATTGCGCTCTTCAATTCGGATGGTTGCCTTCTTTAATTCAGAGTCCGAAATAGGTATTACAAAGAAAATCGGCACACTCTCGGAATAATAAATCATTTTTTGTGTGCATGTCCTTGGTGACTTTTGTCATACAGCTTTGTCAGATGTCTTCAGTTTTCTCTTTTAAATCACACTTATACACGTATCTGTAAAATGACCAATCAGCTTGTTTACCGATTTCATTCAAATACCATTGATGCACATTTACGACAAGTAGATATACGGGTATAAAGAACGTATACAACGTAGTTATACGTACAAACAGCGACGTATATATCGAAAACATTATATACGTCCGTGCTCCAGGTGCGCACTATATTTTCAATTTTTATATAAAAAATGCGTTCTAGTTTTAAAAATATTTAGAATAGCAGAATATTTTAAGATACATTTCAAACGTTCATTGTGTAATCAAGCAGAGGAGATTTAAAAAAAAGATGTTAAATGATTATTAATCAAGATATCTTTAAGTCTAATTTCGTTATTTTTAATGCTTCACTGAACAAACACAATACGCATCATCATAAGGTCGCTGCCTTTTTAGCACTATCATGCCCATTTACCGGGACATATTTGGTGTCCACGTTTGACCGTCTGACGGGGCGGTGTCCACGCGTGTCCGCGGCTTTACACGCCCAAATCCAATGTCCACGGTACATGCACGGTATAAGAATTGTTGAAAGCAACGTTAAATACCAACCAACCAACACATCGCGTGAAAAATTTGCAGAACAACAAACACAGTGAAACACCTCAAACATCTTAAAGGGCTATCAGTAGTATGTAGTTCACCTCTAAGGCTCTAAAACTTATTGACTAGAGCAAAGGTTTGCTGCTTGTGTCTTGTGTCCACTTGTAGAGCTGTCTAACGACGTGGTCATTGCAAATTGGTCACTAGGTAGATAATATCTACATACGAAGTAGGATTACTACTTTCTGTGGTTTGTATAACCTCCAGAACACTTAGATAGATGATCCTAAGGTAATCCGCGAATGAAGGATTATTCATTGAAAGCAAGTCATCTATATATCTGTGAGTGAACTGGAAGCCAAAGGCCAATTGTTTCTTTCCTTGCCAACGCAAAGACTGAATGAATTCAGCTTCGTATGAGTTTAGGAATATGTCCGTCAGAAGCAGAGCACAGTTAGTGCCCATGGGAATGCCAACAATTTGTTGAAAACCCTTTCTTCCAAACACCACAAAAATGTTTTCGATAAGAAAGTTCCCCCATGGGGTCCCCGGGGTGATAAGAATAGGACCTCCGTACCTCTTGGGTGTCGTATGAGGCGACTAAATGAGGCACCCGGGAATTCTTATGACAGATTCCCAAGCACCCTCTTGCTGGTCGCGGTTATAGACAAAATGAGGTATCGTGTTTGCCGTGGGATGCAACCCGTGTCGTTGAAGGACGGGATCCTGGTGGCTGAGGGCATCTTCAAACTGCGGTTTGTTTGTGTCCAACACTCCACTTTGGCCTTTACTTCAGCTAGACGGGCGTTCGGATGGGCCCGATGCTGATCAATCGGCTTTGTCATGCCAAGCCCTCATTTATCTTGCTTATTCCATCTTGAAGTACTATGCATATTGTCTAGTTTTGTCTTTTTTGTCATATATTACATTTTCCAACTTTTCATTTGAGAAGGCGGTGGCTAATGGGCCAATCGATTGTAAATGGAAAGTATTTGCATGCCATTGACTGTTCTGAAATGTACTCTCGACTGGTATCCGAGTTAACTTTTCTGCAGTTAAATGCATTTCTTTGCTTTATAGTCGAGTATATTTATAGTCGAGTATACTTTCACAACAACTCCAGTGCATTGCTGCAGGAGAGCCACAGTGTTTTGCCTGGTCCTTGTTGACACTCCCTGGAGGGTGGGTTGTTGTGAGAATGAATTATAAATCTGTTCTAATGGCTTCCCAAATAGCAAACCACCAAGCTGTGAACAAACGAAAACGTCTTGCGGACAATAATGAAAACACTCTTGAACAACCTGATGATGACTGGTCTCGCTTTCTGGTAATAAGATCTGAGGATAGGGCTTTAGCTAAAGCTTCACCCTTCTTGGTAGATAAAACCATTCAATCAGTGGCAGGCACGATTGAAAACGTTACGAAACAAAGGAACGGTCAGCTTTTAGTTGAATGTGCTAAAAAGCAACAATCGCTGAACTTGTTAACGTTGGACCACATTGGTGACATTCCTGTTAAAGTATCTCCTTATTTTAATCTCAATACATGTCGTGGTATTTTGAGGGACAAAGACAAAAATCTTGCTTTATTAGCAGATGACGTCATTCCGTCAGAATTGAAAACTCAAAATGTTGTCGGTGTACGTCGTTTCATTATTAAAAAGGATGGCACTAATGTGGTCATGTTGACACTGGAGTTGACGGGTATGATGAACACTTTGATGGCATTGAACCTTGTTCTGCCGACGCTAAATGCCTGAACTGTAAAGGCAATCATTGTGCTTCATCGAAAGACTGCCCTATATACAAAAAAGAACAGGAGATTATAAAGATTAAAGTTGAACAGGGATTATCATATCCTGAAGCAAGGAAAATTTATGAAAACCAACATATTCCTGCAATAAATATTAACAGCTACGCTTCCAAAGCTTCAAAGAAAACTGTTTCAACTGCCATTCAAACTGACTGTTTGAAATCTGATATATCCTCGTTATCTGCTATGTCTAAACATAAAGCATCCTCGTCGACTTCGTCTTCGCAGACTGCATCAAATCTGCAAAAAAAAAAAAAACAAAAAAAAAACAGTAAACAATAATTCATCATGTCCTGTGAAATATAAAAGCAAAACAAGTGTTAAAAATAGACCGTCGTCCGCAAATGTACCATTGAGCCCTGAGGTGGTCGTTCGGAATAAATTCGATGTTTTGGAAATAGAGATGGAAGATACCTCTCCTGATACAAATTCGACAGAAAATACTACGTCGGTAAATGATGATAAAAGTACAAAAATATTCCTCTAATAAATGTAAGGGGTCGTAGTAAGTCCCCAAAGAAAAAAAGGTCGCAAGCCTTCACTTGCCCTACTTACAGACAAATGAATCGTTCCGATTCTATTATACAGTGGAACTGTAGAGGTTTAAAGGTAAATATAAATGAAATTTTTCAATTAGATGATAATTTTTCTCCAACGGTATTCTGCCTTCAGGAGACTCACCTTAAAGACACGGATAAACTTCAAGTGAAGAATTTCTCACAATATAATTTGTAAAGTGTAAATGAAAGAGCTACAGGTGGTTCGTCCATCTTCGTTCGGAATTCCATTTTACACAGTAATATTTCATTGAACACAACTTTACTAGCTGTTGCTGTACGTGTTACATTACATAAAACGATCACTTTATGTTCAATATATATTCCACCTAACTTAATTTTAGATCCACTTGAACTAGATAACCTTGTTGACCAGTTACCTAAACCATACATTTTTATAATCCTTTGTGGGGCAGTGATAATACAGACAATAAAGGAAAAATAATTGAAAATTTCATAGAAAAACATAATTTATGTGTCTTTAATGATGGGTCAAATACTTATTTACATCCTGGAAATGGTTCTTATACTTCAATTGACCTTGCCATAACAGATCCTTTGCTTTTTACTGATTTTGTATGGTCAGTCCATGATGACCTATGTGGAAGTGATCATTTTCCAACTCTTTTAAAAAGCAATATAACATCGTGCGATGATCGAATCCCACGCTGGAAACTCGATAAAGCTGATTGGACACAATTTCAAATAGATTGTTTGTTTGAACTTAATACAAAGAATTATGATAGTGAAAAAGAACCTATTCTTACTTTTACAAATAATCTTATTCAACTTTGCGATAAAAATATACCTAAAACCTCTACAATACCAAAACGTAAATATAACCCATGGTTTGATGACAATTGTAGAATTGTTGTCAAAGAGCGGAGGAAGGCTGAAAAACTTTATAAACGGCATCCAATAAATTCTCATCTATATACACTTCGTAAATGTAGGGTCATCGCCAGGTGCACTATAAATCAAAGCAAACGATTATCATGGAGAAAATATGTATCTAAAGTTAATACGCATACCCCTATTAATAAGGTCTGGAAGATGATTAAGAAAATTAACGGTAAAGGCACCTCATCCAAATCAAAACACCTAAGACAAAATAATACGATTTTAACGTCAAAAGCTGATATTGCAAATTGTTTGGGAGAAACTTTTTTTAAAAAAATTCTTCTTCCACAAACTGTTTACCGGAATTTCAACGGATAAAATGTAAGACCGAAAAAAAAAAAAATAAATAAAACTTCTTGTAGTACTGAAGATTATAACAAACTATTTTCTATTGATGAATGAAAGTCTTCTTTAAAAAAATCTCATGATACAGCGACTGGGTCAGACGAAATTCATTACCAAATTCTTAAACATCTTCCAATAGAATCATTATATATATTACTAGATATTTTCAATCGAATTTGGTCTGAAGGCGAATTCCCTGAATCATGGAGAGATTCCATTATAATTCCTATACCCCTACCAGGAAAGGATCATACTGATCCCATTAACTATAGGCCAATATCATTAACTAGCTGTGCATGTAAAACTTTAGAACGAATGATTAATGATAGACTTGTCTGGTTTTTGGAACATAATAATTTACTTACTGATATTCAGTGTGGTTTTAGAAAACACATCTTGTTCGTTTAGAATCATATATTCGTGATGCTTTTATAAATAAAGAACATGTGGTATCGGTATTTTTTTATTTAGAAAAGGCATATGATACAACTTGGAAATATGGTATTTTAAAAGATTTATATAATATGGGTCTCCGAGGTAGCTTGCCAATATTTATTTCGAATGTTTTAAAAGACAGATGGTTTAATATTCGACTAGGTGCTCACACGTCCAATTGTTATGAACAGGAGTTGGGTGTACCTCAGGGAAGTATATTATCCGTTACTCTGTTTAGCATTAAAATTAATAGTTTAGCTCAAATTTTGAAACATGATATAGATGGTTCCCTTTATGTTGATGACTTTCTAATATGATGTCGAGGGAAAAATATGAATATGATTGAGCGGAAGCTTCAGCTTTGTTTGAACCATATCTTCCAATGGTCAATTGAAAACGGTTTGAAATTTTCGAAAAATAAAACTTCTTGTGTTCATTTTTGTCAGAATAGGCGTTTACATAATGACCCAGAACTGTTTATGGACGGTAATCAGATTAAAGTAGTGAATGAAGTTAAATTTCTTGGACTTATTTTTGATAAACGATTATCGTTTTTGCCGCATATCAGATCTTTGAAAGTAAAATGCTTAAAAGCTTTACATATATTAAAAGTTTTATCTAGTGTGGAGTGGGGTGCTGAAAGTACAACCTTGCTCCAGCTTTATAGATCGCTGGTTCGATCGAAGCTGGACTATGGTTGTATTGTTTATGGTTCGGCCAGAAAGTCTTATTTACAGGTTCTGGACACCATACATCACCAGGGCTTACGTTTGAGTCTTGGTGCTTTCAGAACCTCACCTGCAACTAGTTTATATGCTGAAGCAGGAGAACCATCTTTGAGTGTAAGACGACTCAAACTTACTTTACAGTATGTTACAAAATTATTTTCAAATCCATCAAATCCTGCGTTTAACTGTGTCTTTAGGCCAAAACATGAACATTTATATAACAATAAACCGAATAGTATTAAAAATTTAGGTTTATGTATTAGACCACATATAGAAGAGGCTGGCATAAATCTAACTGATATTACAAATTATGAAATTCCTTCTTCACCACCTTGGCTAATGAAGAAACCTACAATTATACTCAAATTATCAGATTACACGAACATTGATTCGAATTCTTTGAAATTTTATCAACTTTTCACAGAAATTAAGTCTATGTATTCGGAACATGTTTCATATTTCACTGATGGATCTAAAGATGGTGATAGAGTTGCAGCTACTACAATAACTGATAAGAATGTGTCGTTGTCTATTCGTTTACCAAATAATGCATGTATTTTTACAGCTGAAGCTAAAGCTATACTTTTAGCACTTGTTCACATTGAACAGAATAAATATTTTAAGAGCATAATATTTTCAGATTCCTTATCGTGCCTTAAAGCAATAAAACATTTTAATACGAGTAATCCGTATATTTTGAGGATTCTAAATAAATTTGATATCGCATTTTGTTGGCTACCAAGTCACATGGGCCTAGTTGGAAATGAAAAAGCTGATAAAGCAGCAAAAGAAGGGTTGAATAAGTCAAATATTATGGGTAAAATACTGTATACAGATTTTAAGTTACCCATATTGAATTATATTGATACTTTAGCGCAAAAGACATGGGATAAGGAAGATAACAACAAACTTCATTATATCAAACCAGTATTTAAATATAAAATAACTTATCACCATAATAATCGTAAAGATGAAGTTGTAACTAGTAGACTTCGCATTGGACACTCCTGGATAACTCATTCTTACCTTCTAAAGGAAGAACCTCCCCCAGAAGGTGTCCCTTGCGGGTGTCTGCTAACTATAAAACATATTTTGCTTGATGGTGCAGACACAGCACATATTCGTACAGATTATTATTCTGCATCCGATATGAAAGAGTTATTCGAGAGGGTTAATATTTCAAACATATTGCGATTTTTAAAAGAAATAAACTTGTATACGATGGTTCTATTAATACAATCTGATATAAATGAGATGTGATATTGTTTTGTATAAGAGTCTTTCTTATGTCATTGTTTTATTTGTATAAAATGTCTACAATGAAAGCTGGTCTTTCCAAAATATTTTAAATTTTGTTATAACATACAATGCTAATTTATAATTGTAACCGTCACCATATGGATGTAATATTCCCGGCGTGACGTAAAACAACAATCAATCAATCAACGATAAGAAATTTCAACATCTGGATGACATCTGTTTCAGTGTATTTATTTTTGGGGTCAGAATTTTCCCTAAAAAGTAAGTTTTATCATGGCCTATAACTATATATTTGAATTTGCGGCTTCCGTTTTACTAGTAAATGCATTTTGACTAATTGCCGCTAATCTGTCTTATAAATTCTGATGAAGGATAGTTGTGTAAAGAGTCCAAACGTGAAAAAACGTGATGGAGTGAATTTTAGTAAAACTTTTTGATTTTAGATGTTCTTACAATTCTTATGAATTTTTAACGATCCACATTTGATTAATTCCACTTCTAGAATATACTGTTGTGCAATGCCTATGAAGGCTAGTTTTAATTTCTGATAATATTTTTGTGAGTAGCATCGATACAGATTTTGTGGAACACTTCGAGGAACCAACGATAAAGCATTGTTTGTAAGGGATTTTTGTGCATTTTAGGAATGCAGTACAGATATGGAAGCTCTAGATTTATTTTATTTGTGTAAATACCAAACGTATTGCGGACATATTTCTGAATCTCAAGTACTTCCGGAACCGAAAAGTTCGTGAGAGTATAAGTAGGATTTCCTGGATCTGAATTTCATCCTAATTCTTTCACAAGCCTGTCAAAGTAATATTTCTTACAAGTAAATGTATAATTATTAGAAGCTTTACCTGCTGGTGTAATGATATAATGTTCTTGGAGGAAGGTAAGTTCTCTGACAACATCGAGATCTTTAAAGATAGATTCGAATCTGGTGTTTACAGAGCCTTGAATTTTTTAAATTTTTGATCTCAGCAGTACTGCAATAGATTTTATCCATTCCGAAAGAGTGTCGACCTGTACTTCCTCTCTTTTTGCCCATCGTGTAGCATATTTTTCGTCACAGTTCATAATATTCTCAAAATTTTGGTTCCATGTGAATGATCTGGGTTGTCTGTGTTTTGGACCTTTAAGTAAAAGTTCTCTTAATTTGGTGTTTCTTAAAATATCAAGATCACCAGTAATGACATGGCCACAAGGAGAATATAAAAAATTATATGAGGAACATGCACACGGTTGAGGATGGCATGCAGAGTCGCTAGGATCAAGACACTGTAGATGTTGGGTTTTTCTTTTCAATGACATCTACCTGACCAATAAATCATAATTTCTATTCTTTAGATCATCTTAAGATGAACATTGATATTCATGCTCAACTGTTGAAAAAGAATGTTGTTTAGGTCGCCAAATAGACTAATAGAAGATGTTGTTAGTTTATAAGGTACATATTTTACTAATAAATAAAAATAAACTGCGAAAGACACGTGCCAACCACTGAATCAGATCTGTCAGTTTAAAATATATGGAATTCTTATATTGCTATATCTCCTGTGATTCACTTAGGCTCGTCGTATTTACTTGTGTGACACTAAGGGGCATAGAAGAAATTGAACTCATAGTGTGAAACATAAAACGCAGATTTCTATTAGCGTTATCGCAATATACTATTAGTACCTTCGATGGATAAGTTATGGTTACTCTAGAACAGCACCCATTTGTATTTCAATAGATCATAACACTACAACTACTTTTCAAATGCAGCATAAAATCTCCACAGAAAATAATGCTCTTTTTTGGGGATTTTCGATGAAAGAACCAGTGAGGTAATATGAAAAAGAAGAAATCACTTCCAGAGATTAAGATACATTTATCTGAATAAAAAAGGATTGGAAGAATATGCAAATAGTAACACGTAAATTGGTGTCTATAAGTTCCAATAGTATACTGAAACAGAAAATTAAAATAAAACTAATGTGCTGAATTAAAATTACGTAATGATAAATTCATACTAAACCATTTTCTAAATTGTGTTTCTGTATGACGGAGACATTAACCGTACATTGATACATATAATTATCTTTATAAAACGATATTAAATCGAGTTATTTAGCAGTTACATTATTATACATATCGAAGTAAGCATATTCAGTCAGTAGGCAAGGAATCAAGATAAATTCCGAACTAGTGAAAAATATCACAGGCTTGTTAATAATTCTGAAATAATTTATTTTATACGAACTTGCAAAATCAGACACAAGATAAAATGGACCTTACACCTGTCAACATCTACTTTTGCACTGGACCTCGGTTTCCTATTCCATTAGCAAAACAATTCACGGAAGAACAGGTTGTAGGATTCGAACCTGGGACTTTGTCCGACAGAAAAGCCGAATAAGTACTGAGATAGGCCGCTGCAAACAAAGCAAATCCATTGATCTATGGTTTGAATTACTCAACAAATAAATTAAATTGCGAGGTCTTTGATGTAATCTCGCACTGTCGACCACATGTATGCCACAGAATAGACAGTTATGGACACTAGAGACCTCATCTAAAAAGGTACCTAACAGAAATCAGTGTTTTCTGTATTGCTAACCGTATTAACCATGTAAGACTAAAACACAAGACACATAAAAGTTCAAATCTATCTTACGGAAGCCAATTGTGACTGTGGCGGTAGTTTCACATACATCATAATAATACCATTAACTTCCGGGTTAAAATAAACTATATGGTATCTTGTCTTAAAATCTATGTTTTATGAAAGCAAAATCAACATTAATACTCCATTAATACAAAGCGACATTAAAGTAATAACAGAAAGTTTTGAAATAGTAAATGAGGTATGTTACATACAATTTACAATCTAAAAACATTCATTTACAATATTATTATAACTTGACCTAATTAATAAGTTGATAACTTTGCTATCTACATGCAAGAAAATATCAACATGTGTTAAACCTTATCTTGTATGAAGTGTCTTTTTATTGCTTTGTTTTATATTTTCCCGTAACTTAGATACTACACAATGGCCCATAAATTCATGTATTTAGTTTTTCATTCATATGATAGAAGTGGAGTCCTACATTAATGTCGAGGTTAGCCGGCAAGTATCGTTTACCCAAACTGAACTGTGACTAATTTTGATATTTTTTAACACGCTGTTGTATTTGTTGTCGCTGTGGTCCTCTTCACTTTGTTTATACTTTCGTAAATTCTGTAAAAATACAAGAAAACAAGTTAACAACAATATATACATTTTTGTATATCATCAATGTGTTACATTTAAGAATTTATAATTTTAATAATTCCCAAACGAAATACACAATGTGACTTACTGACATTTCTCTTCCTTCAGTTCTTGGTATGTATTCGAAAATGCACCAACTTCTCTAATTTAAAAAAGAAACAAAACTTTTCAAAGTAATTACAGATTGAATCGTTGAATCGTTAATACATGTAAAAATACATATAGCATTTTCGTTCATTTTTCAATACATTGATTTTCAATTATAGACTTGATTCAAGTATACAGAATTACATGTAAAACCGGTGTGGTCTAGTGGATAAGGTGCTCGGCTCCCGATCGAGAGGTCCCGGGTTCGACTCCCGCCCGGGGCACACCGGTGTTCTTCCGGATGAGACAGTAAAAACCGAGGTCCCGTGTCATGGTAGGCGTGGCACGTAAAAGATCCCTCACTGCTTCGGGTGTGTCCGTTGCAAAAGTCTAAATTTCTCTGCAATGCATCATGCGGATGCTGTCACCATGTACGTGAAATAATCGTGCAGTGCCGTAATATAATAATTAATCAATCAATCAATCTGAATTACATGTATAGAATGCTACATTACCGGTTCCTGGTGATTGAAGAAAAAGCCCCGTAATTATACTTACGCTATGCATATGTCTGAAACAAAAGATGTATACTTTTATAACACGAAATGTTTCAAAAACTTTCAAGAGTTAAATCCTTCAAAATTGACATTCTAAATCCTTTTGAAATTTCTGAAAATGCAATACTGATTGTTTAACAGTGACAAACGTTAAATTTTCATTTATAAACTTAAATCTTAATAGTGTCGTAAGTATGACAGGTAGAAACTATCGTTTTCCTTTCTTAAGAATTTAACCTGAAGTACATGACAGCGAAGATTTGACCAGCCTAGTATAATTAAGACACGCTGCATAAAAGAGATGTTTAAAAACTACGTAGTGTTACGTAATTATCTTGAAAAAAAATCTAATGAGCTAAATGTGCTGTTTGGATAAAGTGTCTATATTACAAGTGTGTGATTTGGGTTTCATAAATTCATATTCTAAGTCGTTTTGTAGTAGTTTTGAAATGTTATCGTTATAAATGATTTAAACATTTTGTACATAACGTTGTCATTTAAAAAGTCAAAAATAAAATAGCGCCTTTTATTAAAGCAGTAAAATACTATCCGTTGATAACTTCTTAAGAACTAACCTTGTAGAACATAACAATGAAGATTTGGAGTGTCTCGCATAAACAACAAAGGCTGAATACGAGAGTATTTAAAAACTTTATATTGTTATGTTATGTTCGGGGCACCTGGTCTCAACTCGGTTTATTTGGGGTTCTTATTTGTCTGCATATGGCATTGTACATGATATCGCCCTTTTATTCCATAGACTTTAAGAGGTTGGTTACCTGCTTCCATGTTGAAAGCGACGTAAAACACCAATAAACAAACCAACAACCAATTATTTCATGGACTACGAGATATGGTTAACCCTTCGGTACTTCTTTATAGTTTACACTTCTTCTATAATACTGTCTGCTGTAAATTTGAGAAATTTGGTGAAATATGTAGATCGAGCTTTTTGTCAGAAAACTGTAGTGAAAGAATATAGAAGATAATAATAAAAGAGAAGGTAGAAAACGTTTGAAGTCTATATTATACAAATCACCAATGGCAATACATAACACACTCCATTTAACCGGTGTGATACCTTCACACTCTCCACAAAAGCATAACAATCAAAGGACGCACATGTAATGATAAATGTAAAGAAATATCATAGTTACAGAAGGGTGTTCCAATGGAATCGGAAGATATTAAATTGTAACTGGCGCTGTTGCTGACATAACTTAGTGACTCTTCCTATTTCACATGAAATGAAAAAAGGAAGAAAGCAAGTATAATGAAGCAATATGAATGGAAAATACATATGTAACCGGTGTCACATGACTTGCACAAACAACAATGTGCCACAGTTGACATTCACAGACCACTGAAAGTCAGAGGTAAGACCAGGTGCCCGGAGGAGTTAGGGAGGGGGCGATATCTAATAACAACTGACACGACATTTAGAAGGACTTTCTCTTTGAAAAGAAATAAGGAAAAAAAAAAGAAAGGAAGGTTTATAGAGGATTACGAACGAAAGAAGTTTTAGAATGTCTCTAGAATAAAATATATTGATATCTCATATTTCATTAAGACGCTATATAAATTGTACTATTCTGATGCTACATATCACATTTGCAAATCTTGTAACGTATGTGAATTGGGCATGATAGCTGTCAAACAGGGAATGATTCAATTATAATAATACATTGAAAAACGGAGCTTACATCAGGAAATAGTCCAGACGAAAATATTCCGAATGACTTTTATGCAGCGTGCGTACTCTGTTATTAGTGATATCAATTCAATGATTAATTGCTTATAATAGGTTTAATACTAGCTTGCGTATGCTCATATTCATACGTTAATCACATGAATCTTATTTACATAAAAGCAAATATTAGAATATATATACATTATAATTTTGTGCACCAGATGAGCATTTCGACAACTTCTCTTCAGCGATGCTCATGGCCGAAAAATTTGAATTCTTATAATATAAACATATTTGATTACCGAAAGTGGCCGAACAGAGCTATGTATGAGGGAAATCCACTTTAGTGTGATAGTGATTTATACATACGAAAATATTAAGTATATATGTCATGTCAGTACAAATTTACATCGGGTTTCTACTTTATTTCGTGTACTCGACACTTAATGTATATGGTTTACGGTATAATCGTCAAATAAGAAAGTAGAAAGAATTTTACATGCATGATGCCTTTTACATTCTCATATATAGAGATAGAAATGCTGTTGCTTTTATCTTTGAAATCGTAAAAAAAATTAAGTCTTCTGACGTAGCCGTCACTCAGCAAGTTACAGTGAAAGTTTTACTAAGAATGAAAATAATATATTGGTATTATTAATATTTTATCGACTGTAGAGAACAAATATCAGAAAAGCAGAATGGTATTCCGATTAAGTTAGCATATTAATAAACAATAAATACCTTGGTCAATATTTATTTGTTCCGCATTTGCTATCCCATCCGTACTGCTTCCATCACCAGATGTGTGTTTCATGGCTGTTTTTGCCTGTCGTGACTTTGCTCCTGACGTGTTACGGGTAGTTTTTGTCGAGGACTGATCGGCTCTCACATTTCTGTCACCTAAGTTATCATTAGGTTTAGCTGAAGAGGTGATTGCTTTCTCAGTCTTTGGCTGAAGTTTGTGTATCCTGTGAAAAGGAAATTACACAGAATTGTTAAAATGCTTATTCGCATCAATACATCACGATGTCTGTAGAATGAATGAATGACAGAATGGTGCTTTTTAAATAAAACTTGCAGTACAAAATGTTGCCTGTAATGTCGCTATTCAACCGGAGTTACTCCATACAAGTAGAAACACAATCTCGGGATAGAGCACATTCTTAAGGATGAGTTGGTATCGATAACAAATAACGTTTACAAACGTCACCTACAAGGCGAAGGACAACATACTGTGTATTATGTAACATGGCACATGGTCTTGACATATAGAACAGCAACAGTATTTAATTAGATAGTCATTATGTCATCAACAATAACGACTTATTGGTGTTATTATTGATATTTTAGACCGTTTTCACCAGGATTAACTTGTGCATGTTTTATGTACTTACGTATCAAACCTAAGACAACTGGCAGTGAAGGCTGGTAATGTTATACATATTTCTAATTGTAAAGGCTTGTAATATTTACTTACCTATAACATTCAACACATCTAGCAAAAAAGTCTACGATGATCATCAACAACAATACACCCAAGATGAGATACACAACTGTAGAATAAAGAGCATTGATATAAAGAATTGGTTTATCTTTTTTTTTTATTTGAGATCCGGTAAAGGGCATTTTAATAAATGAAGTATCTACAATTTTATCTCTTTTTAAGCCCGCAGAAGTAGAATGGTATTAGGGATCCCCTTATTACTATAATAAGTAACAGTGGATGATGACATTAATATCGATGTATGTATATAAATGATTACACGCCATGAACTTTTTTAATTATATATAGCGGGATTGTAATGCTTGTTCACGGAAACTATATAGCAGATCTCTAGAACACGCCGGGTCTAACTCTAGTGGATTAAGCACAATGCTGTTACTATAAGGAAATCTGAGTTCGATTTAATAGACAGACAGAGTACAGTTCAAACATGAACTGGTGTGGTATGATCATTTTATACGAGGTAGGACACTAGATAGTTTTCGTGAAGATAAGCCGTATAGACGTGCAGATGACGCAAATATCATCGACAGCAACATATCAATAACTTTTATTTTCAAAATGAAAAAAAAAGAAAGTCAGTGCAAATATACTTTTTGATTATTTATAGAAACCCTTTACTGCGAAATGCGAACTAATGTGTAATGCACGTGTATAATATGCATGAGTAAAGCGGCAGTATGAGAGGGATATCTGCATATCTGTAGACGTCTTTAATGCAATGTATACACAGTTTGCATTAGAATGCCAATGCGTCCATTCAGAAAGCTCATTTGCGACCTGTAAATCACTGTTTGCATGTTGGACATCAGAAAACACAAGCAGATCTTGATTGGCATTAAGTAATGAGGGATTTGTTAACATGTAGTGTACGAAGACAGATGAACAGACGATAGGATTCGAACCCTGGAACTTTCAGTCCCGACCAGATATATCAATGTAGGTTTGCCGGCTGTAAAGGAGAAGTAACTGCTGTAATGTAAGGGCTATAATATGGCACCAATTTCCAATGCTTCACAATAAACTATTTGTTTACCTGCAACCTAGGAAAATTATAACGTCGTCCTTAGAACTGTCTATGTATACTAGTGCAACCAAACATACTTTCTCTACTTCCAGTTTTCATTTAATCACTTCGAAATCTCTATCGCCTTACTTCTATCTTTTTTATTGCAAAGTCTAATGAAGTTCATGTTAAAATGCTTTTTGACAAACCTCAAATCAAATCAAAGTTAAATAATTATCTTACAAATACAGTTTCTTTTTCTATTCTTTACTACACGATCTCTTTGGAAAATGTCCATAACCTTGTGTTCTATCTCAAGACTCTCCACGAGTTAATGGATTTGGTACAGGTATTTGGTAATTAGGTAAAGAAGATTGCACTGTGCGAAATGTACTAATGAATATATCCTGTTGCGACAGTGATTGACCATTATTTAGACGATTTAAAAGCAGGTGTTGGAGTTCCGGACCACATCAATCGACATGTATTTGACTTGTGCTTATACGAAACGTCGCAAGCCAGAGTTTTAAACCGTTAACATTTCTCACGTCTGAAACATCTCATGACCCCCTGCATGATATAGAAAGAGCTGTAGTGCATATAAGTTAAAAATGGGCCATAATCAATGGCAGTGTGACAGCCGCTTTAACTTGAACTGTAAATCCACATCCACATTGTCCAAAATTAAAAAAAAAAAACTAAAAGCGTAAAAAGGGATAAGGAAAAATGTCCCAGCTTTTCTAAGTTTTTTTTTTTTTTTTTTTTTTTTTTTTTGCTTCATTCCTGTGAAATTGTATAATGCATGTCTTCTTTTGTTGTGTGAAATTGTGCGGTATGTCATTAAGAAAACTAAACGTTGATACTCTGCAATAACCGAAGCGAATGTGATGTTGTTAACATCAAACTGTTACAGTAATTTCGATGTTATACAACACACACACATAGAGGGAGAGAGAGAGATAGTTGATACCGTAGGAACTCGGAACAACATGTTTTGAGGATCTATCAAACATGTTTGTTGCAAAGAATACCATGCTGCACTGCCCGAGTTAATTATGAAATCTTATAATCAATAATAACATAAGTATGTATATGGTACTCAGTTCGAATAAGGAAATATAATCCACCACGTCTTTGTTGAAGTATTTAGTATTATATAATCATTGAAATGTGTTTGTTGGAATGGATGATTTATCAAATACATAACTTATTTCTATCATATTATATCGTATACAAAGTAATAAACATATTACACCAATCTATCAAATCTGAAAGCTTTTCTTCGCTTATTTGAAAAGTGTACGACATGTTATTAATGATTTAGATAAATTTACTGCAAGGTGTAATATATGTGCTTTTATACATACGTTATATGCAAAGCACAATGCTCAATTCATTGCTCATTGTCTCTGTGTTCTTCATAGCAAAGACAGATTCCATGATAGCTCAGTACAATAAGGGCAGCTTGACTGATTTTTTTTCAAATATATACGGAATATAGGTTTTGCCATTCCTATGAAGAATGCTATCATGTGAGCTATGTACTAAATGGCTTTATATTCGTCGGTCCCAATTTTCGTCAATTCAAGAGAAAAGACTATTTCGTCAGTACACAAATCCGTCATTTAGGAGGGTTTAGAAATAGAAAATTAAATTCAAAACATATTTTGACATGCGAAATAGAAACCATTTTGAACGATTTAATAGTTGTTATAACCAATGATTAAACGATAATGACGTACAAACCGGAACACCTGTACGTAAATGGATACCTTTTCGCTGTTAATTGTAACTACCGAATAGGCTAACTGTATATAACACTTGGCGTTTTTGTGAATGGTGATTACTTTTTGATATTTTTTCACCTCGATCTTAGGATGTTCGTTTTAACCAGTCCATGGTTAATGGGTCATGTCCACTCATGAATCTATGTTTAACAAGACGACACGCATTAAATCTGGATTTTTGAAAACTGGGATAGAAAAGTTTTAGACTGTTAAGGATTTTAGAACATTTAAAGGCCGAGCTTGACCTTCTTGAAAATCCGGTGGTAGTGCAATTAAGCGCAATTGGAGTTCGGTGGCCCTTGTCTCTGTAGCAGCGATAACAAAACACACACAGCGTGTTTCGACCAAGTACAAACACGTGCTTCACATATAGGTTACTTAAAAAGTAACGGCTCAAGACGCATCACAGAAAACTATAAATATTAATTACACCGCGTACTTGAAGATTAGTTTTATGATATAACAGTTGTTCAAATATTTTCAAAATAAGTCACAAAGACATGCAATAGACACCCAAACTCTGATAGAAAACCGGCAGTTGTATCCCTTCATCAATTAGCAAACAAAGTGACATGTGCTAGTATACAGTGTTTTTATGATGGGCATTACATATGGAAGGAAAACAGAAATTAACTTTAAATGTTACGGAGTTGCAATTAAAAGCCATGCCATGAAAAACCTTTTTATGCAAAACAATTGGGGTTTTGACCTACCACAAGACACTGGAATTCGCGGGAGTTTGTACGCAGCGAGTGGACAATATGCGACTAGTGAAAGTACTATTATTTGCGATGGAAACGAATATAATGCCGAGGAGATATTTGTGATATCGCAAGACCCAAACAGTGAATTATGTCCGTTTTGTTTATGCAGACGTTATATAACGGACAAAAGTAAGACAAATATAAAAGGTTTTGGACAATGTTATTGCATCACGATGTGTTGAACGACCAAAGATACATTGACGAAAATCTAGGGTGCTAGGATATGACATGCAAGGTCAAGAATGGCACAGACGCGAAATAATGCCTTCGTGTGTAGTGAACTTGGTGAGGTCCAAAGGAAAAATCGTACTTGGGACATATGTGGGAATAAGACTTACCCATCATACAGTGTAAATAAAAACAAAACAGTATAAGTTTAAACTAGTTTTATTTTCTATAAACTTATTAGTCTATATAATTATAGATTTTTGTTATAACTTTGACGACGCACGCTTGCCTTCACAGTTGGCACTAAATTTCTTGTCAGACCGACAGCATGTGCTGCTACATCCGGTGTAAACAATAACACACAAAAACAAGTCCACTAACTAAGGAAATTGAATTTATATTAAATAATGAGGTCTGCTTCAAAACTTTGATGAATAAATATATATTTATGGGAAAGTTTAATTACAATATCAGTTGATATGAACTTGTATATTACGGAGACGAATGAGCACCACAATTTTCGTAAGTTAAATCGACGTACATGTAATTGTTGACAATTTTGCAAATTTATTGCTGCAATCTCAACGTGTTTTGAAAAATCAAATCTACCATCATTTTCTTGATTGGCCGCTATTTCCATTCCGATATCGGTCTTTAAAGTGTTTTAAAAAGTGAACATATTTAATTTTCATATGTATACTCTTATTACCTATGGTCTACTGTTATTTTTCGATAATAGAAAATAAATTAAGTCAACCTGATGTCATCTTATTGTCCTAAACATGAACTTTATATTCGTCGGTACTTAATTTCTCAATGAAGGGATTGACGACAATTGGTACCTTACAAAATAAAAGGCATTCACAGAACATCTGTTGTGCATAGTGATGTTGAAACTGTTTTATATTTAAGTGCCATCAATTATTCAACTATTATCTTCATATTAAAAGTAGGTGAGTCTCGTAATGCGGCATAAATTTATGAGAATACTTGATAACAAGCATTAGCTTCGATACACCATGCAAAAGTAAGCATCTTCTGCCGATCGGTCACAACCACCATGATGCCATAAGTATATGCGAATTAGTATTATTCTTAGTAACAAGAGTAGGAATCTGCACAGCCACAGAAAGTATATGTCAGGATCAGTATAAATAATACAGTAATGTAAAATGATAATGTCCGACGGTCCGTCTACTCTGAAATACCGAGGTCAAAATGTCATAAAACGATGAATCACATAAACAAATAAAGTATTTATAACGACCGTAAAATTTGCGGAATGTAAGCGTAAGGTGTGATACCTAATATCATTGTAATATGACGTGTGCAAAAGCAGTCCTCGTGGTCGCCTTCCGCGTTAACGAGAATTTTATGTTAGGCCTGCACCCTTCTGTAGATATATAACAGTCGTTATGTGAATTTACACAATAAATGGAGTTAAGCATTAGAGCAACTACCTTTGCATCTTCAATTTTGTATTTTAGACTGCTTCATATAATGCAATGGACCATGATATTAAACGGGCAACTTAAAGGATTTGTAATATACACAAACATAATATAATAATTTTGAAATTTGCAGTTGAAATGACAGTAGAAAAAATACGTAACTTTCTCATTCAATGTCTAAATCAACTACTTATGTATAAATAGTATCTTGATCAAGAATAGAACAGAATAAGAATCGAAGTTAGAATGAGGTAGCATAAAGAACATATCTTCATGCCTACCGGCCGGTCACACTAAAAATATATCAGTATTAATGAAATGTAAACAGGTGTAAATATTTACGATCAATGGTTATATAACTATATTTCTACAGCATTTAATTGACGAGTGATGCAAGACATGCTAATTCCCTTGTCCGCCTGATCTCCCTCCATTGAGATTATTGTAAAAGTCGTTTAAGTATATGATCTAAGTGGTTTGTTTTTTGTTTGGACAATCTAACAGATAACTAAAATAATACACTCAGGTGAACATTTTTCTTATGTACCCTTTGCATGAAATCTGTTTGCTCTGCGCAATGAAATACGGATATATCAAATCAGAAATAATATAGGAAGGGAAATATATATAAAATAAGTGTCTTATTTTGTGTTTTCATGCAGGAATAAAGTACAATGGCATGACGCATTATTTCTCATAAATGCATCAGACATTGTACGTTATTCCTGCATGAAGACACAAAATAAGACAATTATTCTATATATATATGCGCTTTTAACGCCAAAATATCATACTGGAAACTTCCATTTCCTATTTATAAACTGCATCATTAAATCATTCTGG
The DNA here is from genome assembly GCA_035048485.1 of Pteria penguin. Taxonomy (NCBI): domain Eukaryota; kingdom Metazoa; phylum Mollusca; class Bivalvia; order Pterioida; family Pteriidae; genus Pteria; species Pteria penguin. The sequence goes on from CM068592.1 coordinate 28,200,258, forward strand.
GGAGAAGTTATAAATTGAAAGAAACAGCCGGTGTCCCATGACAACGTAACGTTTATCCAGAACGACATACTCTCGTCGAATGTCAAGCACTTTAGCGCAAGATTTGACTTTAATGACGTCACACAAGGTTGAAAATGTCAAACATTTCATTATGACGTCATTAGCATAACAATCAAAAGTCTGTTAAACATCGCTTTGTGTGTTGAAAAGTGGTTCAAATATGGCGCGTTATGACGTCACCGATCCATGTACTTTATACAGAAATAAAATACATAGGTCTTGAAAGCCTTATCTCAGGCAATTACAGTGGTTGTGCATATATATAATTTTGTTATGATTCCAAGTGGTGTGTACGCGTTAAGTAATAAATGGTAAGAATATTAGTTTCCTCTTACTTAAGTTGTCTATTTCCATCATTTGAGGAGTAATGAATTGTATCGGAGCTGGTAGGTGCTTCTGATGGGTACGTACCTGGGGGAATAAAGTTTACCAAGACAGAATATGATTATGGTATATTATGAGGAGTTTGATATTATAAATCAATTAAATATATTCGGTCTCTTTGTTTCATTACTTCTTATTTGGCACGGTAAAGTGATAATAACGTCATCAAATTCTATTAAAACCCAGATACTGTCCCGAGATTCTATTACTACAGCTTGGGGTAAACATGACAAATTGGTGATGAAACAGCCAAATGGAACACAAAAACCAAAAAACGATAAATTAAAAATAAGAAAAATAAGCTTTTGCAAGCACACTAAATGCAGGAATTTGGCAAATTTTGTAAATTTGATTAATGTTCCTCTTTATCTCTCGTTTTTTATGAAAAAAATATGTAGCGAAAAATAAGTCTTTTTATCTTATACGATAAGCTATATTTATATCGTTTCAAGAAAGCATTTGGGTGAACTAAACTTATCATAATGTTAAGTAAAATTATTTTTCTCTTCGCACAAGGCAAAAGATTCATTTCCTTTATTGCTTTAATTCTTTAGAAATTGTAATAATGTTAAGTGGTGGTTATTCAACGTTTATTTACGTACGTAATGTGATAGTATGAAATATTTATCTATATAACATATAATAATACACACGAGAGCAATTGGCAAACTGATAAAGAATTAGAAATGCAGTAATTGAATGTAAATGAAAGTAAATGAATACATTACCGAGGTTTTTGTTACTCGAAATATGTGCGTGCGTCCTTGTCACAGATACTAATATGCGTTTGTATTTATATATTTATAGGTTAGAAGAATAGTCAGGAAATGCATAGGGAAGTTTTCACATGCATTTTCTACCAGACATGTATATCACAATAGGTCTGCTCTTTAGAGCTAAATGTAATTAGATTCGTTTTGAAGATGTAGTATTATACGCATACAACATAAGTTTGTGTGCTCACAATGAATAAAGTTTAACAATTATGCCATAACAATAAAAAACCAAAACACCCACCAAAAACACCCCCCCCCCCCAAAAAAAAGAAAATAAAAAAAAAAACCAAAAACAAACAACCCCCCCCCCCACAACAAACAAACAAACAACGGCCTATCAAACTCGTTAAATTCGTGAGATAAATGTATTTTGGACCGTAAAATAGTAAACACTATAAAAATACCCATTTCAGTCCCCTTATAAAACAATAGTTTTATTTCCTTAATGCAAATGACAATTTCAAAACATTTTTACAGATAAGCCGTAATAGTTTGCTTGTAATATTTTGATATCAAAGGTGAATCCGATAATATCAATTAACAAAAATACGTGTCGCGACTGTAACAGAAATAGATATGATCTATTTTTATGATTATTATTTATTTATGTTTTTATTTCTTATTGTTAAGGGGGGGGGGGGGCGGTGTAAAGGGGGATGGGGTTGTTTTTTTTGGGGGGGGTTTATTTGGTTGGGGTTTTTTTTTGTTTGTGTTTTGTTTTACTTTGGTTTTTTAATGTTTGCTTGTTTTGGTGGTTTTGTTTGTTTGCTTTTAGTTATTTATTTTATTACTATTTATTATTTTAACAATACGGGTTTTAACATACCGTTCATTTATTGACTGTAAATTAGAAATAACCACCCAACCATCACTGATTGATAATGCACTTCCAGACTGATAGATATATAAGATGTGTAGTAAATATCTACAACCACTGAAAATGATAATGGCCACTGTTCAATAAGATGTGCAGGGACATGCATTAAAGCCAAACTTGAATAATAAAAGAAAGCCAATACTTCAGATAAGGAGTTCTTGAACTTAAATATTACCCATAATAACAACAATATTCATATACATTTGCATAATGTTCGTGACGACTTTGAATTTCCTATTGTAAACTTCCCTTATTTAGATGGTGATATCTTTAGACTCCCATCATATGGTATTTATATTAGCCAGTTGCTTCGATCTGCTATGGCTTGCACTAACTTTTTGGATTTTCATGTAAATAGATAGATGACTTAATAGATGTCATAACGTGATAAAACGCTCAATAAATTTAACACATCGTATTCAGATATTTATCGAAATCTTGACTTTTCAAAGATATTTTTCGAGCGGAATTTCTCATCCTACTTTTTACGGTGATCTAATGTACAAATATCGATGGTGAAAGGTTCCGATAATTTCACTTTATCGGATACTAAAATAGTTTAATGCCTTCAACAGAGTCAGTTTGGCTTTACCCCCCCCCCCTCCCCCCAAAAACCAAAAAAAGAAAACCCGAAAAGTAAAACCAAAACTTGAGAGATGAATGTTGCAGGCAGGTGAATCCAAGAGGCAGTTTCTGGCATCTTGAATGTGTCCCACAGTGTTGTTCAACGCATGTGGAATTCTTTCCAAATCGAAGAATATGTAGAAAACTGCCTTACCCTATTACATATATTCAATGAATCTTTTCAAGAGCAAACTTAATTTATCGAAATTGCTGACGGACAGAGTGATCACTACAATGATACCCCACCACCACACATACATTTGCAACATCACAGCGTCACGTTACAGAAATGAAACTGTAACCAAGGATGTATGATCTTGTTCAATATCATCATCATACTGCTTGTTTTGTGTCATGATGAAATATGAATCAGAACCATTTTGTTTATTGTGACTATGACCATGGAGGTATGACATTTCTTATGGACTGACTCTGACTATGACCAAGGAGGTATATGTATGGCATTCTTTATGGACTGACTGCGTCTATAACAATGGGTGTTTATATACTAACTGTGACTATGACCATGGCTATATGACATTGTTTATGAACTGACTGTGACTATGACCATGGAGGTTTGACATTCTTTGGTAACTGACTGTGTCTATAACCATGGATGTATGACATTGTTTATAGACTGACTGCGACTATGACTCTGAAGATATAACATTGTTTATGGGCTGATTTTGACTATGACCACAGAGATATGACATTGTATAAGGACTGATTGTGACTATGACCATGGAGGTATGACATTCTGTAGTGACTGACTCTGGCTATGAACTTGGAGTCATGACATTGTTTAATTTAAAAAGATAATGGATACAGATAAATTACAGACGGATGGAGAGACAGGTGGTTTTATATGTATATCCTTCATTTTGTGGTGCTAAATAATATACAAAGTATAGCTTCTTTTAAACGCTCGCTGTATTTACATATCACTTCAAAACGTTAGGAAATATCCATCTCTTATTTCCATCCATAGCATTTTTTTTTTCAATGCCCATGTATAGTAAGTACGTATATGATTTGATTTCACGTCTTCCCTGCTCGGGTGGATATGATGCAAAATTAATCGTAAAGTGACACAGAATTAGATGAGAATCGATAGAGCCGATAAATGCTGCCAAAATAATGAATTTAAGTTCTACTCCCAGTAGTTATGGGCAAGGGTTTGAAAAGGGGGACATACTTCATGATCAAGATCGCAAGGTCAAAAAATATATTAGAGACAGCAAGTTTAGCCATAATGAATAAGCGTGTGATGTAAAAGTCTTATCTCTAGTAGTTGACGACTAATGCGGGTGGTTAAATTTTGAAAAGTGAGTCAAACCTCAAGGTCAAGGTCGTGAGGTCGGTGATGCTACCAATGCCAAAGGTTTTCTCACAAGAAATACACAATATGAAAACGTATGTTTAATAGTTCGGAAGGTGTGACCATAGTTAAAGTTTTTGTCTTGTCGATACCGACACTAGGGTTATGATATTAGCTCTCTGGATAGTCGTCGTAGGTATGACGGATAACAAAGGGAAATAATTTATGCAAAAGAGAGTTATTATTGTTCTACATTCTACTTCACCTTATTGAGATGTATCTACCTATGACGTTTGACGTTGATATTCCTAAAAATTTTGTGTTATACTATGGACACATTTTCAGTATGATAGATAACAAAGGACGGTAAGTCCTAGTTAAAATTAAAGATAATTATGTTATTAAAGCACTGCACTTCTCCTCATCAAGATTTATCTACATGTGAAGTTTCATGCTGATACCTCTATACAGGTTTCTTAGGTTCCAGACGAAATTTAAGTATGTAAATAAGATAAAAACAACAAACAAATGAACAAAGGGCAATAACTCCTAAATTGGATAAAGGAGAGTTATACACATTATACTTCTCCTCATCAAGACCTATGTTCATGCTGATATCTTTTACAGATTTTGTGAAAAGCTCAAAAGAAAATTTCAGTATGATATAAAACAAAGGACAGTAACTTCCAAATTAAGCAAAAGAGAGTTTTGATTCTTGTGCACTTCTCTTTTCCTCATTGCAAATTATCTACATAAAACGTTTCATTTTGATACCTCTCATAATTTTGTGTTATGTTCGGGACAAAATTATGACGGAAAAAGAAAAGGGGAAACTATATTTCAAACTTCAAAACCTACTCATTGAACATTGTGCTTAGTATGCTTGCTTTCAAAACCTTATCAAATGCAGTTGGCGACAAAAAAGATACCTCTAATTCAATCATGAATAAAGCTCCAGGGTTGCCAGGAATAACGTAAATACAGATATTTTCTGTCTTTTGATCGGGAAGTTTTTAATTTCTTTGCTTCATTTAAGGGATTATATACCCAATATATTGCATTTCAGATATGAAGAGAAAATGTCCACAATAAAAGAACATATTGAGTAATGTTTGTTTTTGATTATACATGGCTATGGATAATTTTTGTGTGTGTCAGTCAAACAGGTAAGTTGACAAAAAAAAACCCCTCAAAGGACTATATATGGTTTACTATAGAAAATGTTTACCAAAATACAAAAAAAAAAAGAGCGCTATGGCAAGTGAGTAAGATATTATTGTCTAGTTCAACACTCGTTCTTTTAAATTATGTAGAAAAATGTTGGAATAAATGCTGTTGGATTCAGGGACACGAGCTTAAACATAGTCAGCTTTGCCGTTTTTCATCATTTTCAACAGAAAATCTGCACGAATATGCAAAGCTTATTTTAAGCGCGATTACGAACAACTTTTATATTTCATCTAAAATGCGCTCTTTCCTTACATATTACACAGTATCAAAGAAAAAGTTATTCTTAATAGCGCTCATATAAAAACCCTTGGATAATTACGCACGCTTATTAGACGGTTCGAATCTAAAATACACCGCTCCGTGTTTCATTTAACGTAAAGAATGTAAACGTATCGTTTCTTCTGGATGATTTCGACGCCCAGACTAAAGGTAGGACACTTCAAAAACACAATATTATCACGTTTGATGAACTGTGGTATTATGAAAACTATCCAGTCAAATGTTGCCGGCGGAGCAATAAGATGCTCTACATCCTACAGTACAGTTGAGTACAAGACCTAAAACATTCTCCGAAGGCAAAGGCCGGTCTTGATCCTTAGATAAGATTATAATGTTTATGATGTTTAGTATCTAAAAAGTTTAAGTTTACATAATGTAAGACAGAACTCAGTCTTGTTTGTTTCGATATGTACTTTAAATCTCTAATTATTGCCGGTGGCGGTGATCGACGTCTGCTTCGAACACCCCACCCCTCCGCCTTTTCCAATCATCCATTGTACATGTAAGCTGGGAAAAAAAATCCAAATTTGTACATTGTATATGTACATTATTGATTACTATTAATGTATATTGAAGATTTGTATTAATCAAAGTTTTAATTTTATAAAAAAGTGACTTTTGTTTAAAATTACATCTATATTTCCCAAGGGTATCACTTTTTACCTTATACTTATGGTATCGCAACGGGTGTGACCGGTCGGCAGGGGATGCTTACTCCTCCATGGCACCTGAACCCAACACTGTTTTGACAGAGGTTCGTGATTGCTTATATTTTATTTACATATGTATTGTTGAGTTTCTTCGACTTCGAGTCGTGGATATCGGATCAATATCTTTGATTTGTACTCAATAATGTTATGTATGTCATTAAGAGGTGTTCGTTTGTGATGTGGTAATGACCGTTGCTCTTGTAATAGTTTTAACACGTGCGGAGTCATGCTTATTCGTAAGTTGAAACTCAAATGCACAATGAAGCGATATAGTACATGAATCGCGGAACGACCGTAAAAGGGTGGTTCCGTAATTTATACCTATTAAAGAGGGTTGTTTTGGGACTTTTTTAACGCCGAAGATCAAAGAATGCTACATTACCCTATTTAATCTAATTACAAACGTGTCATAATTGCTGTGCATATCATTGTCTGGGCACCGTATACAATACAGTCTGTTAAAAATAATCCTATGAAATTATGTTACATGTATTTGAATTCATTTTTCAGATGCCAAAAACCTACAAATGTTGTCTGTGTTTCAAACACTCTAAATCAAACACGAGGGGCCGCATACTACCTGGTACGGCATTTTCTAGATATATTGAACGGAAGATCGGATTAAGGACTCAAACGATGTCATTTGCGCTACGTGTATAGCCAGAATTTACAAGAGTCTTTCAAAACACAATTGCCACATTACTGTTACGTCGACGTGCCAACCTCAGTCTGATTCTGATTGCCATCTACCTGTGAGCGTACGCTATTTGCCAGTCCAAAGTCTATTCCTCTCACAATTCCAACGACTACAAGATCTTGCAAATATTGAATCGTGTGTAGGAAGAAAGGAAATCACAGAAGTAGAATGATCAATGTTCCCAATGAAGCATCAACACAAGCTTTTATTCAGACGGGTATCTTCATATACAGCAAATCCAGATGTTGTGCTCATCATGTTGAACATTCATACTTTATAAACCAAGCTCTTTCTCTACTGCGTACTATTAAATCAAATGATTGGTTTTCAAGATCTGATATTTTGAATCTGTTGTCATCTGTTCGTGACATGATGGCACATACATGTAGCTACAGCCGTCTGAACTTTGATGTTCCTTTTGCAATAAATGATGAGGTTCATGTAACACTTGCAGGATCTTTAAACACTCTGTTCCAAGACCTGAGCGAGTCTCTCTCGTCTTTGAATAATGCATCGGTAATAACAGTTAGGACGTCGATGGCCGCATTTCTAGTTAAAATCAGGGCATGATTGTCCAATAAGATGATGAAAGTATCCTTTGGATTGACAGGTTCTTAAATTCAACGTTTTGCACATAGTGTAAAGACGGCGTTCATAAAAGATTTCGTGCCTAAATATATTGGTTTCAAACATTTATCACATCAAGACTTTTGTGAACATCACCTTACCGATACTGCTAAAACGGTATTTAGTGTACAAGACAATGAAGCAGTAGTAGTGATCGACGGTACTTACATAAACATCCAGAAAAGTTCACTTTATAAATTACAAAGACGGTCATACATTCTTCTTAAACATTGCCTTTGCCTGAAACCAATGATGATCGTTGCAACTGATGGACATATTCTGGATGTTTTAGGCAAATGGTACAAATAATGATGCAGCGATTACTGAGCATTTTATGAAAGTGAATGTTGAAGCAATGGAGTGGTTTAAAGACATTGATATGTTTGTCGTTGATTGGGGATTCCGAGATGCTGTCAATTTTCTAGAAGATAATGGATTCCAAGTATAGATGCCATAGATTTACCAAGAGGCACTAAGCAGTACAACACGGAGGAAGCTAATCTTTCTCGCTTGGTAATTAAAATCCGTTGGATTGTAGAAAGTGTAAATGGTCGGCTGAAACAAGTTTTTGATCGAGTTGTCCCTAACACATACATCCCAAGCATCGGATATTTTGTGAAGATAATATGCACTCTGTGCAATAGATTTCGACAGTCATTGACGATAAGAACGTAAGACCGGCGTACTCAACTTTTGACAGTGAGAGTGTTTGTACTATCAAGCAAGATTGTATTTGTATTTAGCAGAAAACAACCTCATTCCCAAAAGATCAATCTACAAGACACTGGAGGTCCATCATATGCAAAAGAACACAAAGATAGCAATGGCTCGTATAAGCTTTTCTTTGAGGAAAGTGAAGAAATTCTTAAAGTCAAAATACAGTCAGAACATCCCAACACTATTCAACATATGCTCTGGATTCGATATGATTCATCTGCTATTGAACCAATACAGAAGTGGTATTGCACGTATAAAGTTGGAGCCAGAGTGGTTGGATAATGCGTCCATATTGCCAGTGTCCTTAGGTAACTTGGCTTTGACCGACACCAAGCCAGTAAAAGACAGGTAGAAGAGATCAACACAGAACTACTGTTGGATTGTGCAGTTATACCCGAGGCAGATCCTGATTCTTCCGAATGTGGCAATGGATCAATTTTTGAAGAATGAATCCAAAAACTAATACTGATAAGGTCATTCATAAGCCCTCCAATCATCATTAATCTAATTATAATTTCGTTAGGGTTTAGTTAATATCTAATGCAAATAAATTACTCTTCTGTAAATTGTGGCACATACCGATTACAAAAGGAGTTTATCGATGAACTAAGTGTAATTATAACCCACACCCCCTAAAAAAAAAACCCCCAAACCCCCCCCAAAGAAAAACAAAAAAAAAAAAAAAAAAAAAAAAAAAACCAAACCCCAACCCCCCAAAGAAAGAAAAAACAAAAAACAAAAAAACTAAAAAGAAAAAAAAAACAAAAAAAAAAACCAAAAAAAAAAACAAAAAAAAAAAACCAAAAAAAAAAAACAAAAAAAAAAAAACAAAAGCAAACAAACAAAATTGACCGGGGTGGGTCTCTCTCTGTCCATCTGTTCATATTTGTCCAGACCATAACTTCTTACTCCCTTGTCAGATCTCCGTAATATTTGACACAATTTTTGTACATAACCCACGGGTGTGTTCTGATTTTAACCCATGGCCATATCGTCAAGGTCAAGATCACAGTGGATACATAGGAAACAGTTTTGTCCGGGCCATAACTTCTGATCCCCTCACCGGATCTGGATAATATTTAAAACAATTGTTGTCAATGACCCAAGAGTGTGTCATGATTTGTTCCAAGGTCATACCTTCTGATCCCCCTATCGGATTTGGATAATGTTTTACACAATTGTTGTCCATGACTTAAGAGTATGCCGTGACTTTGACCCAACGTCATATCTTGAAGGTCAAGATCACAGTGCATACATAGTCAAAATCCTTGTCGGGGCCTTAATTTCTTACTGCGAAGTTGGATTCTTATCCAGGAAAAAAATATCACACAATTCTTTTTCATGACCAAGGGGTGTATCATGACCTTGACTCAATATCATATATCCAAGGTCAGGTTCACAGTACACATATAGTCGAAATCATTTTCTGGGCCATAACTCCTTCCTGCTCTGGATATCATTTCACACAATTATTGTATATAACACAAGGTTGTGTCATGATCTTGACCCATGGTTATATCTTCAAGGTCTGGGTCAGTGCACACATAGGAAAACTATTTGTCCGGGCCATAACTTCTGATCCCCTTATCGGATCTGAATAATATTTTATACAATTGTTGTCCATTACCCAAGGGTGTGTCATCATTTGACCAAAGGTCATATCTTAAAGATCAAGGTCTCAGTGCATAGAAAACCAAAATCCTTGTCCAGACTATAACTTCTTACTGCTATGTTGGATCTGGATAACATTGCATGCCCAAGGGTGTGTCATGATCTCCATTGAAGGTCATGCAACGTTTTGTACATTTAGAGGAATGTCCATGTGTCTGTAGATACTTAACTGACTTGCAAAGATCATCACCATCTCGCGGAAGATGTAACTAGAAATTTATCTGCAAACTCACAAATGCTTATAACATTTGGTTGTTGTGCGTTTTCTATCGAAAGAATACAATGGACATGGGGAGATCCTCTTTGCTGGAATTCGATTCTGTAATAATATCTAGACATAGTTCAAAGGGAATTTGCTGAAGAAAGTATAACATCTGTGAATAAACATTGCACTCTCTGATAAAAGTGTCCTTCGGCTGTTGAGGGATTTGAAAAGTGAACATTTTTTCTTCCCAAGTCATCTGTGCCAAATCGTCAGCATTCAAGTCCTTTCCTTGCTGTCTTTATATCTTCATGTCTGCTGCAGAGAATGTAAGAAAACAAGTAAATATCTTGAACTACTTAAGAGCATGTCTATCAGAAAACCATGCAAAATAGTCCGGAAGCAAGATTGTTAATTTTTTTTATGAAATTTGGCATGATGGAAAAACATGCACATAATTAAAATGTATATATTTTCTATATCTATACATATGAATAGTGTGAGAAACCCATTTTTTCCCTTAAAATCCAATATGGCTGCCATATGATCGCGGTATTGGTATTTAAATATTGTCGGACTAAAATCATGTAGAAAAACCTGTATAATTCAATGTAATAACCATAAACAACCCGGGATATTCTGATGTTATCGAAGCATATATTAATAAGAAGGAACCTTGCTCTAAAAAAAGTTATATATCTATTGCAATTTGAGTTCAATGTTTTCAAGGGCAGGTAACTTTTAAAAACTTGGCACATTGCCATAATCTGAAATGAATAAATAAAAAAAAAAAAAAAAAAAAAAACAGCACATTGTCGAAGTGCTATAAGTAAATAAAAAAAAAAGAAGAAGTACCCAAGGGTAAACCATATCCATTGAATAAATGGGACATTATTGTGTTTAACGTCATATTCAGACAAATGCGAATCCCAAATAAAATGGAGGTGAGTGTAGGTGCCCGGGAAGAGTAAGCGTCCCCTGGTTGCATGCAACAGCCTGTCAAGTAAGGAGGAAAATACATAAATATGCACGCATGAACATACGAAAGAGACAGGAAGACGAAATCCAATTTTCCCATTCAAGGCAAGAAATGCTGCTTGCCTGAAATTTCGGTGTCGGAAACGCAGGTGAACAAATGTATGTATATACATGTAAATACGTATTATGTCCAATCAAGTATACTCGAAAAGCTAAGATGGTTATTTTGTATGGTCAGGTCCAAAAATATCGGTTAACATTGTTGAAAGAGGAATCTGAAATTGCAATAGATCCCTATAACGACCATAAAACTTTCTCAGTAACAATTTCAAACGTTCCTCAATATATCCTTGTAATAGTAGTTTCGTGGCAAGAAACCTCGCTCTTGCCACGAGACTTTCGTATGTAGAGCATGTCCTGGCATAGCGTATAAGTTGTGAAATGAAGAGGCCATATGCGGGAGAGGAAGGTATGTTGCTACTCAGAAAACAGAAGTTGGTAATAATGAAATTGAAATGAAATGGAAATCGTCGCGTTTGTCACAGGGAGGTTACAAAGGAACCATCAAAACTAATAAAATGACGTTTTTAGTTTAAGTATTTTTGCAAATATCAATTGAAATAAACTACATTTCTAATTCTGTAAAAGATTTGCTGGAATTTTCAGTACTTTAAAAAAAGATATTTCCTATAATTGAGTTATTGTTCATCTTTTGTATTGAAAAAACTCATTAAGGCTTCAAACTGTAATTACAATTAATAGTAAATCGAGTAAAATGTATGTATTAGATCATATATTCATATTTTTTTGTTTTCATGGTAACGAAATATTAATTTATCAAATACTTTCAAAAAGGAAAAAAAAAGTGTTCTGTAAAATTTACACTATAAAAATGAAAATTATTTTCAGACATTCATTTTAACAAGGGCAGGTACGTCTAAAAATTTGCCCTTTGCTATATAGGTCCGTCTGTCTGTTTGTCCGTTTGTCTGTGGTAAAACACTTCAACATTTCACATAACTTATCAACTGTAGGAGATACGGATTTAATATATTAAAGAGGACGAATAGTCGTATGACGTCACAAATGTTCCGTTTCCATTTTAGGTTTTTATTTTCCACTACCACGCTAATTTCCAGATTTGTGAATTATGTCGTCTGGATGTAAACAAATGAGTTCGAAAGGTCGTTTTGTAAAATCGGTGTATGCAAACGGCTTAAGTCCTTAGAAAATGTACGTAATGTTCGTTCTCAGTCTGCTAGTGATGGATATTCATTACACGCCAACTACCATAACAATATTTACAACAATAGTAATAATAATAATAATTGGATCGGACACCCTCTAGATCTAGTCTAGTTTTTGTAAATCACATATATGGTATCCCCATTCTACTGTAATGCATTTGAGAAAATGAATTACAATTACTGGTCCAGTAACAGTTCCCCGACTGATTGATTGATTTTTGTTTACCGTCACACTACGAATATTTCACGTATATGGTGACGGCATACGGTATACAAATTTTGACCTTTGCAACGGACCCACCCAGTGAGGGATATTTAATGTGCCATGCATACCACGACACGGGGCCTCGGGGTTTACTGTCTCAATCGAAAGACATGACACCGGCATGACCAGAGCGGGACTCAAACCCCGGCCTCCCGATTAGGAGGCGAGCGCGATACCACTTGGCTACAGTAGACCAAAATACATGGTACAGAGCATGGTTTACCCATTATGTAATTCATGCAGTAACCAAATATTTTATGCATAGTTACGACTCTCCTTTTCGACCATTTTCACCGACTTGAGTGTAATTGTCCCCGGTCAATCTATTGATATTGTAAGTGGATAAAAAGACATGATATATGATAAAGTCAAAGGTCAAATGCTTATAATGAAAATATTACATTATTTGACCTTAAAAACTGGCGTTATGTTCATTGATTAAGAGCACCTATCTTCCGCGTATGGATATTGAAAGTAGGTCAGAATGTGATAAATAAAATAATATAGAAGGCATAAAGAAACACTTTTACCAGAAAAAAAATATTCTCCTTTCAATATCATTTATTTTGTAAAAATTTTGGATGATTTCTTGCCCATTATGCTCAAACCAGCAAAATGTCCAGGAACTGTTACTGTCCGGGACCTGTTACAGTAGCAGTATAGGCAATATGCACTGAGGTTCGGTTTTCTAAACCAAGTCGCTAATGACTGTGACCTCATATTAAAACTGTAGGTTATCGTGACGTCACAAATCAAAAATTGCAGGGTATTATGACATCATATCAAAAACCTATGGGTATCGTGGAAACCCTTGCATTTTTTAAATCAGACAACCAATGAGATCGCGTGTTACAAACAAAATGCATTAGAATATGTTATGTTGTACACGTAGGTCTGTCTAGGAAATATAAAGTTCTGTATCCATATTGAGTCCATGGTCATCAAGTCAAAGTCATATAAACCTTGACTTTAAAAAATGAGTTCCCACTGTTTACTGGAAAAAGTTTGAGACCACATTCCTCGTACTTTATAGGGAATTTGGTCATATTGATATTGGAGTCACTGAGTTAAAGATCCACCTACCTTTTGAACCAGTGTTTTATTTGGTTTTTTATTTGTTTGTTTTTGTTTTGGTTTTGGTTTGTTTTTTAAAGTGTCTATACCTTTTTATTTTTTATCCTATTTGCATAATGATAAAAGACCAATGTTTGGAAATAAATAGACAAATTTTGAGATACATGAATGCAATTTCCGCTTGGAAGGGTCCTTATAACGGACCAGATTTGAAGAAAAAAACCCCACTGGTTTACCAAATCATCATTGCCAATTACTTGTACTATGTATATCATAACATTGTTTCCTATTATTCGAACGGTTTTGTGTTTGTGAATTTCAAAATAATAAAATTATGGTAATAGCAAAATAATGCTGCTTAATCAATTTAACATTTTGTTTAAAAAGAGAAACTTGCTTAGGCCAAAGAAAAATATATGTTTGTTTCCTGTAATATGCTGAAAAAAAATTCGGATCAGTCAGTTGGAAATATTTGACAATATTTATCTTTATTTTTTTATTACTGATTTGATGTTGGATTGGCATCTAAAATGCATATTTACCATTCATGAATCGCAGTTACTTTGTTTTTGTCATAATAATGATCTCTTAGAGTATAATAAGGTACATTTTGATACTAAAATGACATATTTGAATTATTGTACACTCAAAATGCCATAAAAAAGTTAAAGGTTAGTGCCAAAAATTAGGGTCAGTGGCGTTACAAGAAACACATATATATTTTTGTTTTGGTCTTACTTTTGCAATGCAGAATTTATAATTTTTATTTTACTGTCTCATCCGAAAGACAGAACACCGGTGTGCCCCGGACGGGAGTCGAACCCGCGACCTCTCGATCACGAGCCGAACACCTTATCCACTAGGCCACTCCGGCTTTTTAAATTATGTATGACTTCCCTTCCTATTTAGCTTTGATAAGATATGTGAACTGAATGTAATTAATGTCTTATAATTTTAAAAATTGCATATTATGAGTGATAATTTACAGTCTGTACAACTTATTTTCAAGAAAAAGGCATAAGGTTACATTGTTGTAGAATCTTAATTAATCTGGAAAGGTATTCATTTTCTCATGGTAAACAATCAATATAATCATAAAGAAGCATAATAGACAATTTATTTTTATTTTGATAATCATTTTATTATTTCACATCACTTAGTAGGGGGAGGGATGAAATTTTACAGTATCATGAAAAGGTGTGAAAATAGTAATTTCTTTGAAGTTTTATACCCAAAAGTGTGTAAATTGGTCAAAATTTAATATACAATTATTAGAAATACTTAGAATCATTAAGTAAATTATATAAATATATTTTTGTTTCATCACAAAAAAAAAAACATTGTATAGGACAACACAGGACAATTTAAGGACATAAATCTAAATAAATGCCTATCACTTGATAAAAAGTAAGGAAACTCATTAAAATTTTTCCTTGGGTTTTTTTTCCCGTAGAATATGTTTCCAAATTTAAAATACAATTTGTGGTCCTGATGATCAAGGTTTGAGATTTTTCTCAAGTATTCGTCTTCCTTAAATAGTGTATTCTTTCCGACCGTACCAAAATTTTGATCTTGTGACCCTGACCTTGGAGTTTGACATACTTTTAGAATTACAACTTAAAATGACAAAGTTGCCATAAGGGCATTTGTATTTCACATATGCATTCTGTTTTAAAAAGAGTTAAACCCCTCTCACACTAGGACCGCATTCACACGACGTCCTGGAAAATGCTGAACGCCGGGTTGAATGCAGTGGAATTGTAAGCAGCGCCGCAACATGGCAGTGAATATGCACAAAATAAAAGACCTTCGGATCGCTGTTGAATTAAAGTCACATTGAAAATGTAATAACTTTCAGTGACGCGTGAACGGCAACTCTAGGACGCCCTATGAGGCTGCACTGTATCTCTATGGCGAATCAATTGCACGTTGATGGCGACACTACGGCTTTTACCGAAATTGCACTTTGTATTTCCCGTTCTTATACTGCGATCATAGCGCTACAATTACACTTTTACAGCGTCTATCGGCATTGAGCCTACATAGTATATAGGAACATGACATGCAGCAAATAAAAAGATCAATTTCATCATGAACGAATTAGAATAACTTGTTTATATGCAGGTCCAGCAGACCAACGACGATGCAGAAGTGATGCATCTCATTTTGGAAAGACGGCTACATGATGAAGAAGGATTCGACCATTTCTGGACAACGGCAGAAAATTGCAGCATGGTCTATCATGGACTCATGTCTGAGCTGCGAAATGAGGACCCTTGCCATGTTTTTTAAGTGCCTTCCAGTGACACCGGCTTTGTTTGACAAACGTGTTGATATACATACATGTACATGTTCTGAGTCCTTGAATCAAAAATCAAGAATAGTCACAAGACATCAGATCTCGCCGTGGGCAACCAAATTTAAATGGCCGAAGTTTTTGTAAATAGGTCAGTCGTCAAGGCCAAGGTCAAAAACTTTTGAAAAAGTTGATACGTAATTAAAGGTCTTGTTGCAAGGAATACACACATGAAATATAGGTCAATTTTTTATATCTCAGCGAAAGGTCTTGGCACAAGGAATACATATGTGAAATATTGAAGCCCTGTCTCTAATGGTTCTAAAGTTATAATTCAGATTTAAGTTTTTTGTCTACAAACGACGACGACGCCGGGGATATGACAAAAGATCTCCGGACTTTCGTTTGGAGCTAAGAAGACACGCGATTTCTGTGGTGGGGTTTGACTATTACAAAACTGGACGGTGTGCCAAAACGAGAAGCTTGTTGTGACTCGTGATCATCTTCTGGTTAATGAAAAAATGGCGGGCTTAATTCAAAATTTTGCGGTAGGGAACTTTCATTTTTTCAGAAAGCTTGTTAAAACATTCAGAAATTTGGTCAATATTTCAAAATGCAAGGTCACTTCTGGTAACACTAATAGGAGTTACAGCCAATGAAACCTATAAATTAGGAAAGCTTCGTTGCTGTTATGAAATAAGCCGATAACAGAGATATATATTGTAAAAACATGCCCCAGTTTTATTCAGTATCAATCTGTTGTTAGTAGGTCAATAAGCACATCTGTCTGTCTATAGGTCTAAAATATTATATAAATCCCCTTTTTTTCACGTAATTTTGATGAGAATCGTTTACGTCACAATCATTTAGCGTAAAATGCCTTCACAAGGAGCAGATAATTCTATATAATGAAAAACTCACTTAGGGAAATTCCATTATAAAGCAGGGAACAAAAGTGAAAATAGAAGGCATCCTTCCTTTTCGAAAGGTCCGACATCACACATTTTGGCTCACTGGTTAATTTTGACGTCCAAGACAAGTGGTCCGTAAAACACGAATTTAACTATGACGTCACAATTGAACTACGTAATGGGCATGGTTAAAGGTGGATCTGGTGATCCTTCAATTACCTCTGTTTAAATGAGCTGGGCCTGTAAAATACATGAAATAGGATCATATTCTGATGAGCAGTAAATGACATATGATAATATATGAAAATCACCTGGAAACCAATACTTTCAATTTTTTTTCTATCGGCAGTGACCTTGACGTTGACTCCAAAATCATTACGGTTCTTCCCCTCTATTCAGTGCTTATGATAACAATTACAACAGGTAGATTATTTACTAAATGAACATTTTAAACCGTAATTAATAGATATTTTATCATGAAAAAAATATATCGTGGAATATATAAGAAATACTACAATTCCCAGCAAACCCCTTTACATGCTTAAAGAACTGAGTCTGCTAAATTATGTAAAATTATGAAATCTGAAGTCACATTTTGCAAATTATTGATATATAAATGAGGCTTGCTTTTGTTATGTCTGAAACTGTAGCCTCCTTTTATTATTTGGCAGCTTGCCAATAATGAATTTAAGTGCAAAAAGGTAACAATTTGCAAAGGAGTAAATATAGGTGGAACATAACTTTGACTTAAAAAGTATATGAAATAGACGCATATTAATATAAAAGCATGGTTATGAGAGGGAAACTTGGCATAAAAATAGCCATTTATTCTATACACTTTTAAGGCTGTATTAAGAATGGGCTGCCCCCAAAAACTATTACCACGACCAATATTCAACTCAGTAGAACGAACCTGTAATATGATACTCTTTCTATCAAACATTAAAATAGTTGATATTACAACCTTACGTCCGGACGATTTTTAGTATTTGCATTGTTTTCTCGTAGACATGCACTTAATTGCAGCTAAACGTTCATACATCACCTTTGCCAAAAAGGTGGGCCTCCACGAACAGAGCGAAGAAAGCGGTAAGCATCATCTTTAGTGATCAATGGACGAATATGATCTACGTTTTTGAAGAATCCTGCATTGTAAAGTGTTCCATCATACTACTCTCTGACTTCCGTAGAGATGGAATTTTCATCTGTTTCCATTGTGCTACAAGCGTAGTTACAAAAAGGAACTCAATATTTGAAGCAAAATGTCCATTCTTTTCAAGTATTCTCTTTTAGAAATATTTCATGCGAGAAAATTTAACTTTTCGTTCACAAGTGTAACCAAACTGTAAATTTGGAAAATGTGTTGGAAAACTTAGTTCTTCAAAATTTGCATCTTGAACTATGGAAAGAGGTTTTTACGCTCTTCATGAGCAATTGATATAATTCTGCGCACATCAATTGCTTAATCTGTAAGCTGTACACATGTCTCTAACTGAACATTTTGTGACTATTCTCTTGTAATTGGAACTATTTCTTCATTCCTATTTGACTCTGAGATGATGCAAGCAACATATTTAGTAAGACATTTTTTACTCTGCTGTGGAGAAAAGTCGCCCATAACATGCAGAAACTAACACCTCGTCTCCTGTTATCACTAACACTTACCATTGTCGTGTTAAGAATTCATGCCCTTGGTGTTTTAATATACTGGTGTTTATATGGAGGGCTAAATGGTCAGGAAAGGCGGACGGACGTGTAAGCAAGTTATATGTATACACAGATTATAAGAGTTTTCCATTTTTATGAAGAGAGAGGTATTTAATTTTAATAGTAGTTTCCATCTGTGGGCAAACAAATAAAACAATTTAATAAAATCACAAAGCTAAAAGACCCAAAATGATGAGGTCAATAAGACCATAATACCCCTTTGCGAAATTTTTGAAAAAATATCTAAAAAGTGGAAAATAGCAGTAGTTTCTTTTTATGTTGGATAAAATTTTATAGAGGTAAATTGTTGATATTATAGCATCAAACCGAAAAGACATACAAGATCAGTAAAACCTGAAAAACAAACCAAAGAATTTCTAATATATAGCATAGGTATACCCCTTAAGGAAGTTAGATCCGGTGCTGGGTATGGTGTCGTTGGTGTGCTTGGGATCTCAATACATTACAATTACATTTTAAATCTAAAAAGTAAATGAACTCAAGAAACATACAGTTTTTATTACATCGCGTACTAAACGAAGTGATAGTTTAATGAATCTACGGCCAAGCTTTCTGTACTAGGTTGTCGTGTAGGGGGCACGGGCTCACAATAATCATTTCTATGAATTGATTTCGCCTAATATATCTTCTTTGAAGCACGACTCTTCATTGTGATAATGCATGTAGGTTTAATACTGGGTTTGTCTTTTCAATGATGTCCGCCTGAATGACAAATCATAATTTCTATTCGTACGATTTCACTTGAAGAACGTTGGTATCCATGACCATCTTCTGAAAGGCATATACTATGCCCTGTATCATGCATGGTATCATCCTAATTTCATGTAGCAAGTCAGATAAGAACTGATACTCTTCCATACCATAAATACTTGGAATTCGACCATGTTTAAGTTTCCCTTTATAGAGCATTTTATTGATAAATAGCAATCTTGTCTAGGGTACTAAATAGACTAATAAACATCGCTGTTTTTTATGAGTTACACATTTACCAATAAATAAGGATCCACTGTCATTCCTCTAATTGAGCTCGTAATGTGAAGCAGGAAGGAACAGAGGCTGAAATCGGGTTAATGCAGATTTCTATTAGCATTAGCACAATGACCTGTCGCGCCTCTGGTTGAACAGTAATCATTAATGTTATATCTTATCCATCTGTACTTTTGTAGATCATAACACTAAACAATTTTATCTTTTCAACCACATCTTCACATTCTGCAGAGAATGTAATGAACTTTTGATCAGGCAACGAGTGAGCTAATGTTATAAAGTACAAAAGAAGAAATCACTTCACATGATGAATTTATCTTAATATAAAGATTTGAAAAAAATTCACAAACAATGATGCATTAGTTGGTGTCTAGTCTACGATTTCCAATATCAAAATGAAACTGAAATGCGAAATCGAAATATTAAAGATAGGCTTATTTAAAAGTACATGATGGTAACCTTACACTCAGTTCAATTATCACTCTGTATGTGGATGAGAAACAGAAATATTAACTGTGAATTTAAACATATCGTCACAAAGTATTAAATCGAATCCTTTTACAGTAATATTAACATACACACATCCTAGATTACAGTTTTTCACTAGTAGGCAAGAAATCAAGATAACTATATCATAAGCTAGTTAACAACGTTACAATGTGTTATTTGATGAGTACTAGCAGAAGCAGACACTATATAACTACTTATATCTACTTTTGCACTGGACCTTCGTTTTGAGCAAGACAAGGCACTGAAGGCCTGTGGAATTCGAACCCAAATCTCTTCTTTCAAGACCAATGAAGAAAAAACTACAACGACAAGTCTGCTGCAAATCAAATCAAGTCAAATGAAAGTTCTCTTATTTCCAATTAGGCATAAAGAACAATTATATTCACACTATATACAAATAACAGAGTAGGTGCATGGTCAAAGTATGTACTTATAAAACTAGTAATGTCAAAAGTAATCGAATAAAGGTAATGACAGAACAGGTCATGGATTCTGCGGAGAACAAGACGCTCTAGTAATAGAGAATTTGCAAAAACAAAATGCTTTAATGGATGTGTTGAATAATTCACGATATCAATTAAACTGCAAATATGCTGATGTACTGTCACCATGTCGTCTTCATGCATGTTCCATAATAGGCAGTTATGGACCTCTGTAGAGGTTCATAAAGAATCCATATTTAAACAAAGCACCTGAATTAAATTAGTATACTCTGTAGTACATATTGATAACACCCTTCAAGACCAAACATACAGATGACACAAAATAGTTCGAATCTTCGTCACAAAAGTCCATTGCGACTGTTGAACTAGTGTCAGAGTAAAAAAGTCACCATAACCATATTGAAGGTGGAGCTAAATTAACTTGTGAGTGATCTATCTTGAATTCTATATTTGAGTACACCAGAACAAATATTCACACTCGATTAATACAAAGTGACATTGATTGAAAACAGGACAAAATAGTTGAAATAGTAAATGAGGTAAGTATCAAACAATTTATAAAATAAAATCCATACAAAATCAAAATAAACATACGTTTTAAGCTGATGATTTTGTTATCTATCGGCAAAGAAATATTAACACGTAAAACGCTGACGTATCTTTTTTTCTTAGTTTAGTTCATGTTATAACTGTAGAATCATACTTTAAAAGTCGTATTTAGCTGCCATTAACGGTTACTAAAACCGAGCCTGGTGTTTGATATATTTAACATGGTGTTGCATCATGTGTCTCTGCAGTCATCTTTACTTTGTTTATACTTTCGTAATTTCTGTAAGATTGCAAGAAAACAAGTAAACAATACATGCGACATTATCTTTCACTTGACAGTTTTATGTAGAATTTATCATTTTAACAAAAGAGGACAATTGAACAAACAAATTACAATGCGACTTACTGGGGTTTTTGTTCACTGAGTTCTTCGTATGTATTTGAAAATGCGCCAACATCTCTAAATCAATAACAAAAGAAAAGTTGCACAGTAAATATAGATCGTACCGTTGATGATATAAAATTATGTATAAAATGAATGTCTTTCTTTTACTATACACTGATTGTCAATTATAGATTTAAGTCAGTTATACCAAATTACACGTATGAAATGCTACATTACCGAACTCTGAATTAAAGAAAAAACAAAAACAAAAAACAAAACTGTATTCATACTTACGCTATGCAAATGTCTGAAAAAAGTGTTTACTATCAAAATATTATTCAAATGATTGAGTGAAATTGGGGAGGAGTGTAAGGATAAGCATTTAAGAATACGGAGTACAACAGTACACTTTCCCCTCCGAACAAATGTCTTTCAACAAGTTTTCCCTGAAAATAATTTGAACTGACGAACCCATATCGTACGACATGCATGATAAAAAAGAACAACACCTAGCGTGGTATTACACGTCCGTACCTTAGACTGCAAGGATCAAATTTGAAAAAAATATGGTAACACCCCCCTTTGGTTTTTCATCAGGACCTGATGATACATGATTTGGCCCTGGGAAACAACCCTGTGAAATATTATGAACATCCTGAAGACAGTAAGAAGTTGTGGCAAAGAGAACACTTGAACCCCGCCTCTTTTCTTTTCTTCTATGTAAAGTATGTAAGAGTACAGAAGAAATAATATCAATCTTGTAATATATATTAAGGTTCATACAAAAATCTAGCACAAAGAGAATGCATTTGTATGAGAAAGAAATTTCGTATAACATCGTATAAAACAAAAATCAAAGAATTACAACGACATACGAAAACAGAAGGTTTAGAATTATTCTACACTATTGATATCGCAATTATTTAATCAAGAAATTATGCAAAATGCACTTTATGTTCACACAGGCAAGTCTTATATTAAATATGTGAACTGAGTGTCACATAGGAAAGGATAGCTGGTGGTCAGAGGATGACTTAATCATAAGAATATATTTAAAAATGTTGTTTATACAGGAAATAGGCTAAACGAAAATAGAATGTTCCGAATGATATTTTATGCAACATGCTAACTCTGTCGTGATAAACATCAATTAAGTGATAGATCTTTTGTGATGGAATAGATACTATTTTCAATTTTTATATCCTCATATTCGTATGTACAATGTACAATTGAATCATAATAATTACATTTACATCGGGTTTCTAGATGATTTGATGTTTCGTGCAATCATGCAATCAAAGCTTTGAAATGTACAGGGTTTATTGTATAATTTCGAATGGACGGTTTCAATAGATAAGATATCTGCCTTTGTTTGTTAAAGAAAACTGGAGTGGTATATAAGTTGTGTAATGACCGTTGATAAAGTCTGCTTTCTCAATTGACCTTAGTGAGATGTGGTCAGTAAAGTAGCTATCAACTTTATATACCTCGTCCTGATATGCCGGATGTGGGAGAATTTTTATCGGGAGCGAACAATCACTTTTTTGAAATGGCATATAAGAATATATAGAAAATGTACATGTACGATACCTTTAACATTTTGATGTAGAGAGAGAGAAACTCGCAGTTAAACAACACGAGTATAGTTCTTCATTGTCGTGGTTAACGGTAAACTATGTGTAATCGCTTCGCAATGATTGGTGGTAACAAGTAAATGTTAATATTTCGGAAAGTGTTTAAAACAGAATTCAATTAAGTAAACCCTTCCTAAGTGCTGTATAGTAAAACTTTTCAATATTGTTTATTTGTTGGATTTGCCTGTGAAAGTTGGCACAAAGAATAATATTAAAACTACTGTAAATCAAAAAAAAAAAATATATCGGACTATTTTGATGATATCAGTATAATAATATATATATACAACAAATACCTTCGCCAATATTTGTCTGTTCCATAATAACTATCTCATCCGTACTGTGGGCATTATCATATGTGTCTTTCTTCACTGTTTTTGTCTGTAATGACGTTGAAGAGATGATTGCTTTATAAACCTTGGTCTGAAGTTTGTTTATCCTGAGAAGATGAAATGATTGTCAAAATGTTTATTCTCAACAATACATCGCGTAATCTGGAGAATATATCACGGAATAATACTTGTTTTTTTGTGTGCATGTCCTTGTTGAATTTTGTCATACAGTTTTGTCAGATGTTTTCCGTTTTCTTTTTGGAAAATAAGAGTCCTGCTGATAGACTGCAGCATAAATTTAGAAGGAAAAAATGTTCTTTGAAATGTCGCTATTGTATTACTAGAAATATCAATAGTAGAATCCAAAAAGTCTACAAATTTTACGTCATCAAGGTAATAGAAGATGTTGCTGCAGTGTCGACGATATCCGACAAGGGGCCTCTTAGGTCAAGTTTTCTTAGGTCATAGGATATTTTCATATATGGTCACAGATTATTAATGATATATTGGGGGTTATAACTTCTTCATCTATTGTTCAGACATATCGCGACATTATAGCCGGGGTTAACAACTACATAAACATATTGGCACAATCTTGAAATACAATATATCCTACAGATATATAGAGTAAATATCGATAATAAAAAATGTTTACACACATATGCAAGCGAATGGAATGCGGACATCATAGTAACATGCATTGTCCTTTCTGAAATAATTACTCACCTAAAACAGCTACCACAACTAGCAATAAAGGCTGATATAACCATCACGTAGAGCACTACTGAGAAGACAAGGGCAACTGGAAAGTAGAATGATAAAGCAAAATGCATTTATACAAATTAATTCTTAGACTAGGGATTACGTTTATCACAACAGTTCTAAACGAATGATGTGCAGACTAGAGTAGAAGACAACGACCCACAGTAAGCTGTGCCCACACTAAAGCCGATATCCATAATCGGACATTTTAATCAAAGTATCTTGTTTGGATAGCCAGCAGTAGAACAGTATGGAAGATCCCCTTATTCCTAGGATAAATTATCCATGATATATAATTAGCAAGTTTACCGTCTTGGTCAAATTTCAATAGAAAATTTTATTCCGAAGCGCAAGATCTACCTACCTTTTAAATTTCAACTACACACATTGTGCTTTCTAGAGTGCAATATATTTTTATCAATCAAAGAGAATAAGATCTGTACAGACACCTGATAAAACTATGTGGCACGTATGCTCGGTGGTAACTATTATTGGAGTAATACGGTTGAAAGGAAGCTATTAACCAAACAATTTCCCCAAAAAATCTCCTATTATATGTCACCAATTCATTATAACTTACCTTTTTACCAAAATAAATATGCACCCCATACCAAAATTTCTCTTTAATTACGGTAAAAGTTTTTTTTTTTTATAACAGAGAGAAAGTTTGTTTGATTTCTGTTTTACTGTATATCAGATAAGAAGTTCACTTTTATACTCTTTTAGTGACGGTATTATTTAGACCTATGAAAATAAAATTGCTTTTTACTGTTTAAATTTCACTATGAGTCTTTCGTCTATTATTGGCAAGTCTCGAGAATTGGCTATTACCGCCGATCTCGAGTATTGTTCATACAACTGTACCATGTTAAAAGGACGCTTGGAAAAAAAAATTCTAAACAAATCAGATTTACTTTATTAGAAAAACTTTTTTTAGAATACGGTACAATAATCGTTTGGGAACAGGCCTGTCCAAGAACTAGTGTTCAAGCTGTCTACGACTCAGAAATCACACTTTGAGACCTCTCTGCGAGTAAGTCGGTTTATGGCAACTTGTATTTTATAATTAAGTTAAGAAGATACTATGCGGACTGTACTAATGACGATTACGTGATGCAATTTGGGTATTACAATTGTGAAGGCCATCTAATCATTCACAGGTGTTCGAGTTCCGTGCGAGACCAAGTGGCAAGCCAGTTTAAAACTGTTTCTCATCCCTGTCTCAGTACTTACTATGTGAAACATTTGTTGGGTCCCTTCATGATGTGGTGAGTACAAGTGACAGTCATTACTCCCATAAAACATTTAATATTTAAACAAATTTAATAATAATAATGATAAAATTGCAAGGATACAAACAATATCATTGTTTTCGATCATGATTACGACAAGGAAAGTACTGCAGACCACGGCCCTTCTTCAGTTCCGCTGTCGCTTGTACACGACAGTGATACTGACGTCGGTGTCATTTTCGCGGTATGAGAGTAGATGATGTAGACAAGATATCATGGTACGATAGAAGACTAGTTGTTTAAATCAAACAATTTCACTGCCCAGATGAAAGTCAAAATATGTGATGTCCGCTTACAACCGTCAAACATCGTGTTCGAAACCAGGTATGACCTTGGAAGTTTGTTTATTATTCGATGTGAAAACATGCCATTACCTAAGTTAAATATCATCAGGAAAAAGAAATGATAAAGGGGCATTTGACATCAAAAGTCACACGTGGTAAGTACAAATGTTATTGAGTGTATCATGTAATCTAATAGTAATAATAATCTAATAACTGCATCAGCAATATTCAGTTGTATCTTCATATTCCGGAATTTCGACGATTTATTTCTTTTATTTTTATAACTTTGTTGTGTCTGAACAGATCTAATGAGCTTAAGTTTAATACCTAAGTGAAGTAAAGCATTGATTGTTAGTCCCTTTTGTAGATAATCTATCAGTAGAATATCATCTGCATGCATCCCAAAAGTCGACATCATAACATTACCAGCTGATGGAACTGTCAATGCCTTTGACGGATGTGAGCCAGGGTGCTTCCATTGCTTCGATTTTTGTGTGGCCTCCGAGGTAAAATGATGGATCTATAGTTCATTCATAGTGACAAATCTCTGAGGAAAGTTGGCAGGATCTTCATCAAAAAGGTTACGATTAGCAGGCGATAATGTGCGCCTGGTATGCTTCTGATCAACTGTCAGAATGGAATTCACTCTTTCCTGCGAAATGCCAACTGTGCTGGCTATATATCTTTCTGTAACTCGTCTGTCGGCCATAACAATAACATGGACTTTATAGACCATTTCTGGGGTTGCAACGGTGACAGGTCTTCCACAACGAGGGCCATCCTCATGGCTCTGTCTGCCGCGCTTAAATTCCGCAACCCACCTTTTCATTGTAGCATATGAAGGGGAATCTTTCCCAAGTGTTGCTACCGTATCATTATGGATATCCTTAGGTGTTAAACCTTTTTATGCAAATATTGGATCACTGTTTTTTCCGATTTTGTCCATTTTCCAAAAACCACTTGTAGCATTTAATTTAGAGTCCTACCTTGTCGATTTAAACTGACCAGATGAGACCAGTCGTTGGGTATACCGCTTTATGTAGTCAAAGAATAGTAGGACTTTAAAAGAATATCCTTGCGTAGCCCCTTTCGATACGAGGCTCACAACATATCAATCAACCTTCGAATACGTGTCCCTGTAGAAATGAATAAAAAATCATGATTTATACATTCACTGCAAAGTATTTACCTAGGTTTTCAAAGTGATATAAGTATCTATGGCTATATATCATTCAATAAATTGCAGATTTAAAGAGGTCTCGGATGTTTAACAGGCAGGAGAAAAGGGGGTAGTTGAAAATTGAACCGTTTATTTTACGTCACACCACAAATATTTCACGTATATGGTGACGGCATCTGCGGGGCATACAAATTTTTACCTTTGCAACGGACCAACCCGAAGCAGTGAGGGATCTTTAACATGCCATGCATACCACAACACGGGGCCTCAGTGTTTACTGTCTTATCCCAAAAACATGACATCGGCATTACCAGAGCGGACTTGAACCCCGGCCTCCGACGCGATACCACTAGGCCACACCGACATCTAAGACGGACGCTATCACCATTGAAATGCCTGTGTGTTATAGGTATATGCCCCCTAAAATATATAAAGTAAGGGGAAATACAGTGAAATTGCAAATCATCACAGTTATCGATATGATTTCAACCAAGACTTTTCTCCTGTGTCAAAACTTTCTGCTCCAGCAAAACATGGTGGAATTTAAAATTAATCTAACACATTATTGTAATAAAAAAATTTGTAATGTATTATACATATTCCTGATATTGCCTACTGAACACGTACTTGTATTTTACTTATTTGTATGAAACATTTTTCTCTCATATGGTACACATTTTCAATTAATAAGTTTTATTTATTAGGCCTTGTGTTTTTGATTTTATAAAAATTATAAATGCAGCTCAACTTTACTACTAACAATTACCACTCATTATCATCCTTATTTCACATATTATCATGTAGTAGTTTGAATACATTGCTATGCAACCAACCATTTAGTTTGATTAATAAATCATCTCCACTATATGTATGGATTATTTTATGATCTATTATCAGTTGAATTTAAAATGATTTAAATTTAAAACCGAAAGATATGTCACATTTATTATTTTAGTCATATTTATGATACCATATCATTTCAAGGCATGTCTGTCTTATAGTATTGAAATCTGGAAAAGTGGTAGATTTTGATGTAATAACTATGCAGTCATTACAACTTCTGACGAAATGAAACCGTTCCTAATAGTGATTGCAACTGTAATTGGAAAGGTAAAATTCTCATATTTTAACTTTAGAGGGCACTATTTAGCTTAACGTTTTTTCTTTCATATGACTATATGGATAATTTACATCATACTATCTGTCCGTGTGTCTGTCAATCCTAGACAAAAACTTTAGCCTTTGTCATAACTATGGTGTGAATTGTCTGTGTTTGCAAGGGAGTACTCTTAATATTTCATCTCAGAAGGTAACCAGCAATGGACTTATTTCCTTTTTGATATAATGTTGGATTTAGATAAACTTATATAGACATTTTATCATATTTCAATCATATTGGACTCCTGTCATTTGATATCTCCTAATATAGACTAGTGCAAATTGTGACTCATATTTCACTCACTCGGTATTAAAAGTAACTCTTATTACAAATTCGATCAACATGCATATAACTTATTTCTTCTTAACGTCACACTTATTCCCTTCGCGGTGTGGAACTCGTAAAACAGTTTCCCGGGTTTGACTTAGGTTTTACAATACCCCTTTTCCTGATGTTATGCGGCAGTGACACGTTCTACACCCTGTTTGTTCACATTCATGTATATATAGAGTGCTGGATTATACATGTTTCGTCTGTATGTCAGGGCATTCACAACAGGTGTGGCTAAACAAACAGGAGACGCTCACTCCTCTAGGTTACCTGGTCTCACCTATGAATTTCAGAGGTTCGTGAATATTCAATTTGGAACATTGTTGTTAGTACCACAGTCATGTGACATCAAGTTACTTTCGTATTTTACTTTAAGGTTCCAGCAATGTGATGGAGACAGCTATGAATTATAAAATGTTACAAAACATGACAATAGAAATATTTAAAGTCACTGCAGACAATAATTCAACAACAATTAAGACATAAGTCCCAAAATATCAGTAAAAGAACCAACAAAAGTCATTTGATATATATATATATATATATTTTGAGAATTCCAATCATTTAGCCACGAGCATCACTGAAGAGACATAAGTTGTCGAAATGCGCATATGGTGCACTAAATTAAAAGGTATATATGTTCTATATTTATCTATATTCACTGCAAAAAAACTGGAAAACTTGCGGAAACTGGGACATCAAGTTTCCGGAAGGTTTCCGCTATGGAAACTTAAATGTGAAGTTTCCGCATGTTTCAGTTTTGCGGAAACTTGGTGGAAACTTTTGGCTAAAAGTTTCCGCAAGGCGAAAACTTAATGGAAACTTATATTCAAAACTTAACAACCTGAGTTCTACAGAAAATTTATATCAAGATTCAACTTTTTTTTTCAATCAGTTCAATAATATGTGTATGGTCTTCTTAAAAATGCTAAGAGTACACTTGGACATCAAGTGTCCGGAAGGTTTCTGCAACGGAAACCTGCGGAAACTTTCATAATCGAAACTTCTCACAAAAACTTCTACAGGTTTCTGCATTAATGGAAACTAATATTCAAAACTTAATTAACAACCTGAGTTCTACAGAAACTTTATGTCAATTAAGATTTACCTTTTATTTTTTAATCATTTCAATAATATGTGTATGTTCTTTTTACAGATGCTGAGAGAAGTGAAATGTCATAAAGCTTAAGAATAAAGTTAAACAGACCACAGATGACTGTCAATTTTTGATTATATATAAAGACATAAAGCTAATAGAAATTATACCTTTTAAAATTCTTTCTAAACCCAAAATTCTACAATATGCATTGTGATTTTGTTTGTTCAAGTTAAATGAGATATATGATAATCTAATTTTACTAGAGGTAGACTGGTTCATAAGGGTATAATTATAATCCTATCATATTTTGGTAAAATCATTTCTCATATAATCTGAAAATTGTTATCTCATTTTCATGTAAATGCTCTTTTCTGTATATTACTTAAAGACTTAAATATCGCATTCAGAATGTACTCCACTGTCTAAGTAAATAAATTAACCAATTTCTCATTTAAAAGAAAATGGCAATTAACTGAAATGTATTGGATAAGTAATCATAATAAAAAAAGGCAAATCAGTGTATTGCTAGAAGCTAAAAATGCAATGTATATTTATACTTCACAAGTTCTTCTTTAAATATCTTGACATTTCCTATAATTAAACTTTACATGGGATACAGTATATCTATTTCAAACTATATCTTTCTTTCAAATTCAAATATATTTATGTATCTTACTCTTAGACTTGGTACATGATGATACTAAATCAATCAAGTTAGATGAGCAACCTAACAGTAATATCGATAAAGATATCCAAGAACTTAAGCTAAACATAATATTGATTACAAAGGCCATTTTTGTAACTAGGTTTAGCCATTAATTCATACAGGCCTAATTGATACATGTACTGTACTGTAGTGGTGCCAACAGACTATAGACAGGGAAAATTCAAACTGAACTTCAAAGTATGAACAAACAAAATTTACCCTTACATATTTCTACAAAAATCAGAATAATGTGCATACTATTTTTTCACCAATGTTTAATACTGTTTAAGAAAAATTTACTCCTAGTCCTAGTTCAACAGGCATCTCAGTGTTTACATGTTCATCTCGACTGATTTTTATTTCGATCCAAGTCAAGTCACGTCAATACCTGGTAGAAAGTACTTACTGTATATTAAAAGCACAGGGCTTTCGGCTCGTTGCCCCTCCCCCTCCCCCTTTCATATATACCAATATATATTAAAAATATAACTATATATATAAAAACCAAAAGAATATATATTATAGATACATGTATATAGATATGAACAAGGGATTAGGGCGATAGGAAAGCGAGGCGGGAGCATTTTTCCCTACTTTCTCATTGGTGGATGTATCGAACATCTACTGAAATAAATTATATACAAAATTCTCTGCACAACTTGCATCTTGAAAATAAAGATAATTTTTTTTTATTGTAATGTTGTTTATTAATATCCAGGACTTATAAACAAGTTGTTTATAAGTCCTTGTTAATATCAACTCTAAAATTCTGTAACAGCATAATAACTGTACGGAGGGCGTGGCATTCACTGCTCAGAGAGAGAGAGAGAGAGAGAGAGAGAGAGAGAGAGAGAGAGAGATTTGGTTAATCCCATGTGAGAAAAGGCCAAAAAAAATCAATCTCAGTTACCACTGAGACTAAACCTACCAAGATACAGTGAAAAATAGAGTACATGTATGTAAAAGTATGAACAGCTTCACAGAAAGCCTCGATTACCTGACAAAAAGGGGGGGGGGGGGGGTGTTGCACAATTGTATTGAAAAATGGAGCGTGTTTTGCAAAATCAATTCCTTGGTAAAACTTTTGATCAATAAAGTTTTAAACATTGATGTGTGGAATTTGTAAAAATGTATCAGAAAAAAAGAATCAATTTCATTTCCTGCATATTTAACAATTTGCAATTTGAGTAACTTCCTTAAGCTTCATCCTTGCGCCCATCTTTTCACACCTTTCTATCCGGTCTATTGTTCTTCAATAAACTTTACAGTTACCAGGTATATGCTATATGCATTGTGACATTACACAGTATATTCATATTATATATGTACATTTATACCATGCTGCTGAATATTGAATGCCTAGGCTACCAGATCATTTCAAATGTATGTAAAATTCAAAGCGAAGTCCCCGCGTATACAGGGGCACTCGAAGTTGTTCTGTACTTTTTAGCCGAGAATGGGGAAACGGGGGAAATGTTTGTGTGGGTTTTTTTTCCATATGCTATCCTGAGACAACTCTCACAAAGATCGTTATTATAGTAATCTTAAAATTAGAATATAAATTTAAGGATTTTTTAAAAATGTTTAAATTGACCAATCAGAATGCTCAAAACATACAGCTCTTACGCGGATCGAAATCAAAACAAACATGACAGAAGCTCTCGAGAAGAAGGTTTTTTTCCAATCATCTAGAAGTCCTTTACAGAAGATCTGTATTTAAAGTTAAATACGCAAGGTATGTATATCCAAATTCATAATCTATTAATCAACTAGTTTACAGTCCATTGATTTTTAATTCATGATCGAGTGATCCCGATCTGACGCGTACATGCATATGATGATGATGATGCAGTAGCCAGTACAGTAAGTGTACATACAGCTACAGCGTGATTTCATTGATAAAGACATGGAATGTTGCGTGTATGTACGAAACAGTTGATGTTTAACTTGGAATGTTATATCTTACACTATAGGATTTATCAATTAAAAAATAATGTATAAGGGAAAGGGGGGGGGTGTTAAATTAAGGTTAATTACTTCATCCATCACTTCATGTGCTGAAATTCTATCCATCGACATGTAGATGTATATACTGTGTGCATAAACATAATGTAGTGTTTTTGATATAAAATGTTGATATATGTAATGATGTACTCTTCCAATGGCATGTAAAGATGATGGATAAATCCAAACCACAAGTCCAAAAATCATGAAACCATAGGACATACAAAATCAGTGAAAATGAAAAACAAATGGAAAATAACAAAATATGTCTACTTGAAGAGCATATGTGAACCCCTGTGATGGAGTGAGATCAGGTGCCCGGGGAGAGTGAGCATCTCCTGCTTGCTAGCAACACCCGTCACATATACCCCGTAGAAAGAGTCAAATCGTGTGAATTCCATATGTATCTATATATGGAGAAGTCGAAGTAGGTAACCTTCTAGTATAGAAGGTGTCAAATCTGTGTAAAGTGATAGGAATCGGTCTCAGTCCAGAATATCATTTAAAAGTCTGGATAACGAGATATCATATGGAGTAATAAGAGTCTCGTAACGACCGTAGAACTTCCTCAGTGACGATGCTAGTCTAGCACATATATAACCCTGGTTGAGCAGCTTAACTGAAAGTCGCTTAGCCCTCAGAACAAAGTCATTGTAATTTGAACATGCTCTGGAATAACGTATTAACTGAGATATGAATACGCCGTATGCGGGCGATGATGGAATGTTGCTACTTATGAAAGGAAAGTTTGTGATAGCGAAATTGAAATCGTCACGTTTGTCATAGAGTGAGGTGTTCAATTGACCATTAATGTCGAAAGACAACATAATATCTAAATACGAAGTAGTATTACTAGTTTCTGTGGTTTCTTTGACCTCCAGTTCACTTGGATAGATGATGCTAAGGTAATCCGCGAATGAAGGATTATTAATTGAAAGCAAGTCATCTATATATCTGTAAGTAAAATTGAAGCGAAGAGCCAATTGTTTTTTTCCTTGCGAAAGCAAAGACTGAATGAACTCAGCTTCGTATGAATAAAGGAATATGTCAGCCAGAAGCGGAGCACAGTTATTGTCCATTGGAATGCCGACAATTTGTTGAAAAACCTTACCTCCAAACACCACAAAAATGTTATCGATAAGAAATTTCAACATCTGAATGACAGCTGTTTCAGTGTATTTATTTTTGGAATCAGAATTTTCCCTAACAAAGTAAGTTTTATCGTGGCCTATTACTATATATTTGAATTTGCGGCTTCCGTTTTTACTAGTAAATGCATTTTGAATAATTTGCGCTAATCTGTCTTTTAATTTCTGATGAGGGATCGTTGTGTACAGAGTCGAAAAGTCAAAAGACTTGATGGAGTGAATTTTAGTAAAAGTTTTTGATTTTAGATGTTCTAACAACTCTTTTGAATTTTTAAGGATCCACATTTGATTAATTCCACTTCTGGAATATACTGTTTCGCAATATCTATGAAGGCCAGATTTAATTTCTGATAATATTTTTGTGAGTAGCATCGATACAGATTTTGTGGAACACTTCGAGGAACCAGCGATAAAGCGTTGTTTGTACGGAGTTTTGTGCATTTTTGGAATACAGTACAAATATGGAAGTTCTAAATTCAATTTATTTGAGTCAATACCAAACGTATTGAGGACAGATTTATGATTCTCGAGTACTTCCGAAACCGAAAAGTTCGTGAGAGTATAAGTAGGATTTCCTGGAGCTGAATTTAATCCTAATTCTTTCACTAGGCTGTCAAAGTAATATTTCTTACAAGTAAATGTATAATTATTAGATGCTTTATCTGCTGGTGTAATGATATAATGTTCTTGGAGGAAGGTAAGTTCTCTGACAACATCAGGATCTTTAAAAATAGATTCGAATCTGGTGTTTACAGAACCTTGTAATTTTTTAATTTTTGATCTCAGCAGTACTGCAATAGATTTTATCCATTCCGAAAGAGTGTCGACTTGTACTTCCTCTCTTTTTGCCCATCGTGTGGCATATTCCTCGCAGCAGTTCATAATATTCTCAAAATTTTGGCTCCATGTGAATGATCTGGGTTCTCTGTATTTTGGACCTTTAAGTAAAAGTTCTCTTAATTTAGTGTTTTTAACTATATCGAGATCACCAGTAATGACATGGCCACAAGGAGAATATACGAAATTAGAGGAGGAACATGCACACGGTTGAGAATGGCATGCAGAGTTGCTAAGATCAAGACACTGTAGAAACCCTTTGTAATTATAAATTTTGGATGCAACTGATGGCGTGTAGCTATAGGAAATACATGGCGGATCTTTGTTTTTGAAATATGGAGGTATTTTCTCTAAAACAGACTTATGATTTAAAATTTGGCCGAAATTTAAATAATCAATGCCTTTATTTGCAAATTTAATTTTGATGAAAGGGCGATTAGATTTTTCCATAGAAATATCGGACTTGACGGGACGAAAAAGTCTAGCGGTCGATATGTCCATAATAATGCCATCTAGTCTATACTCTGCAGAGCTTATATCAGTGAATATACGGTGTCTGGACGATACGTACAACTCGTGTAATTTTCTGAGTGAAATAGAATAAAGTTTTGTACGAATGTGATGAAGGCCCAAAGGTTTATTTATAAATGGCAAAAGAGCATCAAAGGAAATATTATGTATTTCAGGTTTGTTGTATTTGCGTGTACCATGACTTCGATGCCTCCTCTGGCTTTTGTTGAATAAACCGAGTACGTTAACTGATTGACACGCAGGACTAGTGAGATTACCAATACTACTAATATTGTCATTGCATCCATAGGGCGAAGCAGTGCCGAGACGTCTTATCCAGTATTCTTCTCTTTTCCGACGAAAAGGAGTGCTCAAATTGGCATTGTTTGTGGGGTGATATATTTTTTCTATAATTCTAATTTTCATTGAGAGAATAGAGTGGTCAGGCTGGTTGAAGAGGCGATAGAGTAATTGGTTTCCACCACAATTTATTTTGGACCTGTGACCTGATACTCTTGTACGGAGTTGTCCCTTTGTCTCTCCAACATATATTAACCCACAGAGTGAACACTCAATACCGTACACAATATTTGAACTCTTACAATTCAAATGGTCAAAACTATGCGTATGAAAGGTATGTTTGGTTAAATTACTCGTAAAAGAATTGTCTGTAATTAAGATGTTGCAAGTTTTGCAATTTTTGGTCCCGCACTTAGATATTTCACAATCATAAGGGGAGAATTTGTAATCTTTAATTACGTCAACTAGTTTAACCTTACAGGGCTTGATGTTTATGAAGCTATCCGCATGTTGATACCAGAGTTCATTATTAGTGCTTACCACAAATGTTTGATTTCTAATGTCATTTAAGATAATATTGGGGACACCTAAGTTAACTGCTATGCACGTGTCCTTGCACATTACAGTTTGAGGCCTTTTTTATAGTGGGCGATTATAGCAAATATAAGGGGTGCGCCTTCTTTTTTCTGGCAGTGGCCCTAAAAAGCAACGTTTGCCTTTCACTGTCAAGGGACCTCTTGCAGTTGAATCAATGAATGGATATTGTATTGATCATTATTATCATTGATTCTTTAAAAAGGAGTATCAGTATTTTTTGATAATCATGTTAAATGTTACATGTACATATAAAAAATCAAGATTAAATAAAAGTATTGAATTAAATTGATTAATATTCGGATCAAGAATTAGCTTTCCCTAAGAAGCTCTTTATAAAGCTGCTATTTTTATCCTTAGAGACCAAGCGTGCTTGATAGCTAGCCCCTGTCACCATTATTATATTAAATATATACTAAAATAGGGGCTACTGATTGTGCTTGGAAGTCTACTAATAAACATACTATAATATGTTTTAGCACAATTCATAATTAAGCCTTAGTGTGAGTATATAGTAATTATGATTTATAAAATTGTATTGCTGTCAGAATGAATTGTTGCTCATTTGCAGATGCAGAAAAAATCTCAGAAAATCACAATATATAAGATGATCTTGTAGCCTCCCATTCACTTACGTTACAGGTCGTAGATGCAAGCTTGACCTTGTGCCCCTCTCTGTATAATATACTAAAACATTTGCTAATAGCATATTATACCCAGAGGGGATACGGGGTTATTGCTTCTATGTCCTGTGACTTCAGTCAGTTCAGGGTTTGAATCCCTCGGTCCTTCTCTCCTTGTCAATATATACCAAGGGAAGTTAATTAAGGTCTTTGTTTATTAAACGATAAACAAAATAGTTATTGTACTGTAGTTTTGTTTGCTTGATTCTTCAATCTCCTTTAATTTACACAGAACTTTAGACATATGCAACAAACCTATGTGAAGCAGTGAGGGATCAATGACGTGCCACATATAACGTGACATGAAACACATGACACCGAATAGCTACCTGTGGGATTTGAACTTGAGACATTTCAATCTAATAGCTAAGCTCCCAACAAATTGAAATCAGCTGAATCATATATTAAACTGACACATGTGGAACTACAAACAATATAAAGAATGTGCATACATTGTGTACATGTATTTATACAGTATAATTTTGCTTGTACATATACATGTATTATAAGTAATTTTCACTAATGATATGGTAATATGCTACTTAGTTTATTTGATATTCATATGTAATATAGTAGAAAGCTAAAAGGATCGAGGGAGGAAGAAATATGTGATAAAATGACATAACTTATAAAAGATCGTAAATGAATTTTCATTTCATACGGTATTTAAATATAATAAAAATAAAATACAAATCTCCTAAAGTTATAATCACACCACTTAGATTGCCCTCTGTGTCCTCTCTTCATATACCTGGTATTTCTTGTAGAAAATTATTCGGCACCACTAAAGTTCTTATTTCTCCACTTAAAAGTAGTTTCCCTATTAAACGTTAGATCTCATTTTCAAAAACATTCACACGTATAAATTCTTACAGAGCTGTCAATTCTATACGCAGAGGGTATTCTAAGATTAATAAGTGCAACGCCAAGAAATGTCTTACTTGCCATCATTTAAACTGCAAGTCTAATATTGAATCTACGGTTAATGGAAATATATTTAACACCAAATTAGACAAAGACATAGATTGAAATACTGCCAATGTTATATATGTCATCACTTGAGAAGCTAGAAGATGTGGGGCTCAATATGTCGGGGAAACTTCTCAAACTTTGAAACAACGTTTTCGGAATCATTCCTATAAAATTCGTAATAATTCACGTCGTAAATACCAGAATTTTCTTTATAACCACTTTAATAAATACCAACATAATATTAACAATGTGAAAATAACTCCAGTAGAAAATATCTCTAAATTACCAGGTGATACGAAATCAGATGTTAAAAAACGACTTTTGGAAACCGAGCTCTACTGGATTAAACAACTACAAACCCCATACCCTCTTGGTCTCAACGACCAAATATATCGACAAGGTAATATTTCTTCTCGTCAGAATAAGATCAATATTTTTACATTAAGACATAAAACTATTAGAAAACGTAGGTCACATGGTCGTCGTCGTAATCGTAGCATCAGAAAACGTAATCGTTTAAATAGGTCATTAAACGATCTTCAATTTATCGCAAAAAATAATGGCCGTCATGAACTTTTGCATGCACTATCCTCTATTCCGGTAAATAAATTGAAACCTATCCTGGACGAAGCTGATCTTCGAAGTTTACGCAATTCTGATTGATATAAACTCAATTTGATTATTTTATTTTCATATAATAAACTCTTTCCTCGTATTCCGTCTCTTCCACCCAAGCAGCAATTTCTCAAAATTAAATTTATTAATAAAGGCTTCGATCTACTTAACATTTCCAATATTTTCCGTGATCATAGAGTCACATCTAAAATCCCCCAATATTTTGAGAATTTAGAACATCCACTTATTTGTTACCAGTACAAAAAACCTATAAGAAATCTTATTTTAAATTATAATAAAGTTACATCTAACCCTGATGTTTCAGACTCTATTCCTTCGTCGTGTTCTTGTGAAAATTCTAAATATGTTTATAAACCGGCAGGTCATGTTATTACTGGTGACCTAAACTGTATTTCGGACAGGAAATTGCGCACCCTTTTTGGAAAAGGACCTAAATATAGGTTACCGTCCAGGATAGATTTCAATAAATGCCGTGACGTTATAGAAGATGCTTTAACTACATATTGTAAACGTTGGTGTAAAAAAGAACAGGTAAAGGTTCATGCTCTTAATGATTGGAAATTCGAGATTTTAAGAATTGTCGATATCCGTATTAAGAACTTTACGGAAAATCCGCATTTATTTCAACAGCCTAATACATTGACGACAAATTCTATGAAAAAGAAGATAGCTGACTTACATGCTAAATATGTCTTTGTTCCCGCTGATAAAGCAGGTAATAACATAATAGTTGTTTGAAAACTATATTATATTGAAGTACTTAAAAACGAATTAAACTCCACTCATACATATGTGGAAAGCCCTACCTCAAAAGAGAGCACCTTGCACGATCACCTCGTGACCATGTCCGACTTCAAAATTAAAACTGATAAATCTGATCTACCAACCAATTATTGGCTCCCAAAACTACATAAAAGTCCATATAAATCACGTTTCATATCTAATTCTAGCCACTGCTCTACTACGGTACTATCGAAACATATTACGTCTGCCCTAACTGCTATAAAAGATCATATTATCAAATATTGTGATGTGGCATATCATAATAGTAACATCAATTACTTTTGGTCGATTAAAAATTCTCATGAAGTTATAGACAAACTTCTTTCGCTAAATTTCAAAGCGACTCAAATTTCTACATTTGATTTTTCTACACTTTATACATCTCTGCCTCATGATTTGATTAAAAGCAAGTTGCTGTCTCTTATACAATGGTGTTTTCACAGAGAATCTAAAACGTACATATGTACTTCCAATAACTCTGGATTTTTTTCAACAAACAATATACTTCATATAAATACTGGACTTGCAAGGAATTATGTAAAGCACTAGATTTCCTCATAATATTTTTGTGCAATTTGATGGCAAGATATATCAACAAATAGTTGGGATTCCTATGGGTACTAACTGCGCGCCTCTGATAGCAGATTTATTTCTTTATTTTTATGAGAGGGATTTTATGGTTTCTATTCAAAAATCTAAACGTTTTGACCTCATTGACAAATTTAATAATACTTGCAGATATCTGGATGACATTTTGGTTATCGACAACCCTGATTTCGAACAATTTATATCAGAAATATATCCACCAGAGCTCACATTGAATAAAGCTAATACTTGAGATAAATCTACACCTTTCTTAGATTTAAACATCAAAATTATCAACAAGTTAATATATACTAATATTTATGATAAACGTGAGGATTTTGGATTTCCTATTGTAAATTTCCCTTACTTGGATGGCGATGTCCCTCGACTCCCATCATATGGTATCTATATATCTCAATTAGTTCGATTTTTCAGAGGCTGCACCGATGTTTTTGACTTTCATAAACGAAATTTACAAATTACTACTAAACTTTTAACTCAGGGTTACAGATATCACAAGCTAAGAAAACCATTCGGCAAATTCTTCAGATCTTATTCAGAACTTCTATCTAAATTTGGAAATATTTCTTTTCAACAGTATGTATCCAATGGAATTTCCCATCCTAATTTTTACGGTGATCTCGTATATAAACTAAGGAAAGTAAAAGGCTCCGATAACGTTATTTTATCATGTAATAAAATAGTCAAACGTCTCCTAAATAGACAATATAATATTGAGATCATCAAAAAGACTATAGGTCTTGTATTTGGCCCCTCTACAGCCTTATGCAGACTTTTACTTGAACGTTGCACGCTGACTAACAGGGCGGTGGGGACTATATGACGGGCCTTGTCCAAACCTCTTTAAGAGGAGAAATGGTCCTGAACCTCGTCCCCTCTGACTGTTAGTCGGGACTCCTACAGATCTAGGGTCTTAGCTCGCTTTCCGACTGGCAGAGCACGGTTTATCATGTTGATGTCGCATATATTTTTATACCATTATGTTTTTTACAATACCTTACGTGTTTATATTTTTATGACCTCTCAATATGCGATACCTGTTGACCCTTGTTCTTTACATGGAGGATTATTTATAAATTTTTAAATGTACGTCTTTTGATTGTTCTACTGTTACGGTGAGTGGGAAGGTGGGCCCGTAAATCAGTTAACCACACCATTTGTTTGCCTTTTGTCAAATTAAATGACCGTCCTAAGTCGGTATCGTAATTGCACTACAATCAAATATTTTTGTAATGTGTTAAATGTTCTATTATAATATTTATATTCATGTATTGTATAGCTCCATGGTGACTTCTGCCACATAACTGAGCCGGTAACTCCTCTTTTTTCTTTTATGAAGCGAGTTGTTTGTTTTATATACCCGAACCTTGGCGAGGGGATATAAAACACACAACCAGTTTCATTAATAACATATGAAATGAAAATTCATTTCAGATTCTTTTTATCACATGTTTACACTCAGTTTAAATGTGTTTATTTCATAAACACTGCCTTGACAAAATTCTTTATGACACTGCATAAACAGCAAACGTGTGATAAATATATATGTATATTGTTTTAGTAAGAATTTGCTTTATTATTTCTTAGCATCAATGTAGCTTTTTAAGTAAAGCCAGCAAACATGTGTAAGATTATTTTTTCCCATTATACATCTAATCAATTAACGATTCACTTTTTCTTATATTTTCTTTATTTAGGCCCTGCTTCATAAGTGAGTGCCCTATACTGTAGTAATCACTCTGTCTGTCCGTCTGTCAACTAAACTTAAATATTGGCCTCATCTCATACGCTGTCACAGGTAGAGCTTTCATATTTTGCATGTATGTTCCTTATAACAAGACTTTTCAGTCGATACCAAGATTTTTGATCATGTGGCTTTGACATTGACCCTTGACCTGCATTTGAAAAACTTTAACATTGACCATTACAGTGGAACCGTAAGAAGTAGGGCTTTCATATTTGGCTTGTGTGTTCCTTATGAAAAGACCGTTCTTTTGATATTATGGGGCCTTGACATTGACCTTTGACCTGCATTTGAAAAACTTTAACACTGACTGTAACTATTGAATTATTAGAAGTATGGCGTTAGTATTTAGCATCTGTGTTCCTTGTGACAAGACCTTTCCATTGATACAAAATTAAGGTCAAGGTCATGGCGACAGGTATTCATTGGGCCCCTAATGACTGTCAGTTTTCTACTAAATTTAGTAAAAATATTTGTCCTTGTTCTGCACGATTGCAAGTACTGTTATATTTTGCCACTTGAATCTATTTAGATTTGTTAATTTGAGGTAGATCTATGCATGGCATGCATGGAATTAAAAAATTAAATGGTAACATTTGGTGTATTGTTTAGGGAAGCTTATTCAGAATTGTTCTGTTAAAGCACCTAATTATATGGACATGTAGTCCCCAGTTAAATTTCTGATTTAGTCTCTTATGTACATGTATGTGTAGTTTTTAATTTACATCTCTTGTTTCAGAAGCAGGATTAAGATGACAGAAGATCAGGGACAGAATATAAATGAGAGGACATTGAAGAATGCAATTCTCAATGTACACAACGTCGCAAATTTCAAATTTTTACAGGAACACATATTTGTGAAAATTCAGATAGTTTGATTACAAGGACAGAACATTATTTCCATTCATTTGCTCTGGTTTTGTTTAATCTTGAAGTGGCGAAATGAAACACTATACATTTTCAAAACACGGAAATTTAAAAAGTGTTGTGTGTCAGTTACTTTGTGAATGTTGTATGTGCAAGTGTCAACATATACTATATACTATTAAACAATTGTAAATTATTATTGTATTTCTTCTGTTTGTGTATTTTTTTTTTTGTCTCTGAAAATGTGATGGCCTTTACAGTAGATATATTAGATTTCAAGATACAAATTAGCTGTCAGTTTTTATTGAATTGCAAGAGGATGATTTCTATCATTACTTCTGGGGAAGCAACATCTCTTGGCATCTATACTATATTATTACCGGTAGATATTTCATTTATTACAAAATGTATTAGTTTCAGTAGGTTTCCGCCAGTTTTCGTAGCAGAAACCTCCTTAGGTCTCCAGGTTATAGAAAAAATTTAATTTTCCAGTTTATATGGAAGGTATGTTCTGAGTTCAGCTGGATTCATTCATGTACATTTCCTTAAATGTCCCGGTTTCCGCCAGTTTCCGATGGCGGAAACTTGCTGGAAATGTCCCAGTTACTGCAGGTTTCCGCAAGGTTTCAGTTGCGGAAACATCAAGTTACTGCAAGTTTCCAACAGTTTC
The DNA here is from genome assembly GCA_035048485.1 of Pteria penguin. Taxonomy (NCBI): domain Eukaryota; kingdom Metazoa; phylum Mollusca; class Bivalvia; order Pterioida; family Pteriidae; genus Pteria; species Pteria penguin. Next base: position 28,242,935 of record CM068592.1, read on the forward strand.
TGTTGCGGAAACACCATGTTTCAGCAGGATTCCGCAAGGTTTCCGTCCGGAAACCTGCAGTAGCACATTTCTGCCACCGGAAACTTCATGTTTCCGCAAACGGAAACCTGGGGTTTTTTTGCAGTGATTACTCCATCCACCTGGAGTTATTCCATATATCATCAGGTGTTTTATGATTACTATATCAGATAAATTTCCAACAAAAGAGGATCTGTTTTATAATTTAAATAAAGATATTGCACATACATTTAGAGACCACAGTTCCTGTAAATCAGTAAAGAGGTGTGGATACCATAATTATCCAACTAAATACAGATAAGATAACATTATTTCTTTTTCTTTGGCATGATGTATTCATACCTGAGTGAAAATAAATCCGTTGACCCACGAGTGTAACCTCATAACAATTATGGAAATACAGTTGACATATTGGTGCTAGACCTTGACCAAATGAATTGACCCAATGAACATAGGTGCTTTTATTCAATTTTACTACTACAAAACTAGTATTTGCATAGTTGTAGTTGTTACACTTGGTCTAAAATCTGAAGTGCAATTTAAGAACATTTGTAATATATGAACAAACAGTTCACTGTAATATTTAATTGAAATTTAGTTTTAGACGTTTATGATATATTCACTAATACCATTTTTCTTTACAGAAGACAATTCTTCAGAATGAATCTCTGCAGAAAGGGTGCAACTGATGGAACTAAAATTTCAGATTCATCAAATATAGAAGCGATATCTTCACCTTTTGATTTTTATTTCTACGATAAATTTGTGTTCTTTGATATCGAAGAACCAGAATTACCAAGGTCATCTGATATACCTGAATTATCAGCTTATGATGGGGAAAATTTATTAAATGTTTATATAGATTCACTTCTGGTCATTACCCCAGCGTAATAACTGGTTTGACTCACTTGTTTGAGGAAAATCATATGTACCATCAACGTGATAGGTGATAGTGTCACAGTACATAACACTCTTTTAAATTTCATCACCTTTCTGCACACAATGAAGAAACCTATTTTAATAGGTGATAACATTTTAGCACCTGAAATTCCGATACAATTGAAGAAACTAGAGGAAAGCCGTTTTCATATTTTTCAGTTTAATTAGTGGTACTGAACGTTTAGACACCCTTAAAATAGCAAGAAGAACTATTTCAAAAGCTGATATTGAAAGCTACTTCATTAGTTCCTAAACTTCTTGTAATTGATAATGATGCACACATTGCCACAAAAGATGTCAAATCTTTGTATAAACATTTTGTTATGAAATTGAAGGATACCTGTTGTGATACAGATAGAGATTTCCATTTAATATTTCTAGATCGGAAAAAAGTTACAAGGGATTACTGGATTCCAATTAGTATCAAATAAAATAGTGAAACGCCTGGCACATTTAGGTCGTAAAATGTATCATCTCAAATAAGCTTCCGCAAGAGACAATATTCCTTGGATAAAACCAATGCTAGCAAAGCACGGATATAAACTTTTTGAGTGCAGTGTGGAATGAAATACGACATGTTTAACTTTCTTGTTAACCCTTAGAATATCCATGTCAGCAACTGATATTAAAACCATGGAAATATAGGGATTTATTTTTTGTGAACATATTCATCTTCAGTTGTTTGTGCATTTATTTCAGTTTGGGAGTTTGTGCTATCCATAGACAAGAACTTCTTCCACCACCGCAAGGTTAGCTCTAGTTTCATGTAATTTTAAGAGCTATTTTCTGTAAAAACCAAACAATATGTAAGGGGAGGGGGGTGTTCAAATAACCTTTTCATATTTCCTTCATTTTGATAAATTTCTGTCTACACAAGGCTTACATTAACAACTTAGTATATTTCCTTTATTGTATACTTTGGTTACCATGGTAACGAAGTGGCTAATATAAAATATTGAAATCATTAACAACAAATAAACAAATACATTACTTTGAAATGATGACATTGTTCACGCAAAAATATGTCTGAATTTCAAAAAAAGAATACCATCATGTTTTCCCCTCATTTATCTCTGAAAAGAAGTTAGAAATGATTAGTAAAGATCTCGATTATACGAATGGACACTTGGTCGGATAATGTCTTGAGCTCTTTTCCTTTCACAAGGATAGCATATGACTTTTTGTTCTTTTTGTCAATCAGGCATCCGTCCGGCTTTTGCCCGGTAAAATTTGTAACTTTTACTCCTTGCAAAGATTGAATAATATATCACAAACTTGCCTCAGACACAGGGGCGAGTCGTGACCTTGAAACAAGGTCATATTTGCAACATCAAGGTCGCAATAGTTATATTTGATAAATTCTTGTCCAGGCCATTATTGTTTGATGTAAAATATAGATTTGAATAATTATTTGATAAAAGCGTTCTTTTCATTCATTCTCCATAAAATACAGCAATCAAGTGCATAAAAAATCAGCCATAGGGAAAATAGTTATGAAATGATTTTTGCATTAAAATGACATAGTCAAAAAGTAGGTCAAAACGATTAAGATATCAATCGCACTGGAATCCAAAACAGCAACACTTTTTTGCATGCCCTCATTATTCTGATGCATTCACTTTGTCTCTGTATGCAGCAGTTCTGAGAAAGAAGTATGTGAAAAGAAGGCACCATCTAAGACTTACTTTTGGCTATGGTTGTTTCACCTGTTGATAGATATATGCATAGAGTTTGTTTCAGAGTAAAATTAAAAATATGAAAAATACCCCCACATTACCTTTTTGAAATCCTGAAACAAATTATGAAAAAGCAAGACATTTTTCAAAGATCTTTCATAAAATGCTGAAATAAACATTTCAGTGTATCAACAGTGAACCGTACTGGCAAGGGACAATAGTGGTCGAAGCCATGCTATTTTGCATAAACATGTTAAAGTCCAAAATGATACTAGAAACATGTCAAACAGTATCTATTCGATTTCAAGGAAATGAACAAATTTAAAACATACATCTCTCTAGATCACTCAGATACCATTGATTTTATCATCAAAACAGTGATGCTGGTAAGGAAGATTGTCAAAGAGATGTGCTCACAGAGACCTTCCCTGCAAGTTTGGTCAACCTATGACATATAATAAGAAATTTATTATCAATAATGTGAAAGTATGACTACCAGAAGAGCAGACAGACAATGAGCGGACAAAGTGATCCCTACATGCCAATTTTGTTTTGCAGGTGACATAAAAATACTACTACTTTACGGTTAACAATCGAATTTTGGCAGTCAGATTTGGAAAAAAATGACTTTTTCAGGGGCAAACATACCCACAATTTTCGAAGGGAAAACACTGATATATTAGTCCCATTACTATATTCCATTTCGCAATTCTTGCAAGGGGATAAAATTCAAATTGAAGAGAATTATAGATAAACATGTCTCATGGCACAATGGTTAACTCAAACATTGACCTATTAGGTAAAATTATCTTGACACAAGATCATTACACTTCCAACCTTTAAGGACCATTATTGATAGTGTACTATTGACAGTTTCCATGCTTTCATTTACATCAGGATAGAGCCATTTTCATTCAATGATAATTGGAATTCCCTCCTTTGTATAAGGAATATTCGGCATAGTGTGATAATAAGCAGTATAATGCAACTAATTATGATAAAAGAAGTAAATTTGGTAGCAATGTAATATGGTACATGGATAAGAAGTGTAAAATGTAAAATTAGTGGGAAAGTGCAAAGATCATGTAACGAAAAAGTGCCCTTTTAAAAGCGAGTGAAAGGTGAAGGGGTTAAAATAGACCGTTAAGGATATAAAAAGAGTACCGAAAGACATAGTGTAGTAGGAGTAAAATTTTACAATTATGGGTGTCTAAGTGGAAGTTTGCACACAACAGGGCCTGGCTGGCCTGCACAGGGGAATTTTAGGGTACCAACAACAAGAACGTATGTCACCTATTGGTAAGACCTTGAAAAGTTGGGTAATGTATATGCATTAGACCCCTGATTCAGACAATATAACCTGTATGTCTGAATTGTCATGTTTGTTTAAAATATGAATTAATGGAATATCCCTCCCCCCTAGCTGAAATTAACAAGACAGCTAATTACATTTCCCTGCTGTAATAAAACATTAAAACTGCTGAAATTCACAAAATATGCCAAATTTCTGCAGAATTTGTTTTGGTTTCTTACTTTCATTTTCTTTTTATAACGAGAATTCTGAGGGCAATAACTGTTTTTAAATATTTCAGTGATAATTTATATCTTTAACGACTATTTATTTCATTATATCAAAATAACATCTCCAATTTTTATAAAGTATTATTACGACGTTGCTTTATAATTCTTTCATTTTCATATATATCATGTCACACTGCATAATTAGTACTAGGGGAAAAATCTATAGATTTTGTATATTTTATATCTTGATTTCTTATATTGAAAGAAAAAAGAGGAGTTACCGGATCAGTTATGTGGCAGAAGTCACCATGGAGCTACACAATACATGAATATAAATAATATAATAGAACATTTAACACATTACATAAATATTTGATTGTAGTGCATTAATGATACCGACTTAGGACGGTCATTTAATTTGACAAAAGCCAAACAAATGGTGTAGTTAATACGATTATAACACTGTTGTATGACAAAATGATACTGTTTTTTAATCAGAATAAAAATTTATCACCTATTTCTTTTATCTTTAGTAACCAAATCATTTTACAAAAGTGCATTATGAGTCATTGAAAGATTGTTTTGATTTTAGTATTTTTTCTTTTTTATATGGAGGGTCGTAACCATTGAAACAAGTTGAAATCAAAATTAAACAGATAAGATTTTAATCTAATATGAGAAAGCTTCCATATGTTTGAATTACAGGAGAATCTGGAATGGCATTTTTGGACCTCTTTGGTTCTTATAGATAACGGCTTTTTAATATATCATTTCAAAAACTGATTGTTTACAATTACACAGCATTGATGTTGAAATATTCATGACTGATGTATTGTAAATTATATTTGAGGTATAGGCGACAAATTTCAAGCATTGTTAGAAATACACATGTACTGCATTCCTCTACGATAAAAGTACATAGACGAGATGCAATGTATTTTCCTTTATTGTATTATTCTTTTTGACCAGATTACAACGCAAGTCCCGTCTGTGAATTCCAAAGTCTGTCTCTTCATCCTTCTGTTTGTCTGGTGCCAACGATTTATATTTAGCTCGATTCCTTGCATACCACTGGTGATACTTACGTCAAATGTGAGAGGTTTGTAGACATTGGTGAGCTTCTCCTAAGTGATGTAAAAATTTTGTGACATTGATATCCCGCTTCCTTGAACATGTTATTTGCATTTTTCTTTTCAATCAGGTAATACCAAATTGGACGGATTCTTTCACCCATCGTCACATGTAGGTAGGACAGCATATGTAGATGTGCATGAAGGGAGGCAACTCTGCTCAGAATTTTTTTTCAGGAATTATGGGGCTTTGAAATTAGAAAATGTGCATTGCATATGGCTGAACCTTGTTTGGATTTTCAAATATTAGTTCTGTGGCAATTATATTCCACTACCTTAGCTGCCAGGGGGGGGGGGGGGGGCATCTGTGTCGCACCGACACATTAAAATTCTAGTTTTGTTTTCTTTTTAGTAAAAACACCCAAAATTCTAGCCTGTGTTGGCTTAGAAATGTAATTTGTAGGAACCAATGCTATAATTAAAATTGTGATTATGCGTCTTTATTATACTACTGACAAAAAGTGATAAATTTTATATAAATAGACAATAAAAAAGTTTAAGCTCGCTCTGCAACGTGTCATCACTATTTTAATGATTGTCAAAGGTAGCTAACTCTTACAGCAAAAATCAAGATAAAAATAATTTATCTTTTTTCCAATGAATGTATACCCCAATTGCATGGGCTGCCTATTTAGAGCGTTCTTTTACGGTACATTAGGATAACATGTATTTAACTGTTGGTGGTGGCAAGGTTTATACCTATGGAAAAATCGGCCTGAATTAGTAATAGATCTTTGAAGTGCATTGTAAAATATCCTCGATTTTCCCGCTCTAATTTGAAGGAATGACACCTTTGAGCGGCCGGTTTGACTCGAACCCGGCGACTTTTATTCACGAATTGATTTATCAATGGAGATATGCCGACTGTAAAAGGGAATTGTCAGCGGCAGAGTAAGGATTGTTATATGACACCAGATTGCAGTGCTTCACAATAAGGTATCTACTTACTTGGTATAACCATTGGTCCATTTTATCGTTTGCTCATGACGTTCAAAAAGGTTCACATCGTTGTTTGAACTGTTTTATACATACAAGTACAACCAAACAGATCTTGTCTACTTCTGATTCCATTTAAGTCTTAAATCTTTATCTCCCGTGTCGAGTCTGTTCATTTTAATAGGAGAGTATCGAAAAATCCATGTCAAAGTACCTTTGGAAAGAACCCCAAACACATCAGTTTAAAATTATATTAGAAATATGACTTTTTTCATTCTTACAATACAGTACACTTTCTGTATATCCTTCAAGAATTGTGTCTGATACCTACACACCAGTCATATTTTTCTTATTTGAAATAACGTGTATTGTGTAGATAAGTTAAGAAGACTGATATTTGAAATACTAATGTTAACAATACTACCGATGTTATAAACTAAATATTCATATGTTACACTATGGAAACTCAACATATGTAAAACCTGACTCGTTTTGTTTCAAAGACAACCGGAACGGTTAGCGCTTTCATTTAAGGAACACAGATGAAATATCATATTTGGTAGTTATTTTTTTCTTTTTGATTATTTATTTTAATTAATTAATTATTATCATTATTTGGCCTTTGCCAAGGGCGGAGATGTCATTGATTCATACAAACGTTCAGGAATCGCTAAACAAGTTTTGAGGATCTATCAAAGATACTTGTTGCAGCGACAAGAGAACCATTCTGCACTTCCCGAACCAATTATTATTTTTTAAACTCGATAATTACACAATTATATTTAGCAATATGTGCATGATACTCATTCCTCATAAGGAAATATAATCTTCAGTGACCTTCTATATCTGTTCCTTTCCTGTTTACGCACCTTTAACTGATATAGAATGCATGTGGAAAATTCAATCTACCGAAGTAATATCTTCACTTAAAAGAGTAGACTCGTCAGGTGACATAAAATTTTGGAGAATGCCTGATTTTGTCCAAACAAGCATTCACTTCGACACTCATACCGTCATGGCTGCGTATACATAATGTTCATATATTTTTCATATATGAATATTGAAAGATGGTAAATTTAACGAAATTTACACGCCAATCGTCTTAATCAACCTTACGATGATTGACCGATAAGCAGCTTATCATAATTGAATATAATATATACTTCGTGTGTAACCAAGGAAAGAAAAACTCATATGTATGACAATGTCGCCACGGTTATACAGATGTAAAAACAATAAAAACATATAAAAGCCGCCCAAACTTTTCGACTTGTATAGTGTCGCGGTAATGACATAGGACGGTGTGTTCAAGTGACAATAGTTACTAACGTAAAACATTTTTTTCATTTAATATTTAACAAAATCATTACGAAATTCCAGTACTGCAGTTAATAATCGATTAGTCGGTTCATGAGACAGTTTAATTTGTAAGTTGTTTCAGACTAAATGAGAAATAAAATGCCTAATCTACGAAATTAAAACGTCTTAATAATGTTCTTAAATTCTTAGTATCACATCGTTTTAAAAACAAGCTCCTCATAATAACTCATGTCAGTTTACTGAAAGAATGTTAATATCATTGTATGGTCCCATCGGTTACTTTGTGTAAATTATGTTATGTCTATATAATTTTCAACGATTAGTTGGTGGTAATGGTATTAAACGAACAATTCGAAGGATTTGTAATATACATAAACATAATTGAAATTGGTTGATTGGTTGATTGATTATTGTTTAAGATCATCTTACGATTATTTCCAGTATATGGTGACGGCATCTGCCTGATGCTATGCTTAAAAATTTAAAGCATTCAAACGGACCCACCCAGAGCAGTGAGGGATCTTTCACGTGAAAAGCCTACCGTGACACGAGACCTCATTTATACTGTCTCATCCGAAAGACAGAACACCGGTGTGCCCAGGGCGGGAGTCGAACCGGCAACCTCTCGATCACGATCCGAGCACCCTATCCACTAGGCCACACCAGCTTTAACTAGAATTGGAAGTAAGGAGCATAAAAGAAATTCGTAAATTCCTCATCCAATGCCCCTTTCTTTAATAAACCATGGCAAAAGGACACCCCATCCCAAATACCCCCCCCCCCCCTCCCACATACACAAGATTACCAATGAATCATGTTCATGCTATTAATGCTGTATTTCAGTTGTAATATTTTCAGTAACACGCTTGAATCTAGTTCAGGTCTAGCACATAAATCAACAATAACCAAGATACGAAAGGGCAGAACACCTAAATTTTCAGTTATTTGAAAAGCACGGTACTTGACTAAGTAATTGATACAGTTATCCGGATTATGGATCCTTTCTGCAATTTTACTTAAAACAGTACAATCAATGTGCACTCAATTGAGAATTTTACAGAAATCTTAAATAATGCATCAAAGTCGGCATTTTCCTATCTTATCTTTCGCATAATTACAATTGTAAATCAATAAAATGTAAGTATATCAAGTGCAAAATAATGTAGAATGAGTAATATCTATTTTTGTTGTGGTTTTAATACACATGGTCATTTTTAGCATTTCAATATACACGTTAAGTGATAAGTTATAAGTATATTAGTGATGTTCTTACTTATGTAAGCCATTTCAATCAAACGGTGAAAGGTAAATTATTGTGTTGGAGCAGAGAGGTATTCCTGATGGGTATGTACCTGTGGAAATAAAATATACTAAGACATAATATGATCACAATATATTGTAGGTAGTTTGATTTTCTTTTAATTTCTGTATTAAAATGTATACATAATAAATTAAATAAAAAATACTGTAATTGATACGTGATCAAATACAATAGAACCGACCTAAAACTAAGATACCATCCTAGATTCCATTTACTACACCTTGTTGCCAAAGTGTTAAGGTAGGGTTAAATAATATAGGTATTTTCATCATTGAACATCTGGACAATTTCTACACTCCTTGGCTATTTTATATAAATGATACATACAAATTTTAAACGTCACTGAATAAGAACAAATTACATTCAATACGTTTGAATATGAAATCTCTAATAAATGAGAAATAAACATATAAATAAATAAGTAAAGAAATAAATATATCTAAGATTTCATTGACTATGGATAGAATTTAAAAATTACATTCAGTCACATTAATCGAATACGTGTTTCTTGATTGTTTACTATGATGGCGTCGGCTCCAGAAAGGTGCATGTACCGGATACAAAATATTGTATTGTACAGGCCATTGTCATAATCGACCCTGGAAATACATGTATGTTAATAGTGTGTAATAGTCCGACAAATTTCTCTTTACAGATCCAACCAAGATGTACGAATATCGAAAATTTTGCTACATTGATTTAAAATGATTTATAGTGCATATCATAATAAAAAAGAATTTAACGATTTTGCAATTGTCAGCTGTGTCAGTTTTGTCAGTCAGTCAGTCTTTATCAGTATAATGTCTTAAAACCGACTACGTCCTGTTTTAAGGGACGTAAATTACCATTGTTGCTAGGACGAGAAGATGATCTGCCTGTGCAACCGTAACTTCATTCCCCTTTGAGGTTCATGCATTTGTAATAATATATATTAACAGGTTAACGTGGCATAAACATAAAGTTCACTAATTTCATGCGCTGAGAACTATTTACCCACACATATCTTTGTCTTAACTCCGATTTATATGTGAATTTGATTTTAAAATCGTGTAAAATCACATTAAATTAGGATTTTAACACGTTAAATTAAGTCGTCAGTTTTATTGCAATCGTATGATAATAATAATAATAATAATAATAATAATAATAATAATAATAATAATAATAATAAAACAAATAATAATAATAAAATTAATAATAATAATAATAATAATAATAATAATAATAATAATAATAACCAAAACTTACCTGTTGCATGACTAGTCTTCCTCTTAGAAAGAAAGAATAAAAAAGAGAAAGAAATAGGGAAATAAAGAAAAAAAAAATGTGTGAAAGGAAAAAAAAAAAAGAAAGAATGCAATTACGAGTTTTAAAACTACAAGCCAGCGCAAACACCTAATTTTAATATAATCCATGTTACACATCGACTGTAACATATAATGTATTAATATATTTCCTTTTTAAATTTATATTAATAGAAGTATTCGGTATAGAGAACATCGTAGCAAGACGCGGATTCAGTTGGGAGGTGGAGGGGCACGTCCCCCTATCCCTAGCAATGCCCAGTGAAGTTTTGCAAAAGCTAACATTTTTTTTCCCAAAATTTATTTTATTTATGGTATATCTATATATGTTTTATTACTGTTCAGTGCCTGAGCAAATATATAAATAGTAGCTTTTAGCGTTCAACGGTTAGGTGAAAAAATACATCAGATTAATAGTGCATTTTGTAATCTTTTTATTTAAGAAATATTTCATATTAAAATTTGTTGACATTTATTTAAGTCGTTGCCATTGTTCAATATTACGACAGTATCAAAATATGAAAAGTTGTAAGTAAAAAGTATCTCTCAGTATCATCAATGTGCAGCAATTTCCCCCACAATTTTATCAGGGAGACGCCCCGATCCCCAACCTATGGGACGGAGATTAACCCCTCACATGCTCTCCTCTGCTAAGCTCTCCGGGCTTCGAAATTAGTGTACCCCCTCGGTATTTAAGTTTCTGGATCCGTCTCTACTAGACCTTGGAGAAAAACGGACAGAAACTCTAGAATATGTCGAGAAATCCCCTGTCATGATATTATTGCGGTTATACATATGATTTGTCATGAAAGACACGATTTCATGGGAAGATGTCAGTAATAGGATTAATATAATATACAGTGCGTTTATTACATACGTGAAGCCCTGTATTGTCACATCGCCGTTCGAAATAAACAAGGTAAATTGATCAACGCTGCTCTAGTGTGAAGTCGCGGCGCGTTGAAAACAGTTATCGTAGGCGATGGTCATCGACCAATGGGTGGTGAGCAAATATTTCATAAACATTCTTTCAATAATTCTATAAAGTAAAACCTTCTCTAGCGATCTTTCATTGCATTTGTTCATACGACGAAAAAGAAGAATGTAACAGCAATTTACGCAAGTACCATGAATTTTGAAATTCTTAAATTCTCCATTAAAATATTGAAACACACTTTTCCGTTTTGAAATCACCCTTTAGAACCGTTTTGTAATATTTCGGAAAGAGTAAACACAAAAAAACCCCCCACCGTTTTATTTATTACGTAATTATTATAAAACTGAAATTACAAAAACGTCATATCATAATATTTTACAGATCTGACCCTGTAAAATATCACCGAGAGTTTGAGGAGTCTCAAAAACAGAAATATGATCCAACGACATTTGTTGTTGTGTTGATGCGGATGTAATAAGCATATCATGTATAAAAAATATCTATTATATAAAATATTATTTCAATGCTTTTGGATAAAAGGATGATCAAGAACTGGGAACTTCGTAGGTTTCTTTTCACACACACACACACACACACACACACACACACACACACGCACGCACGCACGCACGCACGCACGCACGCACGCACGCACGCACGCACACACACACACACACACACACACACAAATTACATTTTTCCACTTCGGACATTTTTATAACTATACTGCATTTCGTTGTTCTCGATTTATAGACACTTCCCTACAATTAATCTTCAAAAAGTGAAATGGACACTAACTTGAAAAGTCTACATCGGCATGTTATAATGATCTTTTGCAAGCAAACTTAAAATAACCTTCAGCTAACATTTGTTAGTGTATACAATAAAATACATTGTAAGTGAAAAATAATGTATGGTAGTTAATAAGATAGGTAATGTTGATATATGTTTCAAAAATATTTTGAAAGAATAGACAGTATGTCTGGATGTGTAATAAGATAGTGATAAACATTTTCTGTGTAACTTTTTACCTCTCTCTCTGATCTACGTGTTCTGTTTGTATCAAACCGTTATCTATGTATCTAATATTTATACACACAAGTAAACCAAAACAGAATTAGTAATGCAATAAATGTAAACATTACCTAGTTTTTCTGTATATCTTTTCGAAATACGTGCGTGCTGCCTTGTGTTTGTTATAAGTATTAGAATCTGTTGATATTTATACGATGGGTGAGGAAAGTAGTCAGGGAAACAAACAAGGAAGTATTCACAAGCATTCTCAATGAGACATATATATCATATCTCTGCACTTAAGAGGTAAATGTAATGACTTTGACATTTTAGATTTTAAAAAATTTGTATAATATGTGCAATAATAAAACAGAACAGCTGTTGCCTAAAACATTGTTGAAACAGAGAAGCATTTCTTTAAAACTCATGGAGCATAAAAAAGACGAATACTACACAAAACCGTATGTTCACAGTCTACAATTATGTCTTAACAAAATGGGTCTTTAAATGTTTCGCTGAATTCCAGAGATGTATATTTTACCAACCGTTAGATAACAATAATTACAAAAATTCCCCTCTCAATATCCTAGTATAGTTTTTTTTCCCAGATCAAAAGACAATTAAATGCATTATTACAATCGTTGACAAGTCAATATACATCCAGATTAACTTGATATCAAAGGAAAATTCAAATAATAATTATAATACGGGTTTAGTATAACGTTCAATCATTTAAATAGGAACTAGTTATATAATCATTTCCCGGCAGATACTGCACTTCCAAACTCAAACATACTGTTAATTCCCACTCCCCACAGTACGGGTGGAATTCGAGTGGGAGATTTAGTCCACCACCTGAGACGAGTGGGAATTCCCTCCAACTCACCTTTATAACTGATCAATCGTAAATCTCGATTGGTTATCACACATCTATACATGTACACTTGTAATTCACGCTAATTATTAATACACAATATGATGACCTGTCCGTGTAAAAACTGCTACTATTATCTTATCTTTTTTGAAATTATTCATAGATTCCCCCACTCCGACCTTTTCTAAAAACTTTTTACCGGCGATTAATTTGTATATGACTTGTCAATTTAACCATTTGAAGATCTAGGAGAGTTTCTAAACATCAGTGATTTATTTTATCCCTTTACATTAATTAATTATTATGTATGGGAATATGTGATAGTGTGTACAGTTTCGAACTGTCAGGAAGAATGGGAAAATATAAATATATACATATATTTAAAAGTAGATTTACAATTTTAATGCCCGGCCTTTGAGAATCTAAGAAATCTTTTCTTAAAATAAAAATTTAATAAATTCAAAATTCAATTTAATTATCATGTCAGTACATTTGTATCGGAGTCCGCGCTGTCCAACGTATTTCGCGATTTTTCATTGTGAAATGAAACATATTTTTGAAAAATGTGATACTTAATAAAGTCCTTTTTGAAAACGAGCGGTATTATTTTCATTGGTTACATTGAATGGTCGAGCTTTTCACGCAGATATGTGAAACGGACAAATACCTGCTGCCAGAAATAGAGAAGGTAGTCCATGTCTCTGTCTGTGACGGTAGATAACGGCATATCCATTTACATTAATTAAGTATTATATATGGGAATATGTGATAGTGTGTTCATCTTCGAACTGTCAGGAAGAAAGAGAACAATATATATCAGTTATTTGAATTTAATACTTTCTGTGGGGTTTTTCTTTTTGTTTCGGTATTTGTTTGTATTGGTTTTTTTCTATGTTTTTGAGGTTTATTTTTTGGGGGGGGGGGGTGTATTTAGAACATTTCCTAATAATGTTTCACTCGGAAAATGTTTCATTATTTAACTGATTTATATTGTTATTTAAAATATTAGTCAACACTCAAGTTTTGTATTATCCGAGTTGAGTCTTGTATTCGCAAAATGTTATGAGTTTAAAAAATGGTTTTAAATGCCAATGTCATGAGTCAAAGTCCCTTTCACTACCTTAGTGACCAGAAAGCAGCACAAAACGCAAAGGAATATCAATGTCCCGACCATTTCCCCAGCCCTTTATTTTTCCGTCTGAATACGATCATATGTATGCCCTGACTTCACCCCTTTTCATTTTTTCTATTTAATCTAATATTTTGCTTCAGAATACGATCGTATGTATCTTCGGACATCATGGGATAGGATTATGCATTATGTTATGATGGTTATGATGTCAAATCCAGTTATTATTCAATATCACTAGTTAAATTAATATTCACACCCAGGGTGATCTAGGAACAATATACATACGCACTCAGGTCGCAAAGTAATCTTAACTGCCGTTTTACGCAAACAGAAAGACGACATTCTAATGTAGTATTGTATATGTAATGAATAAATATAGAACATATATACCTTATAATTTAGTGCACCATATGCGCATTTCGACAACTTATGTTTCTTCGGGGATGCTCCTGGCCAAATGATTGGAATTCTTAAAATATATAAATATTTGAAGAGCAGTGTTGAAACCAAAATGACCGAAAAGTGAACCAAAGAATCTGCTCAAGGCCAGAACTATGCATGATGGAGATACTCCTTAGTTTAAGAGTGATTTACTTAATTTGATGACTGAAAATTTTAAGTATATATATTTTATGTCAGTACAAAAGCACTGAAAACTAGACTTATGGTTTTTCTCATTCTCTCATATTATAGAGAGCGTAATGCTATTCTCGTGCACATCAGGGAAAAAGAAAAGGAAGGGTGAAAGTTTGATTTCAGATAGTCGATTTCAGTCGGAAGGTCGCATCTATCATTCACTTAAGATAGATGCTAATTAAGAATCATCTATGTATAAACACATTTCGTAAAGACGATTAGTAAGATTTATGTAAGACTTGCTAGTTCATTACAGTGCTTGCGATAGCATTTTTTTGCGCATCGTAATAAATAAATTCACTTGAAAATATAAGTGTCTATCGTATGAGACAAGGGCTGGGCTTGCGGTACCGAGGATCTCGGTTCGATTCCCAAACTGCATCAGTATGTTTAGGAGGTTAGTTACCTTTTGCTTCCATGTTGCGATATAACTGAACAAGAGCAACGCCTAGTGTGGAATAATACGCCCGTCGCTTAGCTTGAAGGGGATCAGTTTGAATGAATGGCCAAGTTACAACCCAATACCTTGAAACACTGCATAAAGAAATCCGGAAAACCGCAATATCCTTGAAAATTCGAAAGTTCCCCGGCCATAACTCTGACAAAACCAAATCAATCATACCCAAATGCAAACTGGCACTGACCCTCAATCTTATAAAGTAACATACGAAGTTTTAATCCAATACCTTTGAAAACTGCGGAAAACTGAAAAATCTTTGAAAATTTCTGTCAAAGGGCCGTAACTCTCGAAGAAACAAAGACATCATATCCTGGTACTGACCCTTGCTGATATAAAGTTACATTCCAAGTTTTAATTAGTACAGATCCAAAATATTGTTCCGAAATCCATAACTCAAAGTCGAAGAAACACGACAATACATATGTAAATATAGTATCAACAATCACGAACCTCTGTCAGAACAGAGGTGGAATCAGGTGCCATGGAGGAGTAAGCATCCCCTGCCGACCCATACACGTAGTGATGCTATAAGTATAAGCGAAATAGTATTATTCGCTGTCACAGAATTAGGAAACGGCACAGTCAAAATAGGCATATGTATTTAGCAGTAAGAATACTGCTTTATAGTATAGGTAATGCAGATGGTTTAGTTACTGTGGAATAAGGAAGTCAACATGTCAGACAACGATGCGTCATATAAGCAAATAAGGTCTTTATAACGACCGTAAAATTTGCGGAATGTCGACATAAGTCGTGATATTTCATATCCTTGTTTGAGTAACTTTTCTCCTAGTAATTGGCTTCGATAAATGAAAGAGCATATCGAATCAATTAGGATACATAAACACCGTACGCAGGTGATAAAGGAATGTTGCTACTAGTACATGTATATGAAAAGTTAACAATGGGGAAACTAAAGTCATCATGCTTGTCATAAATTGCAGTAGTAGGTTTACTATTTCGGTCGACATCAATAAGTAGATCTAATTATGAAGCACAAGAATGGGATATTGTAGTGTCCTTAATTTCAAGTTCCTTTGGATATGTTGTATGTACGTATGTATCAAAGTTTTTGTTATTCATAGATAGTACCTCATCGATATATCTGAATGTAAAATGTAAGGACAAGGCCAATGGCTTCTTATTTTGATTTATAAGATTTTGTATGAAGTCAATTTCGTACGACGAAAGAAATAAATAGGCTAGCAAAGGAGCACAGTTAGTCCCCATAGGGATTCCTATGGTTTGTTGGAAGACCTGGTCAGCGAATACAACATATATATTGTCAATCAGAAAGTCCAGCTTGTTTTTATGTCATCTTCAGAGTACTTATATTTAGATTCAGAGTGGTTTTTCACAAAATGTGTGTCTGGGTATCCTAAAACAATAAATTTATATCTGCGTGAACTCTTTTTGGTGAAGAAACAGTTATCAATAATTCTAAAGAGCCTTTTATTTCAATTTATCATGAGGTATGATGGTATAAAGTGTAGAAAAATCTTAAGTCGTAATGAATTTAATAGTTGTCATATTCTGAGATTATAAGTTTTCCAATAATTCTTTGGAGATTTTTAGTATCCAAAACTTATTAACACCACTTCGAGAGTAAATCACATCGGAGTTCGTCTAAGGTTTCTCCTTAATTGCAGATAATAGTTTGTTAACTAGGGCTGATAGAGGTTTGGTGGATCATTTGCTGGACCCTGCAATGAACCTATGTTTATATTGATCTTTGTGAAATGTAGGGGTTCAATATAAATAGGGTAGCTCGAACTCACTATCCTTAATACATAAGTTTAAGCTACTCAACACTGACTTATTATTATTGATAATTTCATCTAGTGAGAGTGTAGAATGAGTGTAAGTGGGATTTCCATTAAATTTGTTAATGCCAAGTTCCTCTGGAAGACAATTTATATAAAACGCCTTGCAAATAAAAAAGATATTATTGGAGGCTTTATCAGCTGGTACTAACACATATTTTTCATGTAATTTTCAAGTTCTTCTCTGACTTTTGGATCGTCGAAGACAGACGGATGAGTGGTCTCCGGTAAGTGGCTGACGAAGAGGTATATTGTTCACGATGTTGACATCGCCTATGATGACATGACCAACAGGACTATATGTAAATTTGGATAAGGAGCATGAACACGTGGTATGGTTTTGTGTAAGATATTTGATATCTAGGCACTTCAAAGTTTGTTTGTAATTAAACAGTTTAGAAGCAATGGTTGGCGTATAGCTGTAGGATATACATGGTTTTACTGTATATTTAAAGTATGGTGAAATGCAAGAGTGAACTATCTGATAGTTGAGGATATTGCCAATGCGTCTATGCCTTTTTTGGCAAATTTCAGCTTTAAGAAAAAGCGATGAGAATTAGAAGACATGTCCTCCGTATGACGAACTGGATTGAACAACCGAAATTTGGCAACGTCTATAAAAAGAAAGCTCAATCTGCATTCTGGTTTAGAAGAGTCAATATATTTCTCTGGCTTCCTCATACAGCTTATGAAGTATACGTAGAGGAACAGAACAACGTTTACTACGAATGTGATGTACACCTAACTGTTTATTGACGTATGCTAAAAGCGTACAAAAATATACATTATGTATAATAGGCTTATTGTAAGTGCGATGCCCGTGACTACGTTTACGTCTACTGGTCTAATCGAACAGACCCATGACATTAATATTGCTACACCTTGGACTAGATATATTTTCTTACGCTATTAATATTATCATTGCAACCATATGGAAATGCAGTCCCTAGTTTTCTTATCCAGTATTCTTCGCATTGTCTACGGAAAGGGGTACTAAGTGAAGGACTAATTGTATGGTGATATATTTTTTAAATAATACGGACTCTCATGGACAAGATTCAATACCTTTAAAGACTGCAGAAAAAAAGTCCAGAAAACTGTAAAATCCTTGAAGATTTCTAAGTTCAAGGGCCGTAACTCTTGCAAAACAAAAGCAATCATAACCAAATGCGAACTGGTGCTAACCCTTATCTTGAAAGACTGCTAAAAAAAAAACATGACCCGGACGGACGCACAGAAAACGCCATAACATAATACGTCACGTCCCGTCTTAAGAATTGTTGAAAGCAACGTAAAGTACCAACCAACCAACATATCGCGTGAAAATTTTCAGAACAACAAACACAGTGAAACACCTCAAACATCTTAAAAGGCTATCAGTGGTATGTAGTTCTTCTCTAAGGCTCTAAACTTATTGACTAGAGCAAAGTTTTGCTGCTTTTGTCCACTTGTAGAGCTGTCTAAAGAGGTGGTCATTGAAAATTGGTCACAAGGTACTAGTGGTCAAGATGACCACATCTTTATACCAGGTTCATTTGGGGATAACATAACTTGCAATTTAAAATAACAGAGAAAAACTGAATGAACATACCATCATGTTTTATTCATTTGTGTAAAGCAAGTATAAAATATTATGACCACTACACATTTGACGCACAATTAACTTCTTATATTCAAAGCACAAGCTGGAAGTTCAGCAATCACGTGTAGGTGGACCTTTTTTGTGCAAATAATGAGAGAAATAAGGTGCAATATTTTATAGTCTACGTATAATCATCTTCAGAATATTTGGAAAAAATGGCATATTGTAATCTGAATATTGCCCCCTATACTTTAATCACCGTCTTCCTAGGATTTGGTATTACCGTAAATAACCGCTGTTCAATATGCAGTGCAATACCTGTTAGCCGTACGTGCTCAGGTGTTACGCATACGAGTGGGGAATCAATGAAGGGAGTGGGGAATGGAAACAAGGTCTTTCCCTACTCACGTAAACTTTTGGAATTGAGTGGAGTATCCCAATGTGGAGAGTGGAAATTCACCGACCCACGCTATGTGTACTGCACTGTATGTAAGAGGTTTTGCATAATGTATAAGAATGAATTAGAATTATAATGAAAGTTACGAAAGTAAATGCTGTCAAGTGACTATGGTACTAACAACACTGTACCACAGCGGACACTCAAGGATCTCTGATATACAATGGTGAGACCAGGTTCCCGGGAAGAGTAAGCGTCTCCTGAAAGGCTACAACCGCCACGGATGTCTCTACATACAAAAGAACACCAAGGGCACCAAGAACAATGTTGTACAGCGGTACGAATACATACATGTATACATGTAAATACTACTACTTATTGCGATCGTTTTCCTTTGTTGTCCATTATATCACTGCTAATGACCTTGCTGAAGCGGTATTAACGAGGACGTACGTAGAAAATAAGGACTTCCGAGTCACTAGTGAAAAGGCATCTGACAAAGCTGTATGACACAAATCGCCAAGGACATGCACACAAAACATGATAATAGTAAAATATTCACGGAAAAAACGACATTACAAAATATTCGATTGTACTGCGTTTACGAGGTTATAAATAAATATCCATATAGAGAACAAGGATCAACAGGTTTCTCAAGACGAGAGGTTATAAAAATCGTTTACACACAAAAGTTTGTAGAATGATATACTGCTATCGAAATATGTAAGGCGACAACAACATACGTTCTCTGCCCGTATGTTAGCGAACTCAGATCCTTGATCAAAGGGAGTCCCGACTAACAGCTAGAGAGGACGAAGACCAGGATCTTGTCTCTTCTAAAACGTTTGGACAAGGTCCGGCATAGAGTCCCTACCGCCCGCCCGCTCAAGTAAATCTCTCTTTTAGATTTTAGAGGGATCCATTACAAGACCTACGGTTTTAGCGGTGATATTGGGCTCATACTGTCGAGTACAATAATTTTAGAACCCACCGATATGACATTATCAGAACCTTTGACCCTTCTCATTTTGTACGCTAGATCACCGTAGAAGTTGGGATGGGAAATTCCACCGGATACGTATTGCAGGAAAGTTACATTTCCAAATTGAGATAAAATGTCTGAATAAGATCTATAAAAGTTTATAAAAGTTTTTCGAAGTTTATGATATCTATAACCCTGAGTAAGAAATTTAAAAGTAATCTGAGAATGTTTTCCGTGAGACTCTGGAGAACTGAACCAATTTACTAATATAAATACTATATGATGGGAGTCTAGGTACATCACCATCTAAGTAATGAAGATTTACAGTAGGACATCTATAGTCGTCACGTTTATTACATACGTGCACAAAGTGGATACTATACTTCCGAACGGTTGTTATGTAACATCACTTCGTGGATCACAATGTCTTCTCCCTGTAAATACTTATTTATGCACGTATTCAGTATAATGAATCAAAACCTAAGAAGGTGGTATACGTAAGAAGAGATGAATGAAGCGATTTTGAATGATAAGGGGAGATGGGTTACCGATCTGAAGTATAATGTGGACATGAAAATGGCCTATCTCTTATATACCCAGAAAAGAATGCATGTGTGTGTAAGGGGAGGGAGTTCCTATCATCAGTACCATTTTTGCTACTTTCTCTGGATCTGCCAACGCAGAATAATCCAGATGAATTGTTTTTTTCGATTTGGAACTAGGGCAGGGGTATTTAATTACATCTACCTCACTACAATACAGATATATTTGAAAAAGCAATGAATTGTCTAAATTGTGAGAGAAGAAAACAAAATCTGCACCAGGCAAAAAAAGTTCCAGCCTCAAAATCAACCCAATGCGACCGTGTGTTAAAAATCCAAAAGGGTAATGTTGTTCCGTCCCAACCTCTTTCCTGGCGTTTGGATTCACAAAGGTATTATTTTATTTTGGATTCACAAAGGTATTATTTTATTTCATTTCATTTTAAATACAAACATTTTTCTTCAATAATAGTACGGAAACAGAAAACTATGACACTTATCTGATAAATGTTTATTATTAATGACGGACCATTGTATTGTTAAAACACATTCAAGAACTAGTAAACGGTAAACGTTTTAGGTAAACAATCTGCAATGTTGAAACAATAATTCCCCGGCGGCAAATAAAGTCTAACTGACAATTTCCTACCCCGGAGTCATAATGATGACACATAACGGATATGCTTATTATTAAATTTTGGTAACAATATTCTATTATGCGGAATCACGAAAGCACAGACAGACATACCCTCCTAACGCTTTTTTGCTCCAAATCTCTTAGACTGGTGCAAAACGTTGGGATAGAGAAAGAAACAAAATTATGTTTAAAAAATATGCATTAATTAGAAATAATAAAAATGCTGTTCATTTATAACTATTCGACTTCACATGGGTGCCCATTTATAATTTAATACAAAACCGTGCTGAAAGAAGGAAGAAAGAATATATCACAAGAAAATATATCGAAATATATAACAAAGTATTCACTTGTGTCGTATCTGTAAAATGAGACAGTAAAACTGAGGTCTGGGATCAGGGTGGAGATTCCATGTAAAACATTCCTCTTTGTTCCATGCGGGTCTGTTGCAAAAGTATAAATTTTGGGAAATTTCAGGAAGATGCTCTCACCATGTACGTAAAAATAATACTGGTGTGATGTAAAAAGATAATCAATCCTTTTTCATATAAGACCAGTGAAACAATAAATGAGGCGCTTTGCTCGTGATTGGGAGGTCCTGGGTCGACTCCTTCTGTGGTAAAAAGAGGGGCCAGTTGCAAAATTTAATTCTCGTGTATTAGGGAAAATCACAAAATGTATAAATTAATTGTGGAGTGACAAAAATAATCAAATCCCTATACTTATACTGCCACAAGGAATCACACAGTAGTGTTTTTCGTTGAATATTTTCGAAAACCAAAGCAAATTAAAATTTCACTGTATAAATATTTGCTTTTCAATATGCATTTTGCTGTGAACAACACTCACTTTAATATATAATACTCATTGGTCATTGTGATTAACATGCTTGCTTTCAAAAAACTTCATATAATCCAACTTACAAAGCCTTGCATCTCAGTTTAATTTTACGTCTGGATATATAGACGACGTATTGTCAATCAATAATCCTACATGTAACTTTAAGGATTACATACATGAAATCTATCTCCATGAACATGAGATAAAAGAGACAACCGAGAGCAATAATTCCGCTTCATAACTGGATATATTTTTAACTTTCGACAGTAATGGTCATTTGGACACCTCTCTGTATGACAAACGTGACGATTTTTACTTCCAAATAACTAACTTTCCGTTTCTTTGCAGCAATATACCGTCCTCACCTGCCTATGAAGTTTTTATATCTCAACTTATAAGGTACGCAAGAGCCAAGGGCCAAACGACTGGCCACTAAGTTGCTCATGCAGGGATATGTTAAAGAACGTCTGAAATCGTCACCGAGGAAGTTATACGGTCGCTATGGGGATCTTGTACGAAAATATGATGTGTCTCTTTCTAGAATGATTGATAATATTCTGGAATGCGACTAAATGACCTGAACAGTGAACACCAAATATGACTTTGTATACCAGTTTTGTACTTTCGTATGTACAATTAGGAAACCAAACCTCTTAATTTTGACATGTTTCTTAAGAACTGCTGTGACGGGTGATGCATGCTAACAGGAGACGCTTACTCTCCCCGGGCACCTGGTTTCACCTCGGAATTTTTCAGTATTTCGGGGTTCACAACAGTTTCTTTTTGAAACTTACACGATTTTGTATCTGTCCTTTGACTTTGAGAATGATTAACGGTTTGGTACTTCTTCGATATTGATTATTAGCAGGAGGTAACTAAGTTTTAGAATATCGAATCATAATCCAGGACTCTAAACCAGATTTCTTACACTTCGAACCTAGGATCCCATACAATATCCCTGACGTACATATGGTGATAACAATACCACTCAACACATTTAATGATATAAACTGTTCGTCATTTGATGTTGAGCATACATTTGAACTGCAATGCATGAGAAGTATATGGATGAACATGGAATGAAAAAGTATGCTGAAACAAAGCAGTTCCCTGCCAACGGATGTCCTGTTTTTAACATTAATTTATATTCAATTGACAAATAATACATTTGTACTTCTTGGATCAGGAGAATTAAATACAAATTACATTTCCTCACAATTCTTTGTTTTGGATCAAGAGATCTGAATGCAATTTATATTTCATTATAATTCTTTGTTTTTAGTCAGTATTCTTAATAATACTAAAGTTTAAATTTTTCCCCTTTCAAATGTTGCGTCCAAACATCTCATTGTACATAAGCAAATTCTTGAAAAAATATTTAAAACCCCCATTCATTGGTTTTTGTAATGCAACTGAGAAGAGTCTGTCACAACACAATATTTATGAAGTCAAACATAACAAGGTGAACGTCTAAAGGAGAAATAACTACATGAATATTTGGAATTAAGTGATTTTCAAAGTTCGGATGCGGATATGATTTTTGAGCCATTAACTGATTTCGGCACCTGATGTAATCTTGAGTTAATTTATTGCCCCTTCTTATTGAGCATCTTTTAAAAAGAGATTTACACATCTTAATACTAAATTGAAATACTTCATTGAAAAGGGAATGAAAATGTAGCAACACCTCAGAGTGAAAAAAAAATCAGAAACTTATGCTTTATGATTATGACACTGCTAACGACGTGTCACAGTGGAAATTACTTTACAACATATATTCCAAGTTGAGTTTGGGATACTGGGATGATTAAGAATTTCCAATTTGGCTAGCCACACTTGCTGCACATTCCAATAGGAGAAAACATTTCTCTAGAGAAAACATATATTCATTAATATTCTATTGATGTCCTTATATTAATAAGTATTGTCCTACATAATGACTGTGAAATTTTTACCATTATCATTTGTTAGCTTTACACTACCTAAAAATATAATATGTACATCATTAATGACTAAATTGGTATTTTACTTATTTTTCATTATTTATAAAATCACATTGATACTGGGTAAATGTTGGTAGGCAATCAGGCGATGAACTTAATACATGTAATTAATATTTCGTGATGACAAATTGGATTGGTTACAAAACAAACACAATGCCTTTATTACATTATACACCTGTCGCTTAATTTCAAGTGAGATGGACAGAAGGTCCAATAAAAGAAAGCATAAGACATTTGACTCAGCCGCGTAACGAAATTCATCACAGACAAAAAGTAAAACACAAAAGACAGAAAGTCATCATAAAAAATTCATTTGTAATGCAACTGGTATGATTAACCGGCTTCCGGGCTCACTTTCCCCTTTATCACGACGGCCACAACAATGAAAGGACATAGTTTAAACTAAATATATTATGCTCGATATACCTTGATCAAAGACTAACAGCCTTCCATATTTGAGATATATAATGAATAAAAAATTACTGTTAACAATATAATAAATTGCATTGTAAATCAACGTGGTACATCTATAATAATTTTATCATCAGACGGAATTGCTCAAAATGAAGGTTGTTTCTTGTATATAATACATGTATTGTATTAACATGTGAAGAATTGACCACATGTTAAGATCTACTAAAGCATTCTCTTGTCGCCTCTATCAAACATTTCCCAGAACTGAAATACCCCATCACTTAATAAAATACCAATCAATAAGATCGTTTTACAAGAAAAAGAGGAGTTACCGGCTCAGTTATGTGGCAGAAGTCAGCACTGAGCTTTACAATACATGAATATAAATAATATACTAGAACATATAACACATTCCAAAAATATTTGATTGTAGTGCAATTACGATACCGACTTAGGACGGTCATGTAATTTGACAAAAGCCAAACAAATGGTGTGGTTAACCGGTTTACGGGCCCACCTTCCCACTCACCGTAACAGCAGAACAATCAAAGGACGTACATTTAAAAATTTATAAATAATCCTCCATGTAAAGAACAAGGGTCAACAGGTATCGCATATTGAGAGGTCATAAAAATATAAACACGTAAGGTATTGTAAAACACATAATGGTATAAAAATATATGCGACATCAACATGATAAACCGTGCTCTAGATCTGTAGGAGTCCCGACTAACAGTCAGAGGGGAAGATGTTCAGGACCATGTCTCCTCTGAAAGAGGTTTGGACAAGGCCCGTCATATAGTCCCCACCGCCCTGTTAGTCAGCGTGCAACGTTCATGTGGAAGTTTGCATAAGGCTGTAGAGGGGCTAAATACAAGACCTATGGTCTTTTTGATGATCTCAATATCATATTGTCTATTTAGAAGACGTTTGACTATTTTATTACATGATAAAATAACGTTATCGGAGCCGTTTACTTTCCTTAGTTTATATACGAGATCTCCGTAAAAATTAGGATGGGAAATTCCATCGGATACATGTGTAGTTGATTTCGTCACGGAAGGTATTAACTACTTAGTATCCCTCCCAGTAGACAACAGTAGAACTAAGGATGAATCTAAAGTGTTGGTTTCTGATTTGTCCTTGATTTTAAGTTCAACGAGATATATATCTCTGATGAAATTCTTAAGGTAAAAGATAGAACATCTGCCATGTATCTGTATGTGAAATTGAACGTTTTGTATTTATTTTCTTAAACCACTTCACTTGGTAGACGATTGGCACTTCGATTTACAGTCCATAGTTAGTACCATCATTATCATGAATATAGAATATGATTGCGATATCTTCTTTCTGTTCTTCTTTGTTTATGATCTGCATGTCCATGAAGACATTTCTCATACAGTTGGTCGGATGTGTTTTATCTGTTTGTTTTACTTGTGCGTTCTTTATAGAGGTACACATGGCTACCGTATAGGCATGTATATTTGATTCATCATTGGATTATAGTTTTATCTTATATTTTGTAAATATCATGTTGCTGATAACAAAGGTATAATAAAAATTATAATAAGCCAGCGTGGTCTGGTGGTATCGCGCTGGACTCCTGATCGGGAGGCCTGGGTTCGAATCCCGCTCTGGTCATGCCGGTGTCCTGTCTTTCGGATGAGACAGTAAATGCATGGCACGTTAAAGATCCCTCACCGTTTTGGGTGGGTCCGTTGCAAAGGTCAAAATGTGTATGACCCGCATCAGGCAGATGCCGTCACCATATACGTGGAATATTCGTGGTGTGACGTAAACAAAAATCAATTAATCTTAAAAATTATAAAAAATTGGAATATATCCCATTGATACTATTAATATTCAATATATTTCATTGCATTTCCAGTATGTATTATCTGATTTAATGTGTCGTCCAAGACAAAACTTTGATTAAATAACCCTATCGTGTTTAGGGTACTAAATAGACTGATAGAAGACGTTGTTTCTTAATAAGTCACTTATTTACCAATCATTAAGCATTAACTTAGCCATGTGCTTACTATTGAATTAGATCTTTCGGGTTAAAATAGATGAAATTCATAAATGGCTATATCTCCTGTGATTTACTTAGGCTCGTATTTTCTTACGTGAAACAAACGCATAAATTGAACTCTTAGTGTGAAACAGGACAGAGCGCCAGCGGATATAAAACACAGATTTCTATCAGCGTTATCTCAATATACAATTAGCACCTTCGATGGATAAGTTATAGTAACTCTAGAACAGCACCCACTTGTATTTTAGTAGACCATAACACTAACTTTCAAAACAGCATACACTCTCCACAGAAAATAATGCTGTTTTTGGGACTCGATCAAAGGACCGGTGAAGTAATATGAAAAAAGAAGAAATCACATCAAGAGATAAAGATACATTTATCTGAACATAAAGATTTAAAGAATATTCAAATTGTATAGTAACACGTAAATTGGTGTCTATAATTTCCAAAGGTATATTGAACCACAAAATTAAAACTAATGTGCTGAATTAAAACTACGTAATGGCAAACTTGTATTAAACCCTTTTCTAAATTCTGTTTCTGAATCACAGAGACATTAACCGTACATTTAAACATGTAATTATCTTCACACAACGATATTAAATCGAGTTTTTTTTTAACATATTACATTATTATACATATAATACACAATGAAGTAAGCATATTCACACAGTGGACAAGTAATCAAGATTAATTCCGAAGTAGTGAAAAGTATTATAGGCTTGTTAATAATTCTGAAATAATTTATTTTATACGAACTTGCAAAATCAGACACAAGATAAAAATGCACCTTTCACCTGTCAACATCTACTTTTGCACTGGACCTCGGTTTCCTATTCAATTAGCAAGACAAGTCACCGAAAAGCGGCTTGTGGGATTCGAACCCGTTACATTCGTCCGACAGAATACCAGAATAAGTACTGAGATAGGCCCGCTGCAAACAAAGCAAATCCATTGATCTATGGCTTGAATTATTCATCAAATAACATAAATTGCCTGGGCTTTGATGCAATCTCGCCCTGTCGACAACACGTATGCCACAGAATAGACAGTTATGGACAAAAAAGACCACATCTAAAAAGATATCTGGCAGGAAATAGTGTTTTCTGTATTGCTAGCCGTAATCGTTATGTAAGACTAAAACAAAACACAAAAAAGTTCAGGTCTATCGTACGGAAGCCCATTGGGACTGTGGCTGTAGTTTCAGAGATATAAAACATCATAATATCATTAACTTCAGGGTTAAGATAAAGTGTGTATGGTATCTTGTCTTAACATCAAGGTTTTATTAAATCACTATCAATATTAATACTCCATTAATACAAAGCGACATTGAAGTAATAACAAAGAGTTTAAAATAGTAAATGAGGTATGTATCAGAAAAAAAACATACATATACAATTTTAATATAACTTGTCCTAAGTTGATCACTTTGCTCTCTACAAGCAAGAAAATATCAACATGAGTTAAACCTTATTTTGTATGGAGTGTCCTTTTATTCCTTTGTTTTTATTTCTATTTTCCGTAACTTAGATACTACATAATAGCCCATACTAGCATATAATTCAAGTATTCAGTTTTTCATTCATATGATAGAAGTGGAATCCTACATTAATGTCGAGGTTAGCCGACAAGTAACGATTACCAAAACTGAACTGTGACTGATCTTGATATTTATTTAACACGGCGTTGTATTAGTTGTCTCTGTGGCCATCTCTACTTTGTTTATACTTTCGTAAATTCTATAAGAATTCAAGAAAACAAGTTAACAACACTATATATATTTTATAATATGTTACATTTAAGAATTTATCATTTTAATAATTCCCGAACGAAATACACAATGACTTACTGTGTTTTCTGTTCCTTCAGTTCTTCGTACTTATTCGAAAATGCACCAACTTCTCTAATTTAAAAAAGAAACCACACTTTTCGAAGTAATTACAGATTGAATCCTTGACAATATAAAAATACATATAACATTTACGTTCATTTTACAATACATTGATCATCAGTTATAGACTTGATTCAGGTATACAGAATTACATGTAAAGCCGATGTGGTCTAGTGGATAAGGTGCTCGACTCGTGATCGAGAGATCCCGGGTTTGACTTCCGCCCTGGGCACATCGGTGTTCTGTCTTTCGAAAGAGACAGTAAAAATCGAGGTCCCGTGTCATGGTAGGCGTGGCACGCAAAAGATCCCTGCATCAGGCGGATGCCGAAACCATATACGTGAAATAATCGTGGAGTGACGTAAAACAATAATTAATCAATTAATCAATCAATCAATCAATCTGAATTACATGTGTAAAATGCTGCATTACCGGTTCCTGGTGATTGAAAAAACCGTAAATATACTTACGCTATGCATATGTCTGAAACAAAAGATATATACTTTCAAAATACGAAATGTTTCAAAAATTTTCAAGAAGAAAACCCTTCAAAATTGACATTCTATATCCTTTTGAACTTTTTGAAAGTGCAATACTGAATTTTTAATAGTTTTATATGTTAAATTTTTATTTATATACTTAAAATCTAAATAGAGTCGTAAATGTAACAGGTAGAAACTAGTGTTGTCCTTTCTTAAGAATTTAATCCGAAGTATATGACAGCGAAGATTTGACTAGCCTAGTATAATTAACACACGCTGCATAAAAGAGATATTCAAAAACTACGTATTGGTACGTAATTATCTTGAAAAACCATATCCAATGCGGCAAGATAAATGTGCTGTTTGGACAAAGTGTTTATATTACAAGTGTGTGATTTGCTTTTCATATATTCATATTCTACGTCGTTTTGTAATTGTTTTGAAATGTTAACATTATAAATGATTTAAACATTTTATATATAACGTTGTCATTTAAAAAGTAAAAAATGAAATAGCGCCTTTTATAATAGCAGTAAGATACCAGCCGTTGATAACTTTTTAGGAACTAGCCTTGTAAAACATGACAATAAAGGTCCTGTCTAAGACACATGCAGAGTCATAAGAACCCTTTCAGTACCAAACCTAAGCATTCTTATAGGTTCAACTCTATATACAACGGGCATTTTGCATTGCAATAATTTGCTTTTTTGACGTGATAATGTGATTTTCTCCACTTTTGAAATTTCTAACATTTTATGCGTCTGTTTAAAGGTTGACCATTAACGCTTCTCTATCTTAGGCATACACAGATTGTTGTTCCCGAACTTTGGCGAAAGCGAGGGGACATTAAATCTCAATCGGCCGTCAGTCTGTCACAAAAAGTACAATTTCTGTACATATCGCGTGTGCATGCAGTAATTATCGCGTGCATAAAAATATCTTCTACGTCCCCTTTGTGCCACCATATTTCACTCAGATTTAATCTATACGTCATTATATTTCAGCATCCTGGGTATTATCACTTCGCCAGATTAACAGAGTACGCGATATCCACGCATTCAGAGGTTATTCATCTTCAAGAGCCATGCGATTGTGAAACTTCCCTCCCCAAGTCGTACTCGCGTAACAAGTTTAAAACCTTGCTTTCGGAAAATTGAGGCTATTTGGTAAACAAATACATATGTCATTGTAAAATCTGCCTTTGTGGTACATATATAACTACTTCAATGAATATGTCAATAGCAATTCCTTACTATCAATTTAAAGTTTAAAATGCTTTCTTTTTAATGATGTGTAAAGCATGCCTTTAATGTAAACGAGTCCTGAGACATAACAGCTCAAAGATACCATACTTTTCCGCAGAGCGCATACAGCAGGTGCGACACATCAGGAAATAACGTCACAATGACGTCATCCACTGCTACATGACGTAAATCTTGCCTTTTCAAAACATCGTCACTCAAAGGGTTAAACAAGAACCATGCAGTCAATCAATGACGCCGTTTTATCGTCGTTTTATCCAGCGTTGTTTAAACTGATAACGGATTGTTTACTCCGACTGTTATAGTGAAAATGCGCTCGGCATCGTAACTCTTGCGGATTTCCCATAACTTTATGGAAACGTTAGTGAAACGTACGTAGGGATTTACATAAGGAATCCGTGAGTAAAATACGTACGGAAAATACTTATGATTCTTTGTGAAACTGCCCACAGGAAACCAAATAGTCTAAACGAAAATGTTCCGAACGACGTTTATGCAGCGTGCGTACTCTGTTATGAGTGCTATCAATTTAATGATTAATTACTTACAATAGGTTTAGTACTAGCTTGTGTATGCCCATATTCATATGTTAATCACATCAATCCTATTTACATAAAAGTAAATATTAGAACATATAAAGGCTACATTATTAATTTATGCACCAGATGAGCATTCCGACAACAAATGTCTCTTCAGCGATGCTCATGGCCAAAAGATTAGAATTCTAATAATATATAAATATTTGATAAGCAAAGATTACGCAAAGTGGCTGGACAGATCTATGTATGAGGTAGACACTTTAGTGTAGAAGTGATTTATACATTTTATGACTGAAAATTTTAAGTATATATTTCACGTCAGTACAAAACTACATCGGGTTTCTAGTTTATTTCATGTACTCGACACTTAATGTATATGGTTTACTGTATAATCGTCAAATTAGAAAGCAAAATAAAATGTACATACACGATGCCTTTTACATTCTTATATAGAGCGATGGAAACTCCTAATTAAACAACACAGGTAACGTTATTTCTAACCGTTGTGTTGGTAATATTCTGACATATCTCAAAAACAATTGTGCACGACTGCTTGTCGCCGATAAATGATAATAGTTCGGATATTGTTTAGAGAATGATTCGAATAAATTAAGTCCTCATATGTGCTGTATTTTCATGTATATAAAGTCTTCTGACGTACCCGTCACTCAGAATATTACTGTGAAAGTTTTGCTCAGAATGAAAATAATAGATTAGTATAATTAATATGTATATGGATTGTAGAGAACAGATATCAGAAAAGCAGAATGGTAGTCCACTAAAATTAGCATAATGATATTCAATAAACACCTTGGTCAATATTTGTCTGTTCCGCATTAACTATTTCATCCGTACTGCTTCCATCATCAGATGTGTGTTTCATGGCTGTTTTTTCCTGTGATGACGTTGCTCCTAAAGTGTTACGGGTAGTTTTTGCCGAGGTCTGATCGACTCTCACATTTCCTACGTCTAACGTATGTTCAGATTTAACTGAAGGAGTGATTGCTTTCTCAGTCTTTGGCTGAAATTTGTATATCCTTTGAAAAAGAAATTACACAGAATTATCAAAATGTTTTTTTTGTTTTTTTGTTTTTTTTTGTTTTTTTGGTTTTTTTTGTTTTTTTGTTTTTTTGCATCAATACATCACGTTTTCTGTAGAATGGATGAATGACAGAAGATATCTTCTAATTTTGTTTAGGTCATAGGATATCGTCATATACGATTACAGATATATTCATTCGGTATTGCTATATTACACCGGAGTTACTGCATTCACGTAGAAACACAATCTCGAGATAGAGCGCATTCTTAAGGATGAGTTGGTATCGATAACAAATAATGTTTACAAAGTCACATACAAGGCGAAGGACAACGTACTGTGGATTATGGAACATGACACATAGTCTTGACATATAGAACAGCAACAGAATTTAATTAGATAGTAATGATTTCATTAACAATAACGACATATTCGTATCTTTATTGATATTTTAGGCCGTGTTCTCCGGGATAAGTGCAATTTTTATTTACTTACCTATCTCATCTAACACAACTGGCAATGACTGACTGGTTGATTGATTTTTGTTTTACTTCACACCACGAATATTTCACGTATATAGTGACGACATTTTCTTGATGCGGGACAGACAAATTTTGACTTTTGCAATGGACCCACCCCAAACAGTGAGGGATCTTTAACGTGCCATGCATACCACGAAACGGGGCCTGTTTTTACTGTCTCATCCGAAAGACAGGACACCGGCATGACCATAGCGGGACTCAAACCCCGGCCCCCCGATCAGGAGTCCAGCGCGATACCACTAGGACACGCAATGAAGGCTGGTAATTTTATACATATCTTTAATTGTAAAGGCTTGTAATATTTACTTACCTATAACAGTCAACACATCTAGCAAAAAAGTCTGCGATGATCATCAAGAAGAACACACTCAAGATGAGGTACACAACTGCAGAATGAAGAGCATTGATATAATATATAATATATATAATATCAATATAAATATATTGATATAAATAATTCGTTTATCAATTTTTTTAAAATTTGAGATCCAGTAAAGTGAAAAGTTGACGGATAAATCCAAATCATAAGTCCAAAATCATAGGACATGCAAAATCAGTGAAAATGGAAACCAAGTAGAAAATAACGAAACCTGTCTACTTAAAGAGCATATGTGAACCCCTATGATGGAGTGAGATCAGGTACCCCGGGAGAGTGGGAATCTCCTGCTTGCTAGCAACACCCGTCACATATACCCAGTAGAAAGAGTCAAATCGTGTAAATTCCATATGTATTTATATATGGAGAAGTCAAAGTAGGTAACCTTCTACTACAGAAGGTGTCAAATCTGTGTAAAATGATCGGAATCGGTCTCAGTCTAGAATATCATTTTAAAGTCTGGAGAACGAGATTTTATATGGAGTAATAAGAGTCTCGTAACGACCATAGAACTTCCTCAGTGACGTTGCTAGTCTAGATATAACCCTGGTTGAGTAGCTTATTTGAAAGTCGCTTAGCCCTCAGAACAAAGTAATTTAAACATGATCTGGAATAGCGTATTAACTGAGATACGAATACGCCATATGCGGGCGATGGTGGAATGTTGCTACTTATGAAAGGAAAGTTTGTGATAGCGAAATTGAAATCGTCACGTTTGTCGTAGAGTGAGGTGTTCAATTGACCATTAATGTGGAAAGACAAAATAATATCTAAATACGAAGTAGAATTACTACTTTCTGTGGTTTCTTTGATGATGCTAAGGGAATCTGCGAATGAAGATTATTAATTGAAAGGACATTTTAGTAGTTGAAATATCTACAATTTTATTTCTTTTTAGCCCTCAGAAGTAGAATGGTATTAGGGATCCCCTTATTGCTTGAATAAGTAACAGTGGTTGATGACATTAAAATCGATGCATGTAAATAAATGATTACATGCCGTGAATTTTTTAATTTATATAAAGCGGGATACGGATGCTTGTTCACGGAACTATATGGCAGATCTCGAGAACACGCCGGGTCTAATTCTAGTGGATTCATCACAATGCTGTTACTATACGGAAATTTGAGTTCGATTTAATATACAGGACGTATCAGAGTATAGTTCTGAAATCTGTGTGGTAAGATCTTTTTTATACGAGGTAGGACGCTAGATAGTTTTCGTGAAGATAAGCCGTATAGACGTGCAGATGACGCAAATATCATCGACAGCAACAGATCATTCACTTTTATTGTCAAAATGAAAAAAAAAAGAAAGTCAGTGCAAATATACTTTTTGATTATTTGTAGAAACCCTTTAATGCAAAATGAGAGGTAATGTTTAATGCACGTGTATAATAAGCATGAGTAAAGCGGCAGCATGAGAGGGACATCTGCATATCTGTAGACGTCTTTCATGCAATGTATACACAGTTTGCATTAGAATGCCAATGCGTCCATTCAGAAAACTCATTTGCGACCTGTAAATCACTGTTTGCATGTTGGACATCAGAAAACACAAGCAGATCTTGATTGGCATTAAGTAATGAGGGATTTGTTAACATGTAGTGTACGAAGACAGATGAACAGACGATAGGATTCGAACCAGACCAGATATATCAATATAGGTTTGCCGGCTGTAAAGGAGAAGTATCTGCTGTGATGTAAGGGCTATAATATGGCACCAATTTCCAATGCTTCACAATAAACTATTTATTTACTTGCAACCTAAGAAAATTATAACGTCGTCCTTAGAACTCTCTATGTATACTAGTGCAACCAAACATACTTTATCTACTTCCTGTTTTCATTAAAATTCAGTCCGAAATCTCTATCACCTTACTTCTATCTTTTTTATTGCAAAGTCTAATGAAGTTCATGTTAAAATGCTTTTTGACAAACCTCGAATCAAATCAAAGTTGAATAATTATCTTACAAATACAGTTTCTTTATCTATTCTTTACTACACGATCTCTATGGAAAATGTCCATAACCTGGTGTTCCATCTCTGCAGGAAACTTATCAAAAATCACGCATCAAGACTCTCCACGAGTTAATTGATTTGGTACAAGTATTTGGTAATTAAGTAAAGAAGATTGCACTGTGCGGAATGTACTAATGAATATATCCTGTTGCGATAGTGATTGGCCATTATTTAGACCATTTAAAAGCAGGTGTTGGAGATCCGGACCACATCAATTGAAATGTATTTGACTTGTGTTTTATACAAAACTTCGCAAGCCAAAGTTTTAAACTGTTAACATTTCTCGTGTCTGAAAAATCTCATGGCCCCCTGCACGATATAGAAAGAGATGTGGTGCATATAAGTTAAAAATGGGCCATAATCACTGGCAGTGTGACAGCCGCTTTAAATTGAACTGTAAATCCACATCCACATTGTCCAAAATAAAAAACTAAAAACGTAACAAGGGATAAGGAAAAATGTGCAAGCTTTTCTACATGGCTTTTCATTATTATTTTTTTTCCCTTAATTCCTGTGAAATTGTATAATGCATGTCTTCTTTTATTGTGTGAAATTGTGCGGCATGTCATTAAGAAAACCAAACGTTGATACTCTGCAATAACCGAAGCGAAAGTGATATTTTTAACATCAAACAGTACTCTCGATGTTATACAACACACACACACACACATAGAGAGAGAGAGATAGTTGATACCGTAGGAACTCGGAACGACATGTTTTGAGGATCTATCAAACATATTTGTTGCAAAGAATACCATGCTACACTGCCCGAGTTAATTATAAAATCTTAAAATCAATAATAACACAAGTATGTATATGCTACTCAGTTCCAATAAGGAAATATAATCCACCACGTCTTTGTAGAAGTATTTAGTATTATATAATCATTGAAATGTGTTTGTTGGAATGGATGATTTATCAAATACTTAGTTTATTTCTATCATATTATATCGTATACAAAGTAATCAACATATTACATCAACC
Organism: Pteria penguin; assembly: GCA_035048485.1. Classification (NCBI taxonomy): domain Eukaryota; kingdom Metazoa; phylum Mollusca; class Bivalvia; order Pterioida; family Pteriidae; genus Pteria; species Pteria penguin. The sequence continues at coordinate 28,278,557 of CM068592.1, forward strand.
TATCAAATCTGAAAGCTTTTCTTCGGTTATTTGAAAAGTGTACGGCATGTTATTAATGATTTAGATAAATTTACTGTAAGGTGTAATATATGTTCTTTTATACATACGTTATATGGAACGTATAATGATCATTTCATTACTCATTGTCTCTGTGTTCTTCATAGCAAAGACAGATTCCATGATAGCTCACTACAATAAGGACAGCTTAACTGATTTTTTCAAATATATACGGAATATACGTTTTGCCATTCCTATGAAGAATTCTATCATGTGAGCTATGTACTGAATGGCATTATATTCGCCGGTCCCAATTTTCGTCAATTCAAGAAAAAGGAGAATTTCGTCAGTACATAAATCCGTCATTTGGGGGGATTTAGAAATAGAAAATTGAATTTCAAAACATATTTTGACATGAGAAATAGAAACCACTTTGAACGATTTAATAGTTGTTATAACCAGTGTTTAAACGATAATGACGTACAAACCTGAACACCTGTACGTAAATGGACACCATTTCGCTGTTAATTGTGACTACCGAATAGACACTGGCTTAACCCTTCTAGGCTAACTGTATATAAAACTTGGATTTTTGTGAATGGTGATTACTTTTCATTATTTTTTCACCTCGATCTTCGGATGTCCGTTTTAAAACCAGTCCATGCTTAATGGGTCATGTCCACTCATGAATCTATGTCTAATAAGGCGACACGCAGCAAATCTGGATTTTTGAAAACTGGGATAGAAATATTTTAGATTTCTAAGGATTTTAGATAATTTAAAGGCCGAGCTTGACCTTATTGAAAATCCGGTGGTAGTGCAATTAAGCGCATTTGGAGTTCGGCGACCCCTGTCGTTGTAGCAGCTATAACAAAACACACACAGCGTGTTTGGACCGAGTACAAACACGTGCTTCACATACAGGTTACTTAATAAAGTGAAGGCTCAAGACGCATCACAGAAAACAATAAATATTGATTACACCGCGTACTTGAAGACTAGTTATGATATAAAAATCGTTCAAATATTTTCAGAATAAGTCATAAAGAGATGCAATAGACACCCTAACCCTGATAGAAAACCGGCAGTTGCATCCCTTCATCAATTAGCAAACAAAGTGCGATGTGCTTGTATACATTGTTTTTATGATGGGCATTACATATGGAAGGAAAACAGAAATTAACTTTAAATATTACGGAGTTGCAATTAAAGCCATGAAAATCCTTTTTATGCAAAACAATTGGGGTTTTGTTCCCCCTTGACCCACCACACGACACTGGAACTCGCGGGAGTTTGTAGGCACTATCCCAGCGAGTGGACAATATGTGACTAGTGAAAGTACTATTATTTGCGATGGAGACGAATATAATGCCGAGGAGATATTTGTAATATCGCAAGACCCAAACAGTGAATCATCTCTGTTTTGCTTATGCAGACGTTATATAACGGACAAAACTAATACTCAAATGTGATGGGAATCCGTACCCAGTGTGCCTCATCAACGGAACTCTACTATAAGGAAAGACAAATATAAAAGGTTTTGGACAATGTTTTTGCATATTGAATAAGACTTATCCATCATACAGTGTAAATAAAACCAAAACAGTATAAGTACAAACTATTTTTATTTTCGGTTCTATACCCTCCAACATCGGAATGCACGTATATAACAGAAGAAATGCATGAGTAAACAGTGTTAGAACGTATTACTTGTATTATAAATTCATGAATGTACTTGGATAATCAGAGACAGAACAGTCAGTCAACTTATTAGTCTATATAATTATAGATTTTTGTTATAACTTTGACGACGCACCAATGCCTTCACAGTTGGCGCTAAATTTCTTGTCAGGCCGACAAATTAGATGATGAGGTCTGCTTCAAAACTTTGATGAATAAATATATAATTATGGGAAAGTTTTATTACAATATCAGTTGATACGAACTTGTATATTACGGAGACGAATGAGTACCACAATTTTCGTAAGTAAAATCGACGTAATTATTGACAAGTTTGCAAATTATTGCTGCAATCGTGTTTCGAAAAATCAAATCTACCACCATTTTCTTGATTGGCCGCTATTTCTACTCCGATATCGGCCTTTAAAGTGTTTTAAAAAGTAAACATATTTAATTTTCATATGCATACTCTTGTCAGTGGTTTATTACTTATCCTTTACTGTTATTTTTCGATGATAGAAAATAAATTAAGTCAACCTGATGTCATCTTATTGTCTTAAAGATGAACGTTATATTCGTCGGTACTTGACGACAATTGGTGCCTGACGAAATAAAAGGCATTCACAGAACATCTGTTGTGCACAGTGATGTTGAAACTGTTTTATATTTAAGTGCCATCAATTATTCAACTATTATCTTCATATTAAAAGTAGGTGAGTCTCGTAATGCGGCATAAATTTATGAAAATACCTGATAACAAGCATTAGCTTCGATACCGAATGCAAAAGTAAACATCCTCTGCCGACACAACCGGTCACAACCACCTTGATGCCGTAAGTATATGCGAATTAGTATTATTCTTAGTAACAAGAGTAGGAATCGGCACAGCCACAGAAAGTATATGTCAGGATCAGTGTAAATAATATAGTAATGTAAAGTGGTAATGTCCGATGGTCTGTCTACTCTGAAATACCGAGGTCAAAATGTCAGAAAACCATGTATCACATAAACAAATAAAGTATTTATAACGACCGTAAAATTTGGAGAATGTAAGCTTAAGGTGTGATACCTAATATCATTGTAATATGACGTGTGCAAAAGCAGTCCTCGTGGTCGCCTTCCGCGTTAACGAGAATTTTATGTTAGGCCTGCACCCTTCTGTAGATATATAACAGTCGTTATGTGAATTTACACAATAAATGGAGTTAAGCATTAGAGCAACTACCTTTGCATCTTCACTTTTGTATTTTAGACTGCTTCATATAATGCAGTGGACCATGATATTAAACGGACAACTTAAAGAATTTGTAACATACACAAACATAAGACAATAATTTTGAAATTTGCATTTGATATGGCAGTAGAAAAGAATACGTAACTTTCTCTTTCAATGTCTAAATCAACTACTTATGTATAAATAGTATCATGATCAAGAATAAAACAGAATGAGGGGATTTAGGAAAATAATCGAAGTTAGAATGAGGTAGCATAAAAAATATATCTTCATGCCTACCTGCCGGTCACACTAAAATATATCAGTATTAATGACATATAAACAGGTGTAAATATTTACAATCAATAGTTATATAACGACTTAACAATTATTACATCATATTTCTACAGCATTTAATTGACGAGTGATGCAGGACAGTGATGCTAATGCCCCTGTCCACCTGATCTCCCTCCATTGAGATGATTGTAAAAGTCGTTTAACCTTCTGACTGCGCTGCAGGACACATATGTCCTTTACCGACTAGCTGCGCTGCGGGACACATATGTCCCTCGGAACCTCGTAATGTTCTATGACCTATAATTTGCTTATTCCTGGAGAGATTGAAGTGAAATTGGTATCAATAGAATCGGAGAATCATACTCCACATAGTGGTAGCCAACATTGTGCTTGGTTATGGCGAGTACAATTATAAGAACAGAAACTTGGATTAGCAGCCACGTTTAGACCTTGACGTAAAATCCGGAGTCGTCAACGTTGTTTTCACAATTTTCATAGCGCATTGCATATAAACGCTACAAAACACTGTTACTGTATTTTCAGAATAAAAAAAAAATCAAATGCCTTGGTGATAATTAAGTTTTAAATAAAATTACAAATTTCCAAGCCGTTTATAAAATATTCTATTAAAGAAAACATGACAGACCAAAAATTTTCATCTTTGCATTCAAGAATAAACGTTATTGTAAAAAATTCGATTAAAAAATTCGTGAGGGAGTAAATGTGAGAGTGTGTTTTTCCTAATATAACAGTGTTATAACAGTGTTGAAGTTTTTACAGTGGGTATAATTGTTACCGAGAAAGAACGAGTTGAACAATTAAACGCAACGTTAATGTGACATCATTTTGCTTAGCGCTTGAAAACGAACATCAAATAGAGCTACATCATCTTCATTTGAGACTAGATAACAAAAAATCAAAAGGCAATTTCTTGCAGGTAAATTGCGTACCAAGTACTCACGTCCTATTATTTGCAATATAAAGTACGCCTTTTTCTATTAAAATGATGGTAAATATTATATAAAAATCTCTATTTACAAGAGATATGTATAGAATATACTTCGTTTGTTTACAGAAGATGCTCTGACAAATAATTCTGTTGGGCTTAATATGTTTACCGGTATTTTATCTATTATTGTGAAATATATGGTTGCCGAAATATCGCCTGCCAACACACAGTGCGTCAAAGATCGACGTCGCTGAGATACGGACATTTTGTCCATTGAAATAAAGTGATGATATTCTGAGGGAGGGGAATCTATTATATTCTAATTATATTATAATCTATTAAACAATTCTGTACTTACAACGTACAGTGTCCATAATAAAGACTAACAAACATTACTATACATTTAATTCGTGGAAATGCGTGGTGACTAATAGATGAGTGCTAATTGGTAGTCCTATGAGGTTTTCTTTTATAATTTCTTTTGCAATTATGGTATATCTCTTTTATGCCATCTTACATAAGTAATTTTCCCGTAATTGACGACATAATATTACAAAAAGAAAATTACGTCAGATTCCTAAAACAAATAAGATTTTCAACATTTAGACGAATCTTCCGACGAAATTGACGATGAAAGATATCTGCAAGTAGAAAATAGAGTGTGGACAAACGGGCGTTATATTCAGAACTTTGCGTTTCCCCATGAAATGCATGACTTTACACAAAACATGGGTCAGGTAAATCCTCCCAGTATTGACGCTCACCCTATTGAATATTTCAATAAGCTTTCAGTGCCCACAGAGGGCCGATCTTGAATCGAAATACTTGTTGAAGAAACAAGCCGATATGCAGACCAGGTTTTTGATCATGCAGGCCAAGTCGTACCACCTCATTCAAGGACACACGCGTGGCAGCCAACACACGTAGTAGAAATGTCCGTCTATCTTGGGTTATATTTGTCAATGGGTGTTGTCAAGAAGCCCTCTGTAGAATCTTATTGGGCCACAGAAAATGAATTAACATGGCTGTACCAACCCCCCACATTTTCTACTGTAATGACCCGTGACCGTTAACAACCGATCTCGAGGTTTCTTCATTGCAATGCCAATGAAACTTACGTTCCTAGAGGCATGGACGGGTATTACCCATATCATAAGTTTCAGCCGGTCATTGAACTTATAAATACAACGTTTCCAGCAGCTTATAACTTGGCAAGAGATCTGACTATAGATGAGAATATTGTAGGGTTTAAGGTAAGAAAACATTTTTTTTACTAGTGCAGTGAAAATGAAATTGTAAAAATATTTACAGGACATTCGGTCTGATAAGGGAACGACCATTTGATTCTGAAAGGATCTATAGATGAGAATAAGCACGTTTTGGAAATGAATATTCTGACCCTGAAAATGCTGGAAATAAAAAAATCTGGCTTTGACTGAAATGAAAATGAATATCCTGGCTGCTAGCATGTACATATACCAGATCATGCAAATATAAGGCTGAACGTTCTATTAAAAACTCGTTTATTTTTTCAGGCTCGCTTCGCTCACCAGATTGCTGCTTATGTCATATGTATAGTAGTTTAACTGTATGTATAACTCCCATTTCTGCAGAATTTATAGCATTGAACGATATTGAAGATATGTGCTAGACTAGCAACGTCACTGAGGAAGTGCTACGGTCGTTACGAGACTCTTATTACTCCATATGATATCTCGTTATCCAGACTTCTAAATGTTATTCTGGACTGAGACCGATTCCGATCATTTTACACAGATTTGACACCTTCTATACTTGAAGGTTACCTACTTTGACTTCTCCATATATATAAATACATATGGAATTTACACGATTTGACTCTTTCTACTGGGTATATGTGATGGCTGTTGCTAGCAAGCAGGAGACGCTCACTCTCCCCGGGCACCTGATCTCACTCCATCACAGGGGTTCACATATGCTCTTCAAGTAGACATATTTTGTTATTTTCCACTTGTTTTTCATTTTCACTGATTTTGTATGTCCTCTGGTTTCATGATTTTTAGACTTATGGTTTGGGTTTGTCCGTCGTCTTTACATTGAACAGTGCTTGTAGATGGCCATAAGTTTTTAGTTTCTTTAAAACTTTAAAAACACGTGAAATTGTAGAGTAGTATCTTTGCTTAATATCCACCAAGTTCTCTCAAATTCAGTCTAGAAGTAATGAAGACAAAGTTAAGTATGTGAAAAATCCATATATCAAATATATCAAAAATATTTATGAAAGGCTTTTTTGTATTAAAATAACATGGTTCAAAGTAAGTCGAAAACGAATAAAATATTATCATTCGGACAGGAAGCCAAAACAGCATCGCTTCCCACGCATCCTTCTATAGTGATACACGGAAATTCTCCCCCTGGATACCAAAGACTGAAAAAGACTATACACTTCACTATAGAAACTAGTAATAAAAAGACCAAAGTAGCGTTTGCATATTATCTGTGGAGTTGAAATTCTACTAGCATGTATTTTGTTAATGTCATGTATTACAATGCAATTCTTACAAGTATTTATTGGCGACAGAAAGTGAAGGAAATAAATGATCAGTACCAGGAAATCAAGGAAATAAATATTCTATCCTTCAAAGATCTGAAAATAAATAATCTGACTCGATCAAATTTGCCAGCCTTCCTCAGAATCAAATGGTCGTCCTCTAAACTAGGACAATTCACCTGACGGAAGCAATTTTTACAAGATTGAAAGCCAAACTTTCATCATGATGACATTAGAAATAAGTTTGAAACCGAAATCGTTTCTGGAAAAGACCGGATAGTCGATGCAGAAGTTTAAGATTATAAGATCAATATAACCGGACTTGTCCGTCAGTCCGAGGATATTTCATTTTCGCTGCTAGTAATGTAATCGGACATTCATGCCTATATGGTACTAGCCAAACAGAGATGCTGAATCCTCCCTGCCACTAGGAGGTTGTTGGCTTTCACCACAAATACATGAATACAGTTGAATATTTAAATATATACATGGGCAGTTCTAGAATTTTTTGAAAAGGGCCGGGGTGGGGGGATTTCTCCCACCCATGACATGTTTTCACTATTCCGTCCGCAAATACAAAGTATGTAAATGGGATTTAAAGCATATACGATCAACAGCTATGAAAAGCAATTTCAAATTACTAGACATAACTTACAACACATAACTTATTTGATGTGTAACGAAATGGTTTAGCAATCGAATGCAATATCTATATATGTTTAGTAATTCAATGTTTCACATTCATTGTCAGTGGGTGTGGGTCAGTGAATGAAGTGCTTGTCTCTTGTCTGATAGGTCCCGGGTTCGACTCCCGCCATGGGCACACCGGTGTTCTGTCATTGGATGAGACAGTAAAAACCGAGGTCCCGTGTCACTGTAGGCGTGGCACGTAAAAGATACCTCACTGCTTCAATCAATCAATCACATTCATTATATCAACTCAGAATTTCAGAGGAGTGGATGTCCGCCTACCACATGTCAACATGGCCTACAGCAAAAAGATATGAGGATTTGTCAGACAAAGGTCTCGAGCTGTGCGAACCAACAATATGTGGAATCTTTATATGGAGTATTTAGAACGCGATTTAAAATCATGTTGTATATTTTCCAAATTTTTTCAGCTATTATCGATACCTAGCAGAACAAATGGAAAGCACATGAAATATATATTTATATAGAATTAAAACACCAATTTCAGGGAACAAGAGGAAAGTATGTGCAGTATGTGGTAGCAAAGTCAGTACTTAGTGCTGCTTTTTCGGCTTCGGATTCCGCAACCCGTGCTTTAAAACATTCCATACCGTTCGTCATTTTCACATGCAGCGCCATTGCAATAAACAATAACTAAGAGGACTAAAATTGTACTTTGCAAAGTACATGGAATATTTGTAAAGATTTTGCAAAAATAAAAGAAGATTATGTTGTAAATTTAAACCGTGCGGCGGCTTCGCCTAGCCTACAGAGCATGTCGCATATAACGTCACGCCACGGAGACGGTTGTCTCCGTGGCGTGACGTTATATGCGACATGCTTTGTAGGCTAGGCGAAGCCGCCGCACGGTTTAAATTTACAACATATATAACATATGCACCTACATGGACGTCCGCTGGTGTCGAGGATGTGATATCCCCACCTCGGAACCGAGCCACGTGCAACCAATTTCAAAAGAAGATTAGTTAATACATATTGCAACATCGCATACAACTTTTTGATATGATCAATAACGCGCAAAAAGTTATATGGGAAATGACATTACAAGATGATGACGTCGCAGTGACGTAACGTAATTTGAACCTTAACGTCGCAGTCAGAGGGTTTAGTAAATAATCTAAGTAGTTTGTTTTTCTGTTTGGACAATCTAACAGATAACTATAATAATACACTCAGGTGAACATTTTTCTTAAGTACCCTTTGCATGAAATCTGTTTCCTCTGCACAAATATCAAATCAGAAATAATATAGGAAGGGTAATAAATATAGAATAAGTGTCTTATTTCGTTTTTTCATGCAGGAACTAAAGTACAATGGCATGACGCATTATTTCTCATAAATGCATCAGACATTGTACTTTATTTCTGCATGAAAGCACAAAATAAGACAATTATTCTATATATATGCGCTTTTAACGCCAAAATATCATACTGAAAAACTTCCATTTCCTATTCATAAACTGCATCATTAAATCATTCTGGAGAGAAGTTATAAATTGAAAGAAACACCCGGTGACCCATGACAACGTAACGTTTATCCAGAATGACATACTTATCATGGAATGTCAAGCACTTCAGCGCAAGATTCGACTTTAATGACGTCACGCTAGGTTGGACATGTCGAACATTACATTCTTTGACGTCAAAAGTCTGCTAAACATCGCTTTCTGTGTTGAAAAGTGGGACAAATATGGCGCGTCACCGATCCATGTACTTTACACAGAAATAAAATACATAGGTCTTGAAAGCTTTATCTATCTATCTATCTATCTATCTATCTATCTATCTATCTATCTATATATCTATCTATCTATCTATCTATATATATATATATCTATATATATATCTTTATATCTATATATATAGATATATATATATATATGTTATGATTCCAAGTGATGTGTACGCGTTAAGTAATAAATTGTAAGAATATTAGTTTCCTCTTACTTAAGTTGTCTGTTTCCATCATTTGAAGAGTAATGTATTGTGTCGGAGCAGGGAGGTGCTTCTAGTAGGTACGTACCTGGGGAAATAAAGTTTACTTTAAAAAATGATTTCGCTATATCATGAGGAGTTTGATATTATAAATCAAATAAATAAGTGTATAAATATTCGGTCTCCTTGTTTCATTACTTCTTATTTGGCACGACAAAGTGATAATAACGTCATCAAGTTCTATTAAAACCCAGACACTGTCCCGAGATTCCATTACTACAGCTTGGGGTAAACATGACAAATTAGTGATTAAACAGCGAAATGGAACACAAAAATAACAACAAAAAAAAAACACGATAAATTAGAAATAAGAAAAAATAAGCTTTTGCAAGCACACTAAATGCAGGAATTTGGCAAATTTTGTTTTTGTATATTAGGAAAAACATTTAACTATTTTAATAAGTCTTCTTATCTTATACGATAAGGTATATTTATATCGTTTCTAGAAAGCATTTGGGTGAACTTTACTTATCATAATGTTAATTAAAATTATTTCTCTCTTCGCATTAGACAAAATATCCATTTCCTTTATTGCTTTAATTCTTTAGAAATTGTAATATGTTAAGTGGTGGTTATTCAATGTTTATTTACGTACGTAATGTGATTGTATCAAATATTTATCTATATAACATATAATAATACACATGAGAGCAATTGACAAACTGATAAAGAATTAGAAATGCAGTATTAAATGTAAACGAAAGTAAATGAATACATTACCGATGTTTTTGTTTCTCGAAATTTGTGCGTGCGTCCTTGTCACATACATTAAAATGTGTTTGTATTTATACTATAGGCTAGGAGAATAGTCAGGAAATGCACAGGGAAGTTTTCACATACATTTTCTAACAGACATGTAATATGTGTGCTCTTTAGAGCTAAATGTAATTACATTCGTTTTGAAGATGTAGTATTATACGCATACAACTCAAGTTTGTGTGCTCACAATGCATAAAGTTTTACAATTATGCCATAAAAAAAAAACAACAACAAAACAACGGCCTATTACAATTCGTTGAATTCATGAGATAGTAAAATAGTAAACACTACAAGAAAACCCCTTTAAGTCCCCTCATAAAACAATATTTTCATTTCCTTAATGCAAATGACAATTTCAAAACATTTTTTTTCAGATAAGCCGTAATAGTTTCCTTGCAATATTTTGATATCAAAGGTAAATCAGATAACATCAATTGACAAAAATACGTGTCGCGATTGTAACAGAAATAGATATGATCTATTTTTAACATTATTATTTATTTATGTTTTTATTTCTTATTGTGAAGGGTTTTTGTTAAGGGGGAGGGGAAAGTTTTTGTCTCGTCGATACCGAGACTAGGGTTATGATATTAGCTCTCTGGATAGTCGTCGTAGGTATGACGGATAACAAAGGGAAATACTTCCTAATGTATGCAAAAGAGAGTTATTATTGTTCTACATTGTACTTCACCTTATTGAGATGTATCTACCTATCACGTTTGACGTTGATATCCCTAAAAATTTTGTGTTATACTTTGGACACAATTTCAGTATGATAGATAACAAAGGACGGTGACTCCTAGTTAAAGTTAAAGATAATTATGTTATTTAAGCACTGCACTTCTCCTCATCAAGATTTATCTACATGTGAAGTTTCATGCTGATACCTCTATACAGATTTCTTGGGCTCCAGACGAAATTTAAGTAAGTAAAAAAGATAAAAACAACAAACAAACGAACAAAGGGCAATAACTCCTAAATTGGATAAAGAAGAGTTATACACATTATATATCTCCTCATCAAGACCTATCTACATGTGAAGTTTCATGCTGATATCTCTGACAGATTTTGTGAAAAGCTCAAAAGAAAATTTCAGTATGATATAAAACAAAGAGCAATAACTTCCAAATTATGCAAAAGAGAGTTTTGATTCTTGTGCATTTCTCTTTATCTCATTGCAAATTATCTACTTAAAAAGTTTCATTTTGATACCTCTCATAACTTTGTGTTATGCTCGGGACAAAATTATGACTGAAAGTCAAAGGGGAAATTATATGCTCTTCCTTGGGGAGCATTGTAAGAAATCTTTAACTAGATAGTGTCAGAGTGAATCATAAATGGGATGCTTCATTGAGAGAGAGAGAAGAAAAAAAAAAACAAAGCAAAGAATAGTTTCACTGTATTTCAAAACCTACTCATTGAACATTGTGCTTAGTATGCTTGCTTTCAAAACCGTATCAAATGCAGTTGACGACAAAAAAGATACCTCTAATTCAATCATGAATAAAGCTCCAGAGTTGCCAGGAATAACGTAAATACAGATATTTTCTGTCTTTTGATCGAGAAGTGTTTAATTTCTTTGCTTTATTTAAGGGATTATATACCCAATATATTGCATTTCAGATATGAAGAGAAAATGTTCACAATAAAAGAACATATTGAATAATGTTTGTTTTTGATTATACATGGCTACGGATAATGTTTGTGTGTGTCAGGCAAAGAGGTAAATTGATAAAAATGATAGATAATGGTCTTCAAAATACGAAAAAAAAAAAAAAAAAAAAAATGAGCGCTATGGCAAGTGAGTAAGATATTATTGTCTAGTTTAACACTCGTTCTTTTATATTATGAAATGTTGGAATAAATGCTGTTGGATTCAAGGACACGAGCTTAAACATAGTCAGATTTGCCGGTTTTCATCATTTTCAACAGAAAATCTGCACGAATATGCAAAGTTTATTTTAAGCGCGATTACGAACAACTTTTATATTTCATCTAAAATGCGCTCTTTCCTTACTTATTACACAGTATCAAAGAAAAAGTTGTTCTTAATGGCGCTCATATAAAAACCCTTGTAAATATATCAGTTTCCTTGAATAATTACGCACGCATATTAGACGGTTCGAATCTAAAATACACCGCTCCGTGTTTCATTTAACGTAAAGAATGTAAATGTATCGTTTCTTCTGAATGATTTCGACACCTAGACTAAAGGTAAGACACTTCAAAAACACAATATTATCACTTTTTATGAACTGTGGTATTATGGTATTCCAGTCAAATGTTGCAGGCGGAGCAATAAGATGCTCTATATCCTACAGTACAGTTGAGTACAAGACCTAATACATTCTCCGAAGGCAAAGGCCTGTCCTGATCTTTAGATAACATTATAATGGTTATGATGTTTAGTATCTATAAAGTTTAAGTTTACATAATGTAAGACAGAACTCAGCTTTGTTTGTTTCGATATGTACGATAGATCTAAAAATTATTGCCGATGGCGGTGATCAACGTCGTCTGCTTCGAACACCCCACCCCTCCGCCTTTCCCAATCATCCATTGTACATGTAAGCTGGGAAAAAATCCAAATATGTACATTGTATATGTACATTATTGATTATTTTTAATGTATATTGATGATTTGTATTAACCAAAGTTTTAATTCTATACAAAGTGACATTTATTTAAAATTACATCTATATTTCGAAGGGTATCCCTTTTTACCTTATACTTATGGCATCACGACGGGTGTGACCGGTCGGCTAGGGATGCTTACTCCTCCATGGCACCTGAACCCACCACTGTTTTGACAGAGGTTCGTGATTGCTAATATTTTATTTACATATGTATTGTTGTGTTTCTTCGACTTCGAGTTGTGGATATCGGACCAATATCTTTGATTTGTACTCAGTTACGTTATGTATGTCATTAAGAGGTGTTCGTCTGTGTTGTTGTGGTAATGACCTTTGCTCTTGTAACAGTTTTAAGACGTGCGGAGTCATGCTTATTGGTAAGTTGAAACTCAAATGCACAATAAAGGGATATAGTACATGTATCTCGGAACGACTGTGAAAGGGTGGTTCCGTAATGTATACTTACTAAAGAGGGTTGCTTTGGGACTATTTCAACGCCGAAGATCAAAGAATGCTACATTACCCTATTTTATCTAATTACAAACGTGTCATAATTGCTGTGCAGATCATTGTCTAGGCACCGTATACAATACAGTGTGTTAAAAATAATCCTATGAAATTGTGTTACATTTATTTGAATTCATTTTTCAGATGCCAAAAACCTACAAGTGTTGTCTGTGTTTCAAACACTCTAAATCAAACATCAGGGGCCACATACTACCTGGTAGGGCATGTTCTAGATATATTGAACGGTGACCGGATTAAGGACTCAAACGATGTCATTTGCACTACGTGTATAGCCAGAATTTACAAGAGTCTTCCAAAACACAATTGCCACATTACTGTTACGTCGACGTGCCAACCTCAGTCTGATCCTGACTGCCATCTACATGTGAGCGTACGCCATTTGCCAGTCCAAAGTCTATTCCTCTCACAATTCCAACGACTACAAGATCTCGCAAATATTGAATTGTGTGTAGGAAGAAAGGAAATCACAGAAGTAGAATGATCAATGTTCCCAATGAAGCATCAGCACAAGCTTTTATTCAGACAGGTATCTTCATATACAGCAAATCCAGATGTTGTGCTCATCATGTTGAACATTCATACTTTACAAACCAAGCTCTTACTCTACTGCGTACTATTAAATCAAATGATTGGTTTTCAAGATCTGATATTTTGAATCTGTTGTCATCTGTTCGTGACATGATGGCACATACATGTAGCTACAGCCGTCTGAACTTTGATGTTCCTTTTGCAATAAATGATGAGGACTATGTAACACTTGCAGGATTTTTAAAGACTCAGTTCCATGAACTGAGCGAGTCTCTCTCGTCTTCGAATAATGCATCGGTGAGGACAGTTAGGACGTCGATGGCTGCATTTCTAGTTAAAATGAGGGCATCCGATAGGATGATGAAAGTATTGTTTGGATTGACAGGTTCCCAACTTCAACGCTTTGTACATAGTATAAAGAAGACGTTCATAAAAGATTTCATGCCTAAATATATAGGTTTCAAACATATATCACATCAAGACTTTTGTGAACATCACCTTACCGTTACTGCTAAAACGATATTTAGTGTACAAGACAATGAAACAGTAGTAGTGATCGACGGTACTTACATAAACACCCAGAAAAGTTCCCATTATAAATTACAAAGACGGTCATACATTCTTCTTAAACATTGCCTTTGCCTGAAACCAATGATGATTGTTGCAACTGATGGACATATTCTGGAAGTTTTAGGCAAATGGTACAAATAATGATGCAGCGATTACTGAGCATTTTATGAAATTGAATGTTGAAGCAATGGAGTGGTTTAAAGACAATGATATGTTTGTCGTTGATTGGGGATTCCGAGATGTTGTCAATTTTCTAGAAGATAATGGATTCAAAGTAAAGATGCCATGCTATTTACCAAGAGGCTCTAAGCAGCACAGCACGGAGGAAGCTAATCTTTCTCGCTTGGTAACTAAAATCCGTTGGATTGTAGAAAGTGTAAATGGTCGGTTGAAACAATTTTTTTTTGATCGAGTTGTCCCTAACACATACATCCCAAGCATCGGATATTTTGTGAAGATAATATGCACTCTGTGCAATAGATTTCGACAATCATTGGCGACAAGAAAGAATGACCGGCGTACTCAACTTTTGACCGTGAGAGTGGTTGTACTGTCGAGCAAGATTGTATTGTATTTAGAAGAAAACAACCTCATTCACAAAAGATCAATCTACTAAAAACTGGAGGTCCATCATATGCAAAAGAACACAAAGATAGCAATGGCTCATATAAGCTTTTCTTTGAGGAATGTGAAGAAATTCTTAAAGTCAAAATTCAGTCAGGACGTTCGAACAGTATTCAACATATGCTCTGGATTCGATATGATTCATCTACTATTGAACCAATACAGGAGTGGTATTGCACGTGCAAATTTGGAGCCAGAGTGGTTGGGTAATGCGTCCATATTGCCAGTGTCCTTTGGTAACTTGGCTTTGACTCGACACCAAACCAGTAAAACACAGGTAGAAGAGATCAACACAGAACTACTGTTGGATGGTGCAGTTATACCTGAGGCAGATGTTGATTCTTCTGAATGTGGCAATGGATCAATTTTTGAAGAATGAATCCAAAAACTAATACTGATAAGGTCATTCATAAGCCCTCCAATCATCATTAATCTAATTAGAATTTCGTTATAGTTTAGTTAATATCTAATGCAAATAAATTATTCTTCTGTAGATTGTGGCACATACCGATTACAAAAGAAGTTTATTGATGAACTAAGTGTAATTATAACCCCCACCCCCTAAAAAAAAAAAAAAAAAAAAAACACCCCCCTCAAAAAAAAAAAACCAAAAACAAAAAAAAAAACAAACAAACAAACAAACAAAACAAACAAAAAACAAACAAAAAAGAAAAAACAAAAACAAAAACAAAAAAAAAAAAAAAAAAAAAAAAAAAAAAAAAAAAAAAAAAAAAAAAAAAAAAAAAAAAAAAAAAAAAAACAAAAAACAAAAAAAAAAAAAAAACCAAAAAAAAAAAAAAAAAAAAACCCCAAAACAAACAAACATAGTTGGCCGGGTTGTGTTGGGTTATGGGAATCAACCTGTCTGTCTCTCTGTCCATTTGTTCATTTTTGTCCACACCATAACTTCTTACCCCCTTGTCAGATCTCCATAATATTTGACACAATTGTTGTACATAACCTACTGGTGTGTCCTGACCTTAACCCATGGCCATATCGTCAAGGTCAAGATCACAGTGGATACATAGGAAAAAGTTTTGTCCGGGCCATAACTTCTGATCACCTCACCGGATCGGGATAATACTTATCTCAATTGTTGTCAATGAGTATGAGTGTGTCATGATTTGATCCAAGATCATACCTTAAAGGTCAAGGTCACGGTGTATACATAGCCAAAATCCTTGTCTGCGCGATAACTTTTTACTGCCAAGTTACCAAGTTAGATTATCATCCAGGATAATATATCCCACAATTTTTGTCCATCACCCAAGGGTGTATCATGACCTTGACTCAAGATCATATCTCCAAGATGAAGGTCGCAGTACACACTTGGTCGAAATCAGTCTGGGCCACAACTACTTACTGCTATGCTGGATCTGGATAACATTTCACACAATTATTGTATATGGCACAAGGGTGTGTCTTGAACTTGACCCATGGTTATATCGTCAAGGTCAGTGTCAGTGCACACATAGTAAAAATTTTGTCCTGGCCATAACTTCTGATCCCCTCATCCGATTTGGATAATGTTTTACACAATTGTTGTCCATGACCAAGGGTGTGCCATGACTTTGACCCAACGTCATATCTTGAAGGTCAAGGTAACAGTGCATACATAGTTAAAATCCTTGTCGGGGCCTTAACTTCTTACTGTGAAGTTGGATTCTTATCCAGGAAAAAAAATATCACACAATTCTTTTTCATGACCCAGGGGTGTATCATGGCCTTGACTCAAGATCATATATCCAAGGTCAAGATCACAGTAAAGAATTAGTCGAAATCATTTTCTGCTATGTTGGATCTGGATAGCATTTCACACAATTATTGTATATGACAAAAGGGTGTGTCATGATATTGACCCATGGTTATATCTTCAAGGTCTGAGTCAGTGCACACATAGGAAAAAAATTTTTCCGGGCCATAACTTCTAATCCCCTTATCGGATCTGAATATTTTAAACAATTGTTTTCCATTACCCAAGGGTGTGTCATGATTTGACCCAAGGTCATATCTTAAAGATCAAGTTCTCAGTGCATAGAGAACCAAAATCCTTGTCCAGGCTATAACTTCTTACTGCTATGTTGGATCTGGATTACATTTCTTGTCCAAGGGCGTGTCATCATCTCCATCGAAGGTCAAAACTTCAAGGTCACGGTGCACACATATCCGAAATCCTGGTACATAATTTCTTACTTCCAGGGTGGATCTGGATAATATTTCACACGATTGCTGTCTATGACCCAAGGTGTGTCATGAACTTGACTCTAGATCATATCTCCAAAGTCAAGGCTACAGTACACACTTGGTCGAAATCTTTGAATGGGCAATAACTCCTTACTGCTATATTGGATCTGAAAAAGTTTTCATGCAATTTTTGTACATGACACAAGGTTGTGTCATGATCTATACCAAAGGTTATACCTTCAGGTTCAAGGGCACAGTGCACACATAGCCAAAATTCTTGTCCGGACCATAACTTCTTACTGGCAAAATGGATTTTGATAATATATCACACAATTGTTGTCCATGATTCAACGATGTGTCATGACTTTGACTCAATATCGTTTCTCCAAGGTCAAAGTCAAAATGCACAGTTGTCAAAATCCTTGTCCGGGCCATCACTCCTTACTGCTTTGTTGGGTCTTGATAACATTTCACACATTTGACATTCATGTCCAAGGGTGTGTCAGAAGTCTCCACCGAAGTTAAAATCTTCAAGGTCACAGTGCACACATAGCCGAAATCCTGGTACACGCCATAATTTCTTCCAGGTTGGATCTGGATATTTCACATAATTTTTGTTCATGACCGAAGGGTTTGTTATGACCTTGACTGAAGATCGTATTTCCAAGTTCAAGGTCACACATTTTCAAAATCCTTGTACGGTTCATAGCTCATTAATGCTATATAGTGTCTAGATAATATTTCACACCATTGTTTTCCATGATCCAAAGATGGGTATCACATTTTTACGTGTTGTCAGTCTGTGTGTCTGTCCATGAAATTAATCCGGTCTATAACTTCTTCCTTTTATTTTGATGACAGATCAACTTTTACACAATTGTTGTTCATGGCCTAAGGGTGTGTCATGACTTTTTAACTATGATCATATCTACAAAGTCAAGGTCACAGTCCATACATAGCCAGAATCCTTGTCCTAGTCGCAACTTCTTCCTTCTCATTAAAAGGAGATAATATTCTACACAATTATTGTCCATGACTTAAGGGTGTGTTATTACCTTGAACCCAGTTGGTATCTACAATGCCAATGTCGCGGTGCATACATGGCCAGAATTCTTATCTGGGCCATAACTTCTTCCTGTTACGTTGCTGGAAGACTATATTTTACACAATTACAATTGTTGTCTATGACCCAAGGATGTGTATTGACCTTTAATCAAGGTCATATATACAATGTCAAGATCAGAGTGCACACAAACCAGATTGTTTTCATTGATTATACCACAAAATGTACTTGTAAGTGGGTCATCTATTACACTTCTACCAGTGCTGTATCTTGGGATGAATTATTACATGTTTCAACTTTGTTGACATGGGGACACTTGTCCCGTTAGGACTGCTCTAGTTAATATATGTTACACATGCTCAAAGAAAGTTAAAAACAAACATACAGCTAAAGACGGTATGGCCGAATTGCAAAGCAAATTCGCAACAAGATCAAGGTCGCAAGCTCAAAAGCCATCGCATCAATTGTACGTACTTGTTGTAAAGAACCTATGTGGGAAGTGTCAATACCCTATCCTTCTTTATTTCAAGAGATATAGCCAAAAATGATAAAGTCAAAGTTTATTCAAAGTAGGTCGAAGTCCAAGTCAAGGTCAAAGGTCATGATTTCAAACTGAAAGCACTCGTCATAAAGAAACTATTTCAGACGGACAGACAGACGGACATCGCGACTATGTTGTAATGCATGTAGTTTTAAGGTTAGGCTTTCTTCTCAATGTTGTCTATACAACACATAATATACAAATACATAATTTCTATTATTTCCATTCATTAGATCTCATGTGATATCCATGCTCATCTACTAAAAGGATATATATGCTCCTCTATTGAAAGACAATCGTGTTTAGTGTGCCAAATAGCTATAGACTGATAAAAGACGTTGTTTGTTTATAAGTTACTTATTCACGAATAAATAAATACTTACTGCTCAGATTAAAACACCTGAAATTCATATATGCCTATATCTCCTGTGATTTACTTAGGCTCATCGTATTTATTTATTTGAAATAAAAAGATTGGCCTCATAGTGTGAAACAGGACAAAGCGGTGGTTGAAATACAACGCGTAAACGCGGATTTCTGTCAGCGTTAATGCATTCACTATTCTCGCAACTTCGGTTGATCAGTTATGGTTACTCTAGAACAGCACTCATTTGCATTTGAGTAGATCATAATACCACAACTACTTTTCAAATACACCACTTAACCTCTACAGAAAATAGTGGGGTTTTTTTTAGACTTTAGATCAATGGGCGTGTTAGGTAATATGAAAAAAGGAATTCACAAGATTGAGATACAAATATCGGAATACAATGATTTGAAGAACATTCAAATAGTGACATGCAAATTGGTGTCAACAAGTTCCAATATTAAAATGAACCACACTATTCAAACAAAATGAATGTGCTGAATTAAAACTACGTGATAGTAAATTTGTACTAAATCCTTTTCTAAATTCTGTGTGCACATAACAAACAGATACATTTAGTAAAATTACAGATACAACTATCTTCACAAAATAATATTAAATTGACTCGTTACATTATCTTACATATCATACACATCGAAGTCAGCATATTCATCCAGTGTGCAAGGAATCAAGATTAATTCTGAAGTAGTGAAAAATAGTATAGGCTTGTTAATATTTCTGAAATAATTTATTTTATACGAACTTGCAAAATCAGACACAGGATAAAAATGGACCATTCACCTGTCAACATGTACTGGACCTCGGTTACCTATTCCATTACCAAGAAAAGACAGTTTGTGGGATTCGAATCCGGGAGATTTGTCCAAAAACAAAGCAAATCTATTGATATATGATTTGAATTATTCATCAAAGAAACTAAATTGTGATGGCTTTGATGCAATCTTGCCGTGTCGACCACATGTATGCCACAGGATAGACAGTTATAGACACTAGAGACCACATTTAAAAAGATACCTGACAAAAATCAGTGTTTTCTGTATTGCTAGGCACCATGTAAAACTGAAACACAAGACACTTAAAAGTTCAAGTCTATCTCACAAAAGCCAAAAGTGACTGTGGCGGTAGTTTCACAGACATATAACATCATAATAATATCATTCACTTCAGGGTTAAAATAAATTGTGTATGATATCTTGTCTTAAAATCTATGTTTTTTTAAAACTAAAAGCAATATTAATATTCCATTAATACAAAGCAACATTGAAGTAATAAGAAATAATTTGTAATATTAAATGAAGTATGTATCAGACAATTTACAATGTTAAAAACATAAGTTGTCGTAAATTGATCACTTTGCTATCTACAGGCAAGAAAATATCAATATATGTTATACATTATCTTGTTTGAAGTGTCCTTTGATTGTTTTCTTTTTATTTCTTTTTTCCGTATTTTAGATACTACACAATATTTCATAATAACGCATAAATTCGTGTATTTAGTTTATTTATGGAATTCTACTTTAATGTTAGGGTTAGCAAACAAGTAACGATTACCAAAACTAAACAGTGATTCTTTTTTCATTTATCTATTTTAACACGTAGTTGTATTAGCTGTCTCTGTGGCTCTCTTTACTTTGCTTGTATTTTCGTAAATTCTGTAAAAATGCAAGTAAAGAATTTAACAACACTATTTCTATTATACAATATGTTACATCTAATATTTTTTCATTTAAAAAATCCCGAAAGAAATACGTAATGTAACTTACTCAGATGTCCGTTCCTTCGGTTCGTCGTATGGATTCGAAAAGGCACCAACTTCACTAGATTAAAAACAAACAAACTTTCAGATGTAATTACAGATTGAATAGTTTACCATATGATGCTATGTATGTATGCTAATTTTACAATACATTCATTACCAATTATAGATTTGATTCAAGTATACAGAATTACATGTATAAAATGCTACATTACCGGTTCCTGATGATTGAAAAAAAACCTGCATTTATACTTACGCTATGCATATATCTGAAAGCAAAGATGTATATTTTCATAACAGGAAATGTTTAAAAAACTTTCAAGAAGTAAACGTTTTTAAAGCATTATTTCTTAAAATTTGTTCCTTCGAAAGGTTAGGCAAGTAGCACGTTTATTAAAAATCTAGAAAATCTCATATTAATAGATATATGACTTGTGACATCACAACTACAATTAAATGGTGGTTAATCTATAGCATATGAAAATGTACAAACATTAGGCATAATTAATATAAATACAAATCTAAATTCAAAATTTCTAGATGTCCATTTAATATATATATATATATATATATATATATATATATATATATATATATATACAGATATATATATATATATATATATATATATATATATATATATATATATATATATATATATATATATATATATATATATATATCATATCATATACAAAATGATTAAGCCATTTATAGCGCTAACAAATCAAAAATGGTACGATATACGTTATAATTTTTTTCATCGGGTGAGCATTTCGACAACTTATGTCTCTTTAATGATACACATGGCCAAATGATTGGAATTCTAGTAATATATAAATATTTGATGAGCTGAGTTGACCGAAAGTCGCCAAAAAAAGTGAGCCACATGATCAGTCTAAGGACAGAGCCATGTATGGGGGAGATAACCTTTAGTGTAGTAGTGATTTATAAAATTTCATGAATGAAAATTTTAAATATATATTTCACGTCGGTACAAATGTAGAACGAGTTTCTAGCTTACTTCATGTACTCGACAATTAATGTATATGATTTACTGTATAAGCACCGAATTGGAAATCTACATGTACGATGCCTTTTACATTGTGATGTAGAGAGATAGAAACTCATATCTAAAACACACAGGTTAAATTCTTTATCATCGCGGCGCTGGTTAAATTGCAATTGGAGCACTCCTACAGCAGATTTCAAAAACATTTGATAACAGTTGGGAAATTGTTGAAAGAAGAATTCGAAAAAATTAACCCTTCATACCTGCTGCATTTGCACATTTCCTTTTGCTTTTGTTTACTGTTTGTTTTATTTTTGAAATCGTACAAAAATGATGATGTAGCCGTCTCTCAGAAAATTGCAGAGAAATGTTTGCTAAGATTAAAACAAAATTCTATTACTAATATTAATATCGATTGTAAAGACGCACAGTGGTATTGCGATGAATTCAGCATATTAATATACAATAAACACCTTGTTCAATATATATTTGTCCCACATTAACTATCTCATCCGTACTGCTTCCATCATCATATATATGTTTCATGGCTGTTTCTGCCTGTGATGACGACGTTGCTCCTGAAGTGTTACGGGTAAATTCTACCGAGGACTGATTTGACCTCACATTGTGTATGCTTAACATATCTTTAGGTTTAGTTGAAGAGGTGATTGCTTTCTCAGTCGTGGGTTGAAGTTTATATATCCTGTGAAAATGAAATGACAGAATTATCAAATTGTTTCTTCTCAATATTTCTCCTCTAAAGTATAACTATCCTTATAAACAATCAAAAATAATTTCAAAATCCATAAAAGCTAAACATACCGGATATTCTAAGATTTCTATGTGCAACCCTAAAAGACGTCTTACTTGCCATCACATCTTTGCACCATTAAATCCACTGTGAATGGAAACACTTGTGATATTAAAATAAACCAAGACATTAACTGAAATACCTCCAATATAATATAAGTAATAACCTGAGTAACGGTATGTAGGTAAAACTTCCCAAACATTGAAAAGTCGTTTTCATAATAATTCATACAAGATCAGACATAACTCTAAACGTAAATACAAGGATTTTCTTTACAATTACTTCATCAAATAAAATCACAATATTGGTAACGTTATTATCACCCCTAATGAAAACATTACAAAACAACCCAGAGAAACCAAATCTGAAATGACAATACGACGTTTAGTTAATGAATTTTATTGGATTAAGCATCTACAAACCCCATATTCCCTTGGTTTCAATGAACACATTTTGCAACAATGTACCATTTCCTCTTACCATAACAATATCAATATGTTTTCACTAAGACGGAAACACAGGTCGTACGGTCGTCGCCGCAATGGCAACCGCAGAAGACATGGTAGATTCAATAGGCCACTAGACGATCTACGGCGGATAGCCAGAACTTTGATTAATATACGTTGTAACCTGAGTAACAAGGGGGTGTAGGGCTCGGTATGTATGTAAAACTTCCCAAATATTGAAAAGCCGTTTTCGGAATTATTCATATAAAAACAGACATAATTTTAAACGGAAATACAAGGATTTTCTTTACATTCACTTCATCAAATTTCATCACAATGTCGATAACGTTCTTATTACCCCTATTGAAAACATTACAAAACTACTCGGAGGAACAAAATCTGCAATGACAAAATGACGTTTAATTAATGAATTTGATTGGATTAAACATCTACAAACCCCATACCCCCCTTGGTCTCAATGACCAAATTTTGCAACAAGGTAACATTTCCTCTTACCATTACAATATCAATATATTTTCACTAAGACCAAACGTTAAGAAGAAACACAGGTTACACGGTCGCCGCCGCAATGGCAACCGCAGAAGACATGGGAGACTGAATATTTTCATTAGACGATCTACTGCGGATAGCCAGAAATAAGGGTCGTCATGCAGTTCTACATGCATTATCCCATATTCCGGTCATCAAATTAAAACTTGGATAAGGCTGATTTTAGAAGTATACGTTATGCGTATTGATTTAGACTTAATATGATGATAGCATTTTCATATAACATACTTTACCCATGTATACTATCGCTTCTTCCTAAACTGCAATTTATCAAGGTAAAAGTTGTAAATAAAGGTTTAGATCTGCTCATCTAATTTTAATCCCTTTGACTCTATTCCATCGTTTCTTCATGCGTAAATTCTAAATTCATTAATTAGCCTGTCGGCCATATTATTACCGGTAATCGTAATTGTTTATGTTCACTTTTTAATAAAGGGCCAGAATACATTTTTTTTTATCAAATGCCGGGATATTGTTGAAGAAGCATTAAACATTTATTTTAAATGATGGAGGAAAAAAGAGGTGTAAAGATGCATGCCTTGTATGACTGGAAAATGAAATCTTAAAAATTATCCATATTCGAATTATTAGTTTTACACATAATCCCCATTTATTCAAACAACCACATTATATAGCAGTCCAGTCTATAAGAATTAAAATGACTGATATACATAACACTTATGTAATCGTACCTGCTGAAAAGCGGCTAATGATATTATCATTGTTTGAAAAATGTACTATATTACAATTCTTAAAACTAAATTGCACTCTACTTCTACGTATGTTTGAAACCCCATTGTTTAAAGACAAGATCCTATCTGACCACTGTAAAGCTACGTGTGACTTCATTTTAGGTATTGATAAAAACGATCTTCCAATTATATATTGGCTTCCCAGATTACACAAAAATCCATATAAAGCACGTTTTATATCAAATTCTAATCATTGCTTTACAACTATGCGTTCTACACTAATTACCTCCGCTCTTATTTCAGTTAAAGACCATGTTATCAATTACTTTTGGTCTATCAAAAATTCTAACAAAGTCATTGAAAAATTCCGTTTGAAAAATTTTGAGGCAAATAATGTTTCTACTTTTGATTTTTCGACAAAATATACCTCTCTATCTCATGACTCAATCAAAATGAAATTGTTGTCTCTCATACGCAGGTGTTTCAAAACTGTCCAAATCATACATTGTACTTCAGTTACATCGGATTTTTTCTCTAACAAACAATATGATAGTTATAGATATTGGACTTGTACTGAGTTGTGTAGTGCCATCACATTTTTGATGGATAATATTTATGTACAATTTAATGGCAAAACTTATCAACAGATTATTGGATTTCTATGGGCTCTAACTGCGCTCCCCTTATAGCCGATTTATTTTTATAGATATGAGAGAGACTTTATGCATTCTTTTCAAACCTCTAAACGTTTGGACGTTATTAATCAGTTCAATGGCACCTCTAGATATTTCGGTGATATTTTAGTTATCGAAAACCCTGAGTTTGAAAACTATCATACTGACATTTATCTATCTGAAATTCAATTTAACAAAACCAATACTTCCGAGCTGATAAACACCCTTTAAGAATTTAAATATAAAAATTGTTAACAACAATATTCATACCAAGATTTAAAATAAACGTGGCGACTTTGGATTTCCTACTGTAAATTTCCCTTATCTGAATTGTGATGTACCCAGTCCACCATCATATGGTACTTAGATTTGTGAATTGGTTCGGTTCGCCAGAGCCTGCACAAACGTTTTGGATTTTCACGCAAAAAAAAAAAAAATAAAAATAAAATAAACCAAAAAAAAAAAAAATAAATAAAATGAAAAATAAATAAATATCACATTACTTATAAACTTCTTACTCAGGGTTATAGATATCATACACTTCGAAAAACGTTTGGTAAATTTTATAGATCTTATTCAGACATTTTATCTTAATTTCACTTTTCAACAATACGTATCGAGCGGAATATCCCATCCCGATTTCTACACTGTTCTAGTATACAAACCAATGAGTGTCAAAGGTTGAGATAATTTCATATGGGTTGGTTCTTAAATTATTAAACGACTTCGACATCGATAGAATGATCCCGCGATCATCGCTAAGACCATAGTTCTTGTATTGTGCCCCTCAACAACCCAATGCAGGCTCTAGCTTGAGCGATGCACTCCGACTAACAGGGCGGTGAGGACTCTATCACAGGTCTTGTGCAAACCTTTTCAGAGGAAACAAGGTCCTGATTACTGGTCCATTCTGACTGTTAGTCGGGACTCCTATTGATCAAGGATTGGAACTCGCTTACAGACGGGCAGAGCACGGTTTACATATTATTCTATGTGTGATTTGTCAATACACACAGAGACACCATCTCGGGATAGAGTATATTGATAACAAATAATGTTTAGACACGTCACATGCAAGACGACGACAGCATACGGCGGATTATGTAACATGGCACATGGTCTTGACATATAGAATAGAATTTGAATTGATAGTCATGATTTCATAAACAATAACGTCTTATTGGCATCATTATTGATATTTTAGACCTATTTGCATAGGAAAATTTTTGCGTAAGTCTCTATTTACTTACCTATCACATCTAACACAACTATCAATGAAGGTTTGTAATTTTTTAGATTTACTTTTAAAGGCTTGTAATATTTACTTACCTATAACAGTAAACACATCTAGCAATAAATGCTTCGATGATCACCAACAAGACTACACCTAAGAGGAGATACACAACTGCAAAATAAAAAGCATTGATATAGAGAATTGGCTTATCAAAGTTTCTAAATTTTGAGATCCGTTAAAGGACATTGTAAGTAGATGAGGAATCTGCAATTCTTTTGTTATCCCGTAGAAGTAAAATAGTATTAGGGACCCCCTCATTACTAGAATAAATTGAGTATGATGATAGTGTGTCAAGAATCAATTTCAAGGCAAACGTACAAGCAACCGTGGATGATGACATTGATTTCGACGCATGTAAATAATCCATTACAGCCGTACATTTTCAATTTATATAGAGCAGATACGGATGCTTGTTCACGGAAACGATATGGTAGATCTCGAGAACACGCCGGGTCTAGTTCTAGTGAATCCCGCACAATACTGGTACTACACAGAAATTGGAAAATATATCGATGACTTTTGTTTTCAAAAAAAAAAAAAAAAAAAAAAAAAATCAGTGCAATCATAGTTTTTATGATTTGTAGAAAACTTTTATTGCAAAATGCGAAGTCATGTGTAATGCGTGTGTACAATATGAGTAAATCGGCAGAATCCAGTTGTTTGTTAAAGACATCTGCATATCCGTAGACGTCTTAAATAAAATGGATACATATTTGTATTAAAATCACGACGTGTCCATACGGAAACGTCATTTACAATCTGTAGATCACTGATTACATGCTGGACATTTGAAAACACAAGCATATCGCGATTGGCATGAAGTAGTAAGTGATTTGTTTACATGCAGTGTAAGACACTTTCCTGAAGAGAGATAAATGAGCAGACGATAGGATTCGAACCCTGCAACTTTCAGTCCCGAGTAGATATATCAATGTAGTTACGACGGCTGTAAAGGAGAAGTATCTCCCGTTGATTAAGAGCTTTAATATAGCACCCGTATTCAATGCTTCACAATAAACTATTTTCTTACCTGCAACCTAAGAACATTTTCAAGTCGTCGTTAAAACTGTCTATGTATACTATTTCAACCAAACACTCTTTCTCTACTTCTTGTTTTCATTTAATTTCACTATCTATCGCCTTACCTTTAGTCTGATCATATTAAATGGCTTCTTGAAAAATCCCAAATAAAATCAAAGTTAAATAATTATCTTACAAATACAGTTCATTTATTTTTACTTTACTACACAGTCCAGTGATCTTTATGGTGTAGAAAACTTACTCAACACTACGCTTCTATACTTTTCAACGGGTTAATTGATTGACAACTGGAACTGTTGTCACTTTCATTATTACAAAGAAAAATCTGATGTTTATAACATTTCTAATTTATTTCTTCATTGTATTCAGCGTTTGCCAACGTTCGCTTTTAATTCATACAAACATACAATGATCCCATAACATGTTGTGAAGATCGATCAAACACATCTGTTGCTGTTACAAGAATACAATTCTGCACTATGGGGTTAATCATCGCTTCCTAAAATCGATAATGACACAAGTATTTTTATTAAGGTGTGCATGGTACTCAGTTTGAATAAGGAATTTTAATCCGCCAGATCCTTGTTGAAGTATTTAGTATTATATAATCATTACAATGGATGAAATTTATCGAATACAGAGTTTATTTCTATCATATTATGTCGTAAAAACCTTAAAACATATTACACCAACCTATTAAGTCTGAAAGTTTTCCTTCGGTAATTTAAAAACTGTGGGATATGTTATTCATACATTTAGATACATTTACTGTAAGGTGTAATATACATGCTTTTATACATACGTTATATGAAACACATATAACTAATTTTATTGCGCGTTGTCCCTGTGTTCTTGATAGCAAAGAAAGATTCCGGCATTGCTCACTACAGTAAAGGCAGCCTATATGCTTTTTTTTCAAATATATGCGGAATATACCTTTTACCATTCCTGTGAAGAATTCTCTCATGCAAGCTTTATACTGTGAATGGCTTAATATTCGTCTGTAATAATTTTTGTCGATTCAAGAAAAAAGACTATTTCGCCAGTACATAAATTTTTCATCTAGGTGGACTTAAAAAAATAAAAAAATAAAATCATTTTGACATTAGAAATAGATATCCCTTTCAATGGTATAATAGTTTTTATAACCAATGATTAAACGAAAATGATGTACAAACCGGTACACCTGTACGTAAATGGACACCTTTTCGTTGTTAACTGAGAACACCGAATATACACTTGCTCGACCTTTTAGACTAAGTGTATATCACACCTGACGTTGTTGTGAATGGTGATTACTTTACATTATTTAATCACCTCGATCTTATGTTGTCCGTTTTAAAACCAATCCATGTTAAATGGTTCATGTTCACTCATGAAACAAGACGACTCTCATCAAATCCGGATTTGTGAAAGGTGGAATATAAATATCGCAGATTTTCACGACGTTAGTGCGCTTAAAGTGTTTTAAAAAGTGAACTTATTTCATTTTCATAAGTATACTCCTGCAGTGGTTTAATCTGTCGCCTACTGCCATTTTTCGATAATTGAAAATTGATTAAGTAAACTTGATATTATCTTGTTGCCTTAAGCTTAAACTTTACATCCGTCGGTACTTAATTTTGCCATAGAAAGGGTTGACAAAATTGGTTCCTGACAAAATAAAGGGCATTCACAGTACGTCTATTGAGCATGATCATGCTGAAACTGTTTGAATGCCTTCGATTATTCAAATAGTATCTTCATATCAAAAGTAGGTGAATCTGGTAATGTGGCTTAAATTTCTGAAAATGCTTGATAACAATTTATAATTTATAATAACAATTGATGATTTATAACGACCGTAAAATATGCAGAATGTAAGCTTAAGATGTGATAACTCATATCATTGTTAAGCAGTTTGCCTCGATAAAAGAAGGAATAATAGATAGTCGAAGAAGCTCCAGCATACCTGATCATGGAGACACACAATAATTTAATATCAAAACGTTATACTCTCTATATCTGTTCAATTAACAAAAAGAAATATTAAGCCTTAATTATTTTTATAGCTATCCCCCACTTATCCAAAATGCGATATAGTATAAATACTAGGAGGGAATTCCTTTATGGTGTAATTTTACAACAACTAGTCTAATTGAATTAGACTTCTGTTGATTTTTTTAAGATTTATAAGTTAGCCCGGGCACGACGCACTTCGAATAGTTTTATAACAGTAGGCAGGTCTGTTTGCATTATATTATATTATTGCGTATTGCCTTAACCCAGCTGTGTAGGTTTTCACCGATTGCTTTGTTAAATTATGATATATCTATGTCATTTGATATCCTGTGTTAGTGGTAATGGTATTAAATGGACAACTTAAATGATTTATGATAAACACAAACATAAAACAATAATTTTGCAATTATATCAGATTAATACCTGAACCTGAATGTCTAAACCAACTACTTATGATGATTAAGAATAAAGCAGAATAAGAAAAAATACGGACAGAATCAAGGTTAGGATGAGGTAGCATGGAGAAAATATCTTCAAGCTAACCGTCCGGTCACACTAAACATATATCCGTAATTAATAAAGTAAACATGTGTAAATATTTTTAATTATGATTATATAACGACCTAACAATTGTTGCATCGTATTTCTAAAACATGTAATTGAAGAATGATGCAAGACATGCTAAATCCCTCATCCATGATTCCATGTGTCGTTTAAGTAGATGGTCTTTGATTTGTCTTTTTTTTTACTTTCTTAAACAGTATACTCAGTGTGCAACTGTTTGACAATCTAACAGATCACAAAAAATACACTCAGAATAACATTTCTTTCTTAAGTACATTTTGCATGAAATTTGTCTCCTGTGTGAAATGAAATATGAGCGTATCAAGTTCGGAATAATATAGAAGCGTAATATTTATTCTTGTTATGGTTCCAATTGATGTGGCCTTTAGCATTTTAATATATATGTTAAGTAATAAATTATAAGAATATTAGTTTCCTCTTACTTAAGTAGTCTATTTCCATCATTTGAAGAGTAATGTATTGTGTCGGAGATGGGAGGTGTCTCTGATGGGTATGTACCTGGGGAAATAAAATTTACTAAGAGAGAATATGATTACGGTATATTATGAGGAGTTTGATATTATAAATTAATTAGATGAATAAATCTGTAAATATTCTATCATACTTACTTATTATTCTGTGGCGTCATCAAAATCTATTAAAACATACCTAAATCCCAGATACTGTCCCGAGAATTCATCACTAAAGCTTGGTAATTCAACAGTAAAATGGAAACACAAAACTCAAAAACGGCATATTGAAAATTAACTTTTGCAAGTAATCTAAATGCAGGAATTAGATAACGTTTGTTTCTTTTTATTATGAGAAATATTTGAAGCGAAAAATAATCTTGTTAGTTAATAAGATATATTATATTCATATATGCTTCAAAAGAGCATATGCCGTCACCATATACGTGAAATATTCGTGGTGTGACGTTAAACAAAAATCAATCAATCAATCAACAAAAGAGCATATAGGTGAAGAAAATTGATTTTGTTGATGTCTTATCATTTGAGGCTTGTTAGGGATGAATTATCTTACCTTATCATAGTGTTAAGTAAAAATATTTCTCTCTTTATTTAAGACAACCTATATCCTTTTATTGCATGATTTTTTTGGAAAATGTAATATGTTAAGTAATGGGTATTCAACGTTTATTTACGTAATGAAGTTGTATCAAACATTTATCTATATAACTTATAATAATAAATACGAACCCATTTAGCAAACTGATATAGAATTAGAAATGCAGCAAATTAATACATTACCTAGTTTTTTTTTCTTTGTCGAAATTTGTGCGTGATTCCTCGAATACGTCACAAATACTAAAATGCCGTTATACCATGTGTTAGGAATAGAGTCAGGAAATGCAGAGGGAAGTTTTCACAAGCATTTTCTATCCGCCATGTATATCATTACATTTCTGCACTGTAAGGATAAATGTAATGACTTTAGTTTTACTAAAAAAAAACTTTTTAGGACTTTTGCGACGGGTGTTTCATGTAACCAGGGGACGCTTACTCCTTCCGGCCACCTGGTCTCACCTCCATTTTATTGGGGTTCGCATTTGTCTGAATATGACACTAAACACGATATAGTCCCCTTTATTCCATAGACTACGAGATATGGTTTACCCTTCGTTACTTCTTCGTTTTTTTTTTTTGAAGATGCAGTTTAATACGAATACTACACAGGTTTGTCCTCACATTGAATGTAATTTTTAACAATTATGCCGTAACAAAAACGGCTCTTAAAAGGTCCGTTGATTTCGTGAGATATATGTATTTTCGACAGTAAGATAGTTATAATTACAAATATACCCCTATCAGTCCCCTCATGAGGCAGTTGTTTTTTTTTTTTTTTTTTTTTTTTTTGCTTAGTGCAAAGGATTTTTGCAAAAGAATCCTCACATCATAGGCAAGTGAATATATATTGATATTAACCGTAAAACCGTTTCCTGGTTTGCTTGTAATATTTTAATACCAAGGATAAATCAAGGGCAGGCTTGGTGTAGTGGTTAAGCGTTTGACTTGCGGCGCCGACGATCCGGATTCGATTCCCGGGTTGCGTCACTATATTTAAGAGGTTGGTAACCTCCTGCTTCCATGTCGCGATATAACTGAAATATTGTTGAAAGCGACGTAAAAGACCAATTAACCAACCAACCAAGGATAAATAAAATAATATTAAATTACAAAAATACATGTAACGCATATTACAGAAACCGATATGTTCTATTTTTATTATTATTGTTCATTTTTGTATTCCTTTTTATAGAGACAGAAGTTGTCGAAATCCGCATCTGGTGCACGAAATTAGAAGGTGTATATGTTTCATATTTATTATTGATCTCTTTTTTTTCTTTGGGGTTGTTTTTGTTTGTTTGTTTGTTAGTATGTGTGTTTATTTTGTATGTGTGTGTGTGTGTCTGTGTTTGTCTGTTTGTTTGTTTGTTTGTTTGTTTGGTTTTTTTTGGGGGGGTGTCTTGTTTTGTTTTTGCTTTTTATGTTTCTCTTGGGGTTTTTTTATTCTGTTTGTTTGTATTTATTTATTTCTTAATAATACGTGTTTTTGCTAAGCGTTTAATGATTGGCTGTAAATTACAAATAGCCACATACCTATCCCTGACGGATACTGCACATCTAGACTCAAAGATATATAAGATGTGTTGTAAATATATACATCTACTGAAAATTTTAATGACCACTGTTTCTCCGATGATGAGTTCATCAATAAGATAAGCAGGGACATGAATTATAAAATCCATTACAAATTCAATTACAAAACAATTACTTCTGATTAGGATGCACCGTTCTTCAACTTAAACATTAAACATAATAACAAGGATAATCATACACATATATGAAACATATGAATTTTCTACTGTAAATGTTCCTTATTTAGATGGTCATGTCCTTAGACTTCCATCATATGACATTTATATTAGCCAATTGTTCCGATTTGCTACAGCCGGTACTAACTTTCTCGTTAAAAGATTTAGATAACTTTGAGATTTCTGATTCAGGGTTATAGTTCATTTCATCGGATACTAAAATAGCTAAATGCCTTCAACATTCACAGTAAGGCTCTGAAATTACCGAAAAGACCGTAAGACTTGTTTTGCAACTACCTGTACACCCTACCCAAACCTTTTACAGCCTTATACAGGGTTGGGCGTTCCTAAGCTGATATCGTAACTCTAAATAAAAAAAGAATATTTTTGTAATGTTTTTTTGTTTTTATTTACTAAAATCGTGACTTCGTGTGCATGTCCTTGGCGAATTATTTCATAGAACTTTTCAGATGTCTTCCGTTTTCTCCTTGTTAATACTGCGTAGTTGCAGACAAGTAAGTCCAAGAGGCAGGTTTTGGCATCTCGAATGTGTGGTGTTCAACGAATGTGAACTTGTTTTTAAATCGAAAAATATGTGGAAAACCGAATTATCTTAATATCATATATTAAATAAAACACTTGAAGAGCAAACTTAAGATTTCAAAAGTGTTGACGGACAGAGTGATTACTACAGGGCTCTAATAATGCCCCATTACCACACACACACACACACACACACACACACACACACACACACACACACACACACACACACACACACACACACATGCAATACAACAACGTAATATTACAGAAATTGTAACCAAGGATATATTATCTTGTTCAATATCATGACATGTGCTACTTGTTTTGTGGCATGAATAATGATAAGAAAGAATATGAATTAGAAACATTTTGTTTATAGTTTCATTATGACCTTGGTCATGGTGGCAATAATTGTTTATAGAGTGACTGTGACTATGACCATGGAGTATGAAATTTTTGATGGACTGACTCCGACTATGACCATGAAGGTATGACACTGTGTATGGACTGACTGTGACTATGACCATGGACGTAAGACATCTTTGATGGACTGGCTACAGCTATGACCCTGAAGATATGACATTGTATATCGACTAACTGAACATGGAGGTATGGCATTTTTTATTGACCGACTCTGACTATGACCATGGAGTCATGGCATTGTTTAATTTAAATAGATAATTGATACAGAAGAATAATAGACGGATGGAGAGACAGGTGGTTTTTTTATAGGTTTGTATAGTAAAGCATATAAGTACGTACATGATTTGATTTCACGTCTTCTCTGCTTCGAGTAATATGATGCAAAATTAATCGTGAAGTGACACAAAATTACATGAGATTCGACGGCGCCGATTAATGCTGCCAAAATAATGAACACACATTGGAAATATGTAAGTTCTACGCCAAGTACTTATGGGCAAGGTTAAAGTGTTTGAAAAGTGGGACACACTACACGTTCAAGGTCGCACGTAAAATATTTGCCATGGACAGAAATGTTTAGCCTTAATGAACAAGCGTATGATATAAAACCTTATCTCTATTAGTTGACGAGTAGTGTGAAAGGTTAAAATTTTGAAAAGGCAAAGGTCAAGGTCGTCAGGTCGGTGATGCTACCAATTCCAGGTCTTCTCACATGAAATATATATTTGAAATATGAAACCCAATCTTTGATAGTTTGGAAGGTATGATCAAAATTGATATGGTCCAATTGTCTCGTCGATACCGACACTATGTTTATGACATTAGGTCTCTGGAGATATGTATGACAAATAACAAAATGAATACCTCCTAAATAATGCAAAGAGAGGTATTGTTCTTCTATATCGCACTTTACTTTATTGAAGTCTATCTACCTCTGACGTTTGACGTTGATATTTGTGTTATGCCATGGACAAATTTTCAGAATGATAAATAACAAAGGACAATAACTCCTTAATAATGTAAAAGAGTGTCATGTTATTTATGCATTGCTCTTCTCCTCACTAAGACCTATCTACCTACAAATTTCATTTTTATACCGCTATACAGGTTCTCTTATGCTCCAGACAAAGTTTAAATATGTAAAAAACCTAACAAACAACAACAACAACAACAACAAACAAACAAATAAATACTTCAAATTTTCAGTCACAAAATTAAGTAAATCACTCTAAAACTTAGGAGTATCTCCCTCATGCATAGCTCCGTCCCTAGATAGATTCTTTGGTTCACATTTAGGTCAACTTGGCTTCAACACTGCTCTTCATATTTTTATATATTTTGTGAAATCCAATCATTCGGCCACGAGCATCACTGAATAGACATAACTTATCGAAAGGCGCATATGGTGCACAAAAATAAAAGGTATATATGTTTTATTGTAACTTCCAAGTTATGCAAACGAGAGTTTTGATTCTTGTGCACTGCTATTCTCCTCTTTGAGACCTATGTTTTTAAAAAGTTTCATTTTGATACCTCTCATAATTTTGTGTTATACTCGGGAAAAATATAACGTAGGGACAACGGGCCGACTATATGCTCTCCCTTTATCTAGATATATTGCCAGAGTGAGTCATAAAATGGAATGCTTCTTTGAGAGAAAAACAAACACAAATAACATTTTCACTGTATTAATAGTTGGTTATTCAACTGTCATTTTGCTATGAATACCACGGACTTCAACGGTTACTCATTGAGCATTGTGCTTAATATGCTAGCTTCCAAAAACCTCTTATCAAATGGAGTTGATGACAAGAAAGATAACTCTAATTTAATCATAAATAAAGCTCCTGGGTTGCCAGGAATAATGTAAATACAGATATTATCCGTGTTTTCAACGGGAATGTGCAATTTCTTTGCTCTCTTTAATAGATCGTGTATATTGTATTTCAAAAATGAAGAGAAAATGTCCATCATAAAAGAAGATACTGAGTAATGTTTGTTTTTGCTAATACATGGCTATAGATAATGTTTGGGTCAGTCAGTCAAGTAAGTTACAAAATTCAACATTTTCATTTGGTAACTACATCAGACGTCACTATGAGTCCCTAGGATAGACCATAAAAAACTGTATCAGTTTAAGTAAATCTATTCTAAACCTGAATATGTAAGATATGACCTTCAGGAGGTAAAATGTGAAATATAGGAATGCTAGGACTACATCAAACAAACTCCTATGAGTTTTATTTTAATTATCAGTTGGGTATTTTAAACACCATATGATGTGAGCTTAAGAGAATTGACATCTAACCATGGAAAATTAACAATAAGAAATCGGCAGTCTTTACGTAAATCAGAAATATAATGCAATTGCGTATCTGGCATGCATAAAACACCAGTTGTCAAAAGAAAACAAAGTTAGCTAAAATAAGAAAATATAATATAATGCATATACTATATATGTAAAATGTGAGACCCCCATCCGTTTGTTCAAACAAGCCCAGGGTAACACTTTTGAAATCTAAGTCAAAGTGGAATCTTAGTCAAGGTCACTTGAACCAAAACTATGGTTCCAAATGACAGTCTGATCCTCAGGTATCAATGAATGAAATATTAAAGGCCCATCCCTTACGGTTCAAATGATGTATCCAAGGTTATAAATTCAAAAGTCCAAATTGGCAAAGTCCAAAGATGAGGTAATTAGTTCAGAAGCCATGATATATATATTTGACAAAATGTTTGTTTGTATACAGAGTATATTTTCGACAATAAAGAAAATCCAACAATTAAGGATTTTGCATTTTTATCACTAGCGCTTTCATGTCTGATGAGAATCTTCAGGTGATAAAGTAAAATAAACAATAGTTGCTAATAACGTTATGACTTGTGACGTCACAACTACAATTAAAGGGGAGTTAATCTATAGCATATGAAAATGTGTAAACAATAAGCATAATTAATATAAATATAAATTCTAATTCAAATTTTATAGATGTCCATTAAATAATGGTTTGAATTTTAATATAAATGTTCTTTCTTTAGCTTCCCTTAAGTTTTTATCATTAGTTATTAATTTATAAAAGGGAAATATTTTAATATATATATATATATATATATATATATATATATATATATATATATATATATATATATATATATATATATATATATATATATATATATATATGTGTGTGTGTGTGTGTGTGTGTGTGTGTGTGTGTGTGTGTGAAATATGAAGGTCATATCTCTCATCGACCAGGTAAACCTTTTTGAATTTGAATAGTAGGTTAAAGTTCAATGTCAAGGTCACTAGCTGTAATAGCGTTATGCAAGCAGCAAACTGTCGAGAAACTTAAACAAGTATCTCTGAGTTTTCGAAAAGAGATTTTAAAAAAATTGGTGGGAGAAGACCGCGTTAATTAATAATAAGTAAAAAAGAAAAGAAAATAAAAAATCCTTAATAGTGTTATAATTTAAATTTCCTGAATATAAGACACTCTTTCCAGATCTTTTATTTTTATTATTTCTAATAAGAAGGTATTAATAAGTTAACTGGAATATATGGTGCCAGTATAAAAGGGTGTTATTCTATCGAGTCTATTGGAAGCACAGGCTCGAACAGACTATTCGGTGCTTTACGGAGTATCCCGTAGACTATTTCCAATTTGACATATAAACAATCTCAGGACAACTAAATCTGGTTTAACAATTCTAATAACTGTATGTCATCGAAGAATGTAAAATTCCACTAGTTATTAATTCTTTGACAGTTGTCTGGGTAGTACTTGTAACATATCTAAATGTCTGTCCAAAATTGTAAAACCTGCAATATACTTAGAACCGAAATAAAAAAAAAAGAAGATGTGTAGCAATCTGACTTATAATACGTATTATAAAAAGAGTTGAGATAACCTCAACTGCCAATTTGTATTGTATATGGTATGGAGTGTGCGCTATTTGGACTTAATATATCAATTTCCTTTTATGATAGAAGCCTTAGATGATGGTAAAAAAGTGCGAGTGGTGTTTTATGAAATCAACATAACATAATATAATATAAATGATATTATTGATGGTATCAATTCTAGATTGAGGCTTTTTGCAGACGACAAATCTCTGCACCTAAACGTGGGCGAACCGACGTTCAGCTGCTGACCTTATGAATACTGACTTATAAAATATACATGTTTGGTCTAAATTTTGGCAGGTAAATTTTAACCCTAACAAAACAGAGGAGCTATTGTTGAAGAGGAAGGTTGGGTCGCCCATTCACCAGCCGCAAAACATGAATAATACCCCTATTAAAAAGTAACATAACATAAACGCGTGGGGCTTACCATCAGTAAAACTTGCATAGCCTCATTATTGACATTACCTCAAAAAGGTGAAAACGCATAGACACTTTTCAATCTCTTAATTTCAAACTGCATAGGAAAACGCTTGAAATTATATACCTTTCTTATATTCAACAAACAGAAGAACATGCAGATACTGTCTGGGGCAATTGCACCAGATACGAAAAACACACAAAAAATCCTATTTATACTCGCTCTACATTATCAATAGATGAGATTATTGATAATCATAAATCTGTCTCGAGTGCGTTTAACATATGTACTAAAAATAGTAAGTTCGAGTTACCCTACTTATATCAAATTACAAAACTACACAAAGATCTGTTAAAGCATAGATTCAATGCAAGATTCAGTAAATGTTTCACTTAACCACTATTAGCCATCCTTTCAAAAATACTATCTGCAGTTATGGAGAAACCTCAGACGCACTCCAGTGTAATATACTCTAGTTTTGGATATTTAAAATCTCCAAGGAATTATTAGACAGCTTAAAGTCTCAAATTTGTCCTCTGTTAAGTACATTTAAAACTTACAATTTTTCTACCTTATGATAAATCGAAAAACAAACTCTTTAAAATTATTTATAACTTGACGCTTAATTCGAGTACTCTGAAGATGATATAAAACATGCTGGATTTTCTTTTTGAGAATATATATATATTGTATTCGGTAAACAGGGTAGGTCTTCCAGCATACCATCGGAATCCCTATAGACACTAACTGTGCTCCTTTATTATTGGATTATTTGTTTACTCGTATGTAGCTGAGTTCATACAAAATCATGTAAGTCAGAAGAAGAAGCAATTGGCTTTGTCCTTTAAGTTTAGATTCAGATATAT
This sequence comes from Pteria penguin, assembly GCA_035048485.1. Classification (NCBI taxonomy): domain Eukaryota; kingdom Metazoa; phylum Mollusca; class Bivalvia; order Pterioida; family Pteriidae; genus Pteria; species Pteria penguin. Next base: position 28,317,605 of record CM068592.1, read on the forward strand.
TGATAAAGTACTGTCTATAAATAACAGAAATCTGATACATACGTACATACAATATATCCTAGTTAATTGGAAATTAAGACATTAAATATATATATGTATATACTTGATATTCAGATATTCTATTTCATATTTAACTAGATAGTAGACTTACCACTTCAATTTATGACCAACGTGACTTTCATGTCCTCATCGTTAACTTTCCATATAAAAGTAGTAACAGTCTTTCATCACCTGGGTATGAGGTTTATATGTCTGAAATGATCCGGTATGCTAGAGCGTTGTTAAAGTACAGGAGCTTTATTTATAGAGGCAAACTACTGGGAGAAATGTTACTTTACCAAAGATATGATATGATATCGTTGTCTGTCATGTTGACTCCTTGTTTCAAAGTAATTACACCGTCTGCATTAACAATACTGTATTATTTTGCACTGTCCATGGCTTATACCACTAATGCTTATGTGACTGCCATTTATAATAACTGGCATACACGTATGACATCACGACAGAAGATGCTTACTCTACCATGGCACTTGATCCCACCTCTGTTTTGACAGGGGTCCGTGATTGCTTGTGTTATATCTATATGCATTGTCATCTTGTTTGCACTACGAGTTGTGGAAATCGGATATCTCAGTATATCAAGCGACTGCCGAATGAAGACCTGTGAAACCAGTCAACACCTGGCGCCTCTGTGACGTTTGATAAAGATGATTGTATTTAACTAATATCCGGTATTGACTAAGATCATAAAGCATTATCAATTCGAATTATACATGAATAGAATAAAAATTGAACTTGTGTTTATAGATGGATTTCAAAAAGAGCTTGCATGTTATGGTGCCATTCGTTCTATAATGCTGATTAGGATATCAGGAATTTGATGGTTGGATGTGTATTCGGGTATGTGTTTGTTTTGCCAAGCATTACATTAGCCTTTACTATAGTTAAACGGGCGGTCACGTGGACTTGGTCTTGGTGAATAGTTGTATTGTTGCATTTAATATAAAAACGTGCCTGTGTGATGTCACTATACAATTATATGAAGTTGCCGTAAATCCGCAAAAACATAACATGACGTCATTGTGACCTCACTATAGCTAAATGATAAATGGCGAAACAATAGCAATTAAGATGCAAAGAAACACGCTGCAGTATAACATATAAACCTCTTAACGTCAATGGTGGATAATTTGACATAAAGGTTGTTCTTGTACATATCTTTCAAATGCTTCTTGCTTTAGTATTTTACATTGCTTTTCCGAATATGTAGATGTTAAAATGTCAAAAGCTATTTAAATTAAATCAGTTACTGGAAAATTACGCTATTCGGCAATTTCATCCCAGTATTTACATACGCAATTATGCTTGTTATGGGTTTGGTAGGGATTTAGATTTTATTAGTAGGCTTTTAATTACTCTTTACAACAAAATTTGATTACCCTTGTTCTTTCTTTGTTATCCTTGTATAAAACTACATGTACTTAATATATAGCAATGGGGGAATAAATAATTGCAGACTTTAATATTTGTAAAAATGATCTTGTATATGTATATAAAACCTGTTTTTACAGAGATAATTTTCACTGACTTAGTTACGTAGACTTCAAATTGCACTGCACTATAGTATCCATGACGTCGTACCTTTCCTTAACGTTACTACGTAGAACCTGCTTTCTTCAAGAGCATTATATCATTACACCAGAAAATACAATTTGAAATAAGGAAACGTTGCATGTTAAAATATTATCTGACAACCTCATGACACAATAGAAAAATATTCCACTCCAGTATATACTACAGTGAGGTGCAGTCCTAAAATAACATTATGTTCACGTCGCGTAAACGAGTACACGAGTTTGCATTAACGCAGATTTTCACGTGAACTTAATTTCGAGACAGCGTTAACGCTCTTGACTGCCGCGTGAACGTGCTTGACAGCCACGATCGCTTGCTTACAGCTTATAACGTGTATTAATATGGTCATATAGAAGAATATGAAGGAAAAAAAAAACAAATATATATATATATATATATATATATATATATATATATATATATATATATATATATATATATATATATATATATATATATATATATATATATATATATATATATATATATATATATATATATATATATATGTATTGTGTATTTAAATGTTAAAACATACAAATAAAATATTTAGAATTAAATAAAACCCTTCCGAGTTAAGGATATTTTTAAAACCTTGAACACAATTTCCGAACATTGACTTTAATAAATTTATTCTTACCTTAGGAAAATAATAGGAATAATAATAATAATAATAATAATAATAATAATAATAATAATAATAATAATAATTATGAAATTAATATCAATAAAGATAATAATAATGATGATAACTACTATATTCATAAATTATAGAAAATAGCTTTATTAAAATTAATAATAATAAATACATAAATAAGAAACACGTGTAAATACATAAAGTAGTTATAAAGGAATCAACAAATAAGAAATACATACATAAATAAATTGATTAAAAATAAATAAATTAGAAAACAAAATTAGAAAGTAATCATGCTAGTATAAACTGACGAAGTTTTTTTTCATAAATACAATAATGCATGTCTAAGCGATAATTTCCTTTGCTTTATTACATATGAACTCCTTAATGCAGGGTGTCATTTAAACATAACATTTAATACACGTTTTTACGGCAACATTCGCGGTAATTTAATTAGATCCATTTTATTTTTTCCGTCCGTACTGCATAGAGAATTACAAATATATATGTGAACGTGCGACGGACCGAGCGCACGCGGGAATAAATCGCATTAACGCGAATTCCCTCCCGCGTTAACGCGAGGAGCGCACCCGCTTCCGGTCGAGCAGTCCTAGCACGTGTGCTAAAGCAGTCCTCGCGACTGTTTTTCGCGTTAACGTGTATGTTATGTTAGGAGTGCACCCATCTGTTCTTATGGTCTTGCAACTTTCTCACAACCATAAAGCTGTCCTCATTGCCTATTATTAAGAAAAGAAATTTTAAACATGCCCTGTTTCTATTGTGTTCCGTCAATGCACAAAATATTTTTGTGCTAGAGAGAGAGTGTGAGATAGACAGAGACATACAGACAGAGGGAAAGACAGACGAGAGAAGAATTCTAGAACTATGCGTCTTTATCGTGTTCAATTTAGGGTTTGTTGTTAACGTTATCATTCCGTTCCTATCTATGGTGTTCCTGTGACGGTCTAAGCCGAGTCGAAGATCATATTACATTTCATGATGAGGTTCAATGTTTCACCAGTAAGTATCTGCAATTGCGAATATGAAAAAGAATTGATGTCAAGGTAGTCCCCCTTCAAAATTTATTGGATCCACCTGTGTATACGAATGCAGTTACATCCACATGTCAGTGCTATTGTGTCTTTGACAAAACAGGAGACACTCACTCAGGTCGGGCATCTGGTCTCACCTCTTAATTTCAGGGTACGTGAATGTCCATTGTGATACATGGCTGTTAGTGCCATAGTCATGTGACACCACTCACTTTCGTATTTTACATTAACGTCACACTTATTCCCATTACAGTGTGGGGCTTGTAAAAAAGTTTCTTGCAGACGGTTACACTTACGTGTTATACATTTTTGTCCTGGTGTTTTGTGACAGTGTCACTTTCTAAACGGAGCTTGTTTACACACAAACACACTCACACACAGGAGGCGCTCATTACTCCCGGACATCTGGTCTCAACTCTAAATTTCAGGGGTCTGTGAATATCTACTATGATACGTTCTTGTTAGTATCATAGTCATGTGACACCAGTTACTGTCGTATTTCACTTTGATTTTTGTCGTGTGAAAAATTCAGAATCGTCGTGATCTGTTTATATTTCATATACAAGAGAATATATAATTCATGTGTAGCTAAGTTATGGAAGTTTTCTGCATCCATTTATTCATTTTCGTGTCAGTGAAAGTATTCAAAATTTACCATTTCCCGCATTTGTCTACAACAGTGATCACATTTCCGCTCAGTCCTTACTTAAATGTTAACGCGTATCACTATAAAATAACGTTTATCGTTACATATGTGCCAGTTGATAATAAGTTCAATGAGGTCAAAATCTTGCAAAGTTTTTGAAAAAGAAATTAAAAATAAAAAGTAATAATACATGAAATTCATATATGGTTAAATAGGCTCATCGTATTTACTTATTTGAAACAAGAAAATGAATTCGTAGTATGAAACAGTACAAAGCACTGGCGGAAATAAAACGCGTAAACGCGGATTTCTATCAGCGTTAACGCAATGACCATTCGCACCTTCGGTTGATCAGCTATGCTTACTCTTGAACATCACCCATTTCAGTTTTGGTACATCATAACACTGCAACTACTTTCCAAATACATCATACAACCTTCTCAGAAAATTGTTCTCTTTTGGGGACTTTTGATCAATTGGCTGGTTAGCTAATACGAAAACAACAAATCACATCATAAGATTAAAATACATTTATATGAATATCATGATTTGAAGAACATTCAAATAGTGACATGCAAATTGGTATCTACAAGTTCCAAAATTACAATGAATCACAAAATTAAAACAAAACGAATGTGCTCAATGAAAATTGTGTGATGGTAAAATTGTACTAAATTCTTTTCTAAACTCTGTATGCGTATAACAAACAGATACATTAATCGTAAAATTAAATATACACGTATCTTCACAAAATGATATTAGATTGAATCATTTGAAAGTTACGTTATTATACATATCATACATATTGAAGTAAGCAAATACACCCACTGGGCAAGTAATGGAGATGAACTAAGTAGTGAAAAATATTATAGGCACGATAACAATTCTGAAATATCTGTTTGATATGATTTTATTTCACATTTATTTGATACGTACTTGCGGAGGCAGACACATGATAAAAATGGACCTTTCACCTGTCAACATCTACTTTTGCACAGGACCTCGGTTTTGTATTCCATCAGTAAAACAATACTCCGAAGAGCAGATTGTGGAATTCGAACCGGGAACAATTGTTTGAATAACGAGTGAGATAAGCCCGCTGCAAAAACAAAGCAAATCCATTGATGGATGCTTTGAATCATTGATCAAATAAATTAATTTCCGAGAACTTTGATGCAATGTCGCGGTGCTGGCCACAGATATGCCACACAATAGACAGTTATAGACCCCTCTAGACCATATCTAACACGGTACCTGAAAAAAACCAGTTTCATTTGTTATGCTAGGCGCTATTACCATGTAAATCTAAACCACAAGACACAATAAAGTTCAAGTCTATCTCACGGAAGCCAGTTGTGACAGAACATAAGATATCATAATGATATTATTAACTTCAGTGCTACAATGACTTGGGTATATTATCATATCTATGCTTTATTGCAACAGAATCCAAATTAACGCATTATTACCAAGCGACATTTATGTAAGAAGAGAAAGTTTGAAACTGTAAATGAGAGCAGTATTAGATATTTACTTTTTTTTGTCGTTTTCCCCTCTACCTTAGAGATACTACGTTATAGCACATTTATTATAAATTTGCGTGTTTAGTTTTTTATTCATATGATAGATATGGAATCCTACTTTAATATCTAGGTTAGCCGACAAGAAACGACAACTGAACTTTGATTTTGATATTTATTCAACACGGTGTTGTAGTAGGTGTCTCTGTAGCCATCCTGACTTTGTTTATACTTTCGTAATTTCTGTAAAAATGTAAGGAAACAAGTTAACATAACCATATTTGTTTTACAATAGATTATATTTCACATATCATGGCTTTGAATAATTGATCATTTTAACAATTCCCTAACGAAGTACAAAATTTGACTCACTTCGATTTCAGTTCGTTCAGTTTTTCGTATGTATTTGAAAATGCACCAACTTCTCTAGATTTAAAACAAACAAAACTTTGCAAATTAATTACAAATTACATCGTTGAGCATATTAAATATATTTAATAAATGTGCTGATTTTACAATACATAAATTGTCAATTATAGATTTGATTCAGATAAACAGAATTCAATGTATAAAATGTTACATTACCGGTAACTGATGATTCAAGAAACAGCATATATACTTACGCTATGCATATGTCTGAAAAATGTATACTTTCAAAACACGAAATATTTCGAAAACTTTTGAAAAGTAAAATTCCAAGAGTAAACCTCTTTTTTAAAGCATTGTTTTCTTAAGTTTTCTTTCCACGACGAATTACGCAAGTATCCAGATTATTAAAAATCTAAATGTCTCATTTTAATATTAAGAAAAAATTCTTTATTCTTAAATATTAGAATTGAAAATCCTTTCGGAGTCTTTAATATGTAATACTGAAGTACCTTACTTGAACAGTTAGAAACTGGCCGCCATCCCCCCCCCCCCTTTTTTTTTTGTTTTTAGAAGCTGGTGTAGCCTACTGAATAAGGTGCTCTACTCGTAATCAAGAGGTACCGGGTTCAACTCCTGCCTTGGACACACCGGTGTTCTCTCTTACGGTTGAGGCAGTAAAAACCGAGGTCCCGTGTCACGGTAGGCGTGGCATGTAACCCCCCCCCCCCTGCTTCCTGTAGGTCTGGTTGGTTGGTTGATTGGTGTTTTACGTCCTTTTCAATAATATTTCAGTTATATCGCGACATGGAAGCAGCAGGTTACCGACCTTTTAAACATAGTGGCGCAACCCGGAAATCAAACCCGGATCTTTGACACCACAAGCGAAGCGCTTTACCACTACACCAAGCCTGCCCCTGGGTAGATATGTTGCAAAGGTCTAAATGTGTATGCAATGCTTCAGTCAGATACCGTCATCATATCCTTTGAATAATCGTGGAGTGACGTAAACAATATTAAATCAGTTCAATCCTTCTTTTAGAACATCACCTATAGTAAAAGACAGCGAAGGGTTGTCTAGCGAAGTATAAATGAGACGAGGAGCATAATAGAGAAGTTTAAAAACTACGCATTCTTATCTTGAAGAACCTGATCTGATTTTGCATGGTAAATGTGCTGTTTGGACAAAGTGTGTGCATTACAAGTGTGTAATGTACACTTCATAAATTCATATTCTAAGTTGTTGGTAATGTTTTTGAAATGTTAACATTATAAATGATTTAAACATTGTATATATAACGTTAACATTTAAAAAACAATCGAAAATGAAATAGCGCCTAAATTGTGGAAGGAAGATAGTAGCAGTTGATAGCTTTTTAAGAACTCACCATGTAGAACATGACAGTTAAGATTTAAGGTGTTTCGCACAAACAATAAATGATGATTACGAGAGGATTTGAAAACTCTATAGCGTTATATTATTTTTTGAAAAACCTAGTTCAGCAATTCCAGGCACCTGGTCTCAACTCGGATTAATTTGCGTTTGTATTTGTCTGATTATGGTACAGTATGTGAAATATTCCTTTTTTATGGACTACAAGATACGATTAACCCTACAGTACTTCTGCATTGTTAACTCTTATGTTATGGAACTGTTTGCTGTGGATTCGAAAGGCAGCAGTTGTGAGATTAAGGTAGTACCCTCGAGGTATCAAAAATTTTCCTATCTATCAATTTGGTTTCAATATTTTACAAAATTTTGTTCTTCAAAATTCTTTAAATTTGAACCAATTTCCCCAATTTAATTTGTTGTATTTCGAGTATATATGTATTTTACATTAATATTTTGTAGTTTTAATCTTGCTTTTACCCCACTGTTTGCGGGGTAGTTCAAATTTACATTACATCATATGTTTAATGATCTCTTTTATGCATGTATACTTTGTGTTTATTTCATCGTGCAGTTGTCAGTTCCCAGTTTTCCAAAGATGGTGAACTAAAATAAAAGGCTGATCTAAAATAACTAAGAGATGAGAGGGTATCAAGGGGTAATCAAAACCAAGATACAATTAAGTTAACTTAAGCTATATAAATCCTAAAATATGTTAATATAACATGAGTTATATAAACAAAGATTATTGATATACTCTACATATTATGACACAATTTGGAAAGAATTGATCCATCGGTTATCTTTTGACAACAGCAACAGCACAAAATGAGGCATTTTCAACCGAGTTTGGCATGCTTTGAATCGAAGCCAAGATATTTCAAATCTTCATGGAAACTGAAAGGGTTAGATTAGTATATGAAAACTCTCAATGCTTTTGAAGGATATATACAATAATTAAAAGGCATCATCATATTTATTCCTTGCTTAGTCCTAAAACAGGTAAAATTATTAATTATTGAGTCCCTCAGAATATTATTTCTTTCCCGCTGTAAAACAATTCTTTTTTTTATTTTTTCAAAAACTGTGGAATGTTTTTTTCAATATAGCATCATCTATCCAAGTGAACTGGAGGTCACAGAAACCACAGAAAGTAGAAATTCTACTTCGTATTTAGATATTATGTTGTCTTTCCACATTAATGATCAATTCAACACCTTACTCTTATGACAAACGTGACGATTTCAATTTGGCTACCAGAAACTTTCCTTTCATAAGTAGCAACATTCCATCATCGCCCGCATACGGCGTATTCCTATCTCAGTTAATACGTTATTCCAGAGCATGTTCAAATCACAATGACTTTGTTCTGAGGGCTGGGCGACCTTCAGTTCATCTGCTCAACCAGGGTTATATATGTGCTAGACTAGCAATGTCACCGAGGAAGTTCTATGGTCGTTACTAGACTCATGTTACTCCAAATGATATCTCGTTATCCAGACATTTAAATGATATTCTGGACTGAGACCGATTCCGCTCATTTTACACAGATTTGACTCCTTCTATATTAGAATATTACCTACTTTGACTTCTCCATATATAAATATATCTGGAATTTACACGATTTGACTTTCTACTGGGTATATGTGACGGGTGTTGCTAGCAAGCAGGAAATGCTCACTCTACCCGGGCACCTGATCTCACTCCATCATAGGGGTTCACATATGCTCTTCTAGTAGACATATTTTGTTATTTTCCACTTGGTTTTCAATTTCACTTATTTTGTATGTCCTCTGGTTTCATGATTTTCAGACTCGTGGTTTGGATTTATCCATCGTCTTTACATAACAACTTTCTTCTATATCAGTTTAAAGAATATTTAACCTCGGGTCGCTAAGTTATTCAAAGTTAAATCACCCACACCCCCCCTCCTTTCTTCTCTCACTATGCTCAAATGTCCGTATGTGATATGTATAATGATGACTTCATAAACAACATCCTAAAACATTTATCTATTCAGAAAATGTTTGAAAATATTGAATGTGTATTAAATACAACAATTTACGTATGGTATTTTCTTTGTATGCCCCCGAATCGAAATATAGAGTGTCGGGGGCCCATGTATATTACATTTGCCTTTTCTGCAACATCCACCCTGACCATAACATTTGAACTATAAACGTAAAAACCATTATATATGACATGTGTACTTCCACTATAAAGCCCTTTCAACAAATTATGTTGAAGTCAATGACCTCGTCACCTTGACCATGAACCATATGCTAGAATTAGTTAAACTTAACTTTGCTCACATTTTTATTTTGAAACATGAGACAGAGACTTAAATCTGAGAGGTGTAACCCACTTTAAATCTGAAAGGTGTAACTTACTAATGAAACCCTTTCAAATGACACCAATTACATTACATTGTGACCATGACCCATGAATTCTAAAAGACAAAGACATATTTGGTATGTATTGGGAGATTTAAAGATGGGTTGAAACTTAAGGCTTGGAAGGTTCTAGATCTGCCTGCTTCTTATATGAAACCCTTTCTGATGACATTAATGTGAATTATCTTGTGATCTTGACTGTTATATACGAGTCTGTGTAATTTCATATGTACTATTACCAACAAGGTTAGACTTGCTCAAATCTCTATGTTATGTTTTCATTAATAATTATTCGCTATTCTGTGCTCCCTACAATACGAGAATGCAGTATGATAACGAGGAGAATTTCATATAAGGTACACTATTAAACATAGAGACTTGAGGAAGTCTACAACAAGGTTTGTTTGCAAACACTGACATGTGCTTTTTGTGCATATATTCTGTTTAGTCTAGGTGGTTTTCCATGCGAAACAACACGTTTGGCGCATTTCACAGAAGAGCCAATCCATCACTAGATATATTCACTAAGCCGCCAAAAACAACAACTTTAATGAGTATCATTTGAAACACATACAATTACAGAATACACGTTCATTTGAAAAAACTGACGTTGTACTTCACCTTACATAATCAACCACCATAAACTCTACAATACCACAAATGCATTACGTCACATTCAGTACACAATGACGTCAATTACATGCCTGTAACTGGGTCAGCGTCATTTCCGGTAAAGCGCGTGTCACTTATCTTCCACTACCCCGTGGATAAAAAGCTGATCATTTAGACAAATAATGAGGGTAACGCTGCGAATATCGGAGAAATGATCGTCTGTTATGTTTACAAATAAGCTAGATCTAAAAATTGCTTGAAAAACGGGCGTACGCGAATATGTTATAGATAATAGCACTGGTAACGGTTGTTATGTAAATGACATAGGTCTAGATCTGAAAAATGCTTGAAAAGCGTCCATACTTTTCAGTATTACGTCCCTTAGATTGCTTCTACTACCTAAAGTTTGGAGATGGAGATTTTTTTTCTCAAAAAATTGTAGTGAAAAAATATAGAAAATAACAATAAAAGAGAAGACAGAAGATATTTGAATGCTGTATTTCACAAATCACCAATGCACTTAAACATTATTGTAGTCAAATAAACACTTTGTATTACAGTAAAGACACCGACTTACGACGGTCATTTAACGTAACAAACTCCATTCAATTGGTGTGGTTAACAGCTTTAAAAGGGTCCACATACACACTGTCCCCAAAACATAACTATCAAAGGACGCACATATAACTACAAATGAAAAACGAAAAGTACCGAAGGTAAACCATATCTCTTAGGCCTTGGAATAACATAACAAAATCGTTTATAGTGTCATATTCAGACCAATGCGAACCCAAATAAAATCTAGGTGACCAGGTGCCCGGGAGGAGTAAGCGTCCCCTGGTTGCATGCGACACCCGTCTCAAACTCAACTCCTGCAGCAACTTTTCAAGCTGAGGTAGTAAATACATCAATATACGCATATGTACACATAACGGAGACAGGAACACGAAATTAAATTATCCTACTCGGGGGATGAAATGTTGTTTGACTGAAATTCCGGTGTAGGAAATGCAGGTGTGAAATGCCTCTCTATATACATATTATGTAAATCAAGTATCTTCAAAATCTTAAAATGGTTAATTTGAATGGTCCCAAAACATCGGATAGCATTCCTACAAGAGGGATCTGAAATTGCACCAGATCCCTATATCGTACATAGAACTTCCTAACTGACAGTTTCCAACGTTCCTCAATATATCCCTGTGAGTGTAGTTTCGTGGCAAGAAGCCTCGCTCTCAGCGTGAAATTTTCCTTTTAGAGCATGCCCTAGCATGGTATATAAGTTGTGAAATGAATACAGACGCCATGTGCGGAAGAGGAGGGTATGTTGCTATTCAGAACAGAGGGGTTGGTAATAATGTAATTGAAATCGTCACTTTTGTCACAAAGAGAGGCTACGTATGAACTATCGTCACTAATTGATATGTGTATATCGAGGTATGAAGTAGAAGATGCGCTCACAGTTGTATCATTTATCTCGAGTTCCTTTGGATATATGAGTTACAGAAGGGTCTTCCAATGGAATCGGAAGACAATTATATCTGGAGCTGTTGCTGACATAACATGTAGTGGTTCTTCCTATTTCAAAACAAATAAAAAAAAGAAAGGAAGGAAGCGGAATGAAGCAATATGAAAGAACGAAATTTATTAACAAGTGACATAAAGCGTAGATGGACTTCTTGGTTGTAAAGAAACAAGGCAAAAAGAAAGGGGAAAATGGATTTATAGAGGATTAATGATAAAAGAAGTTTTAGAATTTTTCTATAATAAAATATATTAATATCTCATATATCCAATGAAAACGCTATATAGAATGTACAAATTTGATGCGATATAATCACATATGCAAGCCTTGTAAATATAATTAGACACGATAGCTGACGATCAGGGAATGACTCAGTTATAATGATATATTTGGAAATGGTGTTTTACACCAGGAAATAAGTTCAGACGAAAATGTTCCGAATGACGTTTATGCAGCGCACTTACTCTGTTATGAGTAATATCAATTTATCTCTAGCTTGTGTATGATCATATTCGTATGTTAATCACATTTACGTTAAAATAAATATTAGAACATATGTACGTTATAAGTTTGTGCAACTGATGCGTATTTCGACACTTTTTGTCTCTTCAGTGATATCTATGATCTAATCATTGGAATTCTAATAATATATAAATATTTGATGAGCAGAGTTCTAACGAAAGTGACCGACGTTAAAATAATGTTATGTTAGGGCTGCACATCACTGTATATATTCATTATTAAACCACACCGGCAAACTTGTGATTAGCGCGTCGCCGGTTGCCGGTAAATGAAAATAGCTCCGAAATTGTTTAAAGAAGAATTCGTATAAGTTAACCCTTCATAAGTGCTGTATTTCAATATTTTTTCAAAATGTTAGTTTAGTTGGTCGCAAAAAAGATGAAGTTTGCATATGTACCCCTCCTCAGAAAACTGCAGTGAACGTGTTGATAAAAAATGAAAATAATATATTTATAATAATGTTAATATATGCATAATATATTAATATTTATATTAATAGTGATTCTGAAGAACAAATATTAGAAAAGGTAAAACCAGCATAATAATAATGAATAAGTACCTTGGTCAATATTTGGCTTTTTCACATAAACATCTCATCCGTACTGTTTCCATCATCATATGTGTGTGTCTTGGCTTTTTTTTTCGCCTGTAGTGACTTTGCTCCTGACGTGGTACGGATAAATTTTGCTGCGGACTGATGTGATCTCCCTAATGTATCTTTAACGACAAGAAGTCTAGCTAAGGAGGCGATTGCTTTCTTAGTCTTGGTGTGAAGTTTGTATATCCTGTGAAAAATTGATCAAAATGTTTATTTTCAATGTATCGTGTTATCTGGAGAATGAATGAACCGCACAATGGTACTTTGTAATTAAAAGCTCTACTAATAGATTACAGCATAAAACGTTCTCTGTAACGTTGTCTTTGTATAATCAACCAGGGGGAATACCAAAATCAGATTTAGCTTAGGTCATAAGATATCGTCACATTTGATCACAAATATACTGATTGTACTTGATAATGTCCTCATCAAGTTTTAGGCATACTGAGAAATTAAACCGGAGTTTACTCCATACACGTAAAAACTCAAACTCGGGATAGAGTATATTCTTCAGGATGAGTAGGTGTCGATAACAAGTTTAGAGACGTTTATAAACTTCTCATGCAAGGCGAAAGACAACATCCTGCATACTATGTACTATGACACATAATCTTGACATATAGATCAGCAACGCAGTTCACTTAGGCATGATTTCATTAACAATAACGACTAATTTGTATGATAATTGATACTTAAGATAATTTTTTCGAATAATTTGTGTTGTTCCTGTTTCTTAAAATTCATACTAAGTAATTATTACAGCAGAGCTACAGATAAGGCACATAAAAGCGTAGCTAAGCATTGAAAATTGTTTAAAACACATTAGGAATCTAAACAACTGCCTTCATTGGGATTCGTTCTGTTTTTACCTCGTGCGAAACTGAGGAGTTCTGAAGGGATCTGGACTTTCCCATATTTTAGCTATAGTAATTTAACGGGTGCTTCGAGTAGAGAGTGTAAATACATTGACACTGTCAAATTGAAAACGAAAATTTATCGTCTAGTAAGCCTAGCAGATTCAAAAAGAAATAGTCAAATCATAATTATACTGTATTATTGTGAAAGTTTGCCATGAACAAGTAAATTTGGGTTATGATTTCAAGGAAATGATTATTCCTATTCCTGTGAGATAACGCAAAATATATGTTCACCGGTAGCGCAAATGACAAATTTCACCAAAGGCGTACATGCAAGTGAACAGAGGATGTCAAGTAAATTAAGTTCTGTACAACAAAATAGCAGTTCAACATTTCGAGATCTGATTCATTTGTGCAGGTCGACTACAGGCATCTTTCTACATGTAATGGGAATAGTCAAAAGAGGGAGGGGGTTAATCACAAAGAGCGAGGAAAGAGGTCCAACGTGACAAAAGTTACCCATTTCCCTAAAGGAGTAATACAAGAAGCACATGCAACTATCAGAAAATCCTCTTCTCTTTGAAGTGTGAAACCAATGCTTCAAGAGCTTAATGTTTAATGTAACGCACTGGGCACTAAAAGATCACTATGCAAACAATTGTTTGCAATCCCTTTTTCAGAATTGCGAAAAAAAAAAAATTGCATTGAACTTGACATCAGGGGTTAAATACTCATTGGACTCAAAAATTGCCGGTCCTTGAAATAGTTACTTACCTATAACAGTTAACACAGCTAGCAATAAAAGCTTCGAAGACCAACACTAAGAGCACTCCCAAGATAAGATACACAGCTACAAAATAAAGAGCGTTGATATACAAAGAATTGTGTTTGCGTTGCTCTATTTCAACGTTTAGGCCGAAACAGAGCAACACGAACAAGCTTTATTGCATTCCCTTTGGAAAAATTTAACTGATTATAAAAAATTGGTGTATAAAAGTTTCTAAAATTTGAGATTCGTTATAGGACATTGTAGTTGAAGTATATGTAATTGTTTTGTTAGCTAGAAGAGTTGAAATGGTGTTCATGAAATACATTGAGCAAGATGATGGTCAGTCAAGAAACAATTCTGATGCAAACATATCAGTAACATGAATTCTCATTGGACGATGAAATGAAATGTGATACATATAAATACTCAATTACATGCCGTAATTTTTAAACTTATATTAATATGAGATACGGATACCTATTCACGTAGACAATATGGTGGATCTCGATTACACACAGGGATATAACTCTAGTTCATCAAACACAATGTTGTGAACATACAGAAATGTTGAGTTCGATTTCATATACAGGACATATCAAAGAAAAGTTTAAATATAAACACTAAGTGAGACGATGAGGTTTTCACCATGTAGGTGGCTAAGTATTTCTTGTGAAGATAGTCTTATTACAACGACACAAATATCATGAACATCGACACATCGATGTTTTTTGTTTTCTCTCTATCTCTCTAAGAAACATCTATTTTACAAGGGAAAATTGGCATATTGTTTATCAAGTACCCTGTCACGTGTGCTCGATAATTATCTAATGATTTATCTGATTGATTCATTGAATACTGTTTTACGTCACTCCACGATTATTTTACGTATATGGTGACGGCATCTGACTGATGTATTGCATACAGATGAAGACCTTTTGCAACGGATCCACCCAAGGCAGTAAGGAAATAGTTTACGCCTATCGTGACACGGGACCTTGGCTTTTACTGTCTCATACGAAAAGCAGAACACCGGTGCCCTCACGGCAAAGCAAGGACTGTTTGCGCACGAGCCGAGCACCTTATCCACTAGGCCACACCGGCTTGAGAATGGGTTCATTTGAAAGAAGTTAATCAAACGATGTTCCAAAACATTCCCTATTTTTTTATGATTTTTATGAATTTTTTTTTCAGAGATGTCTGTGATTCATACAACATACAGGGATTGCATGACAAGAGAGAACGTTTTGAGGATGTATCAAAGGTATTTCTTGCAGTGACAACAGTACCATTCTGCACTGTCCGAGTTAACTATGACTTTTGAAAATCAATAATTACACAATTATATTTAGAAATGTGCGCGTGGTACGCATTTCGTATCAGGAAATATTATCCACCAGGTCCTTTTTGAAGTATTTAATATTACATAATCAATACATTTTGTTTGTTGCGATGGACGAAATCATCGAATACAAAAGTTATATCGTATAGGAATTTACCTCTCCATACTTATGTTAAAATAGACTAAATATCTTTACTGTAAGGTATAAAATATGTGTATTAAGCATACTTTATATGGAAACATAATACTTATTTGATTCAAAATTGCCTGTTGGTCTCTTGACAGACTGTCATTGCTCACCAGTAAGGACAGTTTAAATGTATTTTGTCACTTTTTTAAATTTTCATTATTAATTTATCTAATATTATTATGTCATGTATTGTTAAAGGATATACGTTGTGCCATTCCTGTAAAGAATTCTGTCACGTAATCTATATATCTCTAGAGTTCATGGTGATGCTGAAACTCTTTTTTTATTTTTTCTTAAGTGTCTGCAGTTCAAGTATTAACTTCACAATAAATCTAGGTATGCCTCTTGAAACTGAAAACAAGCATTGCCTTAGATACATCATGGAGAATTAAACATACCCTTTCGACCGGTCAGACGTATATGCGAATAAGTATTATTCTCAGTCACTGACTTATTAAACGGCCCAGCCAAATTAGGTATATGTCATGATAAATATAATTAATACAGTACTGTAAACTGGTAATGTACACGGTCTAACTATTCTGAAATACAGAAGTCAATATGTCAGACAAAGATGTATCGCATGAGCAGAGCAAATTAGTTGTATAAAACGCTCGTAAAATTTGCAGAATGTTGACTTAAGGCGTAATATCTTATATCTATATTCTTGTGATACAGATAGTGACATTTGTTCAAGTAGCGATAGTTAGGCTCGATGAAGAAAGGAACAATACTCCGAACAAGAATCATCTGTGACACGTAATAATACCATTAAATATCAAAACTTTCCATGCTATATTTCTTTTCGATCTACAGAAAGAAAATTAATTCAGATATCCATTCATGGTCTTATCGAGTGCTTTGGATAATTATGGAATGTCTACATAATTTGGAATGATATGATGGTGGCAATGGTATTATAATAACCATTTAAAAGATTTGTAATATACAGAATATTGCAACTGTAAGGAGGAAAGAAAAGATAACCAATAGCTAAATTTCTCATTTCATGTCTAAGTCAACTACCAATGTATAATTTTTTATTTGGGGTTTTTTTTTTTATTGTTTTTATTTTGTTGGGGTTTTTTTTTTATTTTGTTGTTGTTATTTTTGTTTTGTTTTGTTTGTTTGGTTTGTTTTCCTTTTTTTGCTATTTTCTCTTTGTTTCTTGTATGTTTCTTTTTTCTTTTGTTTTGTTTTTATTTGGGTTTTTTTATTTTTTGTTTTTTTGTTTTTCCTTGTGTTTGTCTACTTTTAGGACAACGATCTTCCTCTCACACTTTGACAGCGATATAGGAATCGCGACTTCCCCTCTTCCTATCACCGATATTATCGTTTATTATTGCAATATTACAGTTGTAATATTTTCAATAACACACCAGAAAGCAGGCCAGGTCTAGCACATAAACATTTAATGACCAAGATAGGAGCAAACAGAACGCGTATATTTCCGACACTTTAGCACGCACTAAACTTGATAAAGTTATCGGTATGATTACCATGGTCAGTCGTATGACGGACACTTAAGTTACACCAATATGACAATATAGCAGATGACTAAAACTATACACTAAGGTGAGCATTTATCTTCGGTACCTTTTGCATGAAATCTAAATGTTGTGGGCAATGAAATATAAGTATATCAATCCCAGAATAACATAGGATTAATAATATGTAATTTTGTTATGTTTTCAAGTCATATGGTCGTTCTCATATCTACACGTTAAATAACAAATTATAAGAACACTATTTTCCTCTTACTTAAGTTGTCTATTTCCATCATTTGAAGAGTAATGTATTGTGTCGGAGCTGGGAGGTGTTTCTGATGGGTACGTACCTATGAATGTAAAATATACTACGACAGAATATGACTACGGTATATTATGAGGAGTTTGATATCATTTATTAATTAACATTTAAAATCTTATCTAAGGATTGCATCCAATTGTATATGCTTATGTAGATGTTCTTTTGTTTTGTCTTGTATGTGTCTTTCCTTTTCCTTTTATATATATATAATCCAGAATCGCAATAACTTTCCCCATGTCCGAACATTCCGACAGATTCATAATTATCATTCAAGTTTATATTGTGTCACGATATGCTTGAATCTAGTGTTAAACAGTCGTTCTTATTTATCAACAAAATGTGTTGCAATAAATATAGAACACATATACCTTTTAATTTTGTGCACCATATGCGCATTTCGAAAAGTTATGTCTCTTCAGTGATGCTCGTGGCCGAACGATTGGAATTCTCAAAATATATAAAAATATGAAGAGCAGTGTTGAAGCCAAAATGACCAAAAAGTGAACCAAA
Source organism: Pteria penguin (assembly GCA_035048485.1). Classification (NCBI taxonomy): domain Eukaryota; kingdom Metazoa; phylum Mollusca; class Bivalvia; order Pterioida; family Pteriidae; genus Pteria; species Pteria penguin. The sequence goes on from CM068592.1 coordinate 28,335,978, forward strand.
GAATCTATCTAAGGACAGAGCTATGCATGAGGGAGATACTCCTTAGTTTTAGAGTGATTTACTTAATTTGATAACTGAAAATTTGAAGTATATATTTCATGTCAGTACAAAAGCACTGAAAATTAGACTTATGGTGCCCTCGGGTACTACAAGTCCACCCGCAGTGACACCGGCCTAGTGGTTATAATAAATATACAACATGAGACACATATAAACGCATTAGTAAACATGTATTGAAGTAACATGAATACTATTTTTTTAATTATATAACTGAAAATAGTCTAGTACAGTGCTTGCTCCAAGCGTTTGGCATAATAGTAGTGATGTTTATCAGAGGAAGTATTTCTCACCCACACTCAATCATGTAGATTACAATTGATTACAACAGTGACAATATATGGGCAGCAATTCTAATTCAGTACATATACTTTACGATTAAAAACTCTGCCAACAGAGTACTTTAGCATAAACAATCATGGAAACTATGTTTGTTTGATAGATTCTTCTTTTATGTCTAAACTGATTATTGTATTATATAGTAAAGACATTTGTTTATGCAATACAAAGACAAAAAACCTATAGAGAAAGCCGAGGATTTCTATGTGCAATGTCTACCATGACACCGTACCTCTGATTTCCTGTCGTTTTCAAAAAGCAGGGAATCGGTTAATTTCCGGCGAGAATGGAACTCTTGGCTTCTTGGTAACGTGCCAAGTACCTGACCTATTGAGCAAGCCGACTCGAGTTTGGAAAGAGGTATAATTGAATTAACTAACAATCAGTTGAGGGGAAACATCTATCGGACAATAAAATTGAATTGCTGAACATCATTTGTTATGTTAAATATTAATAGAAATTGAACCATTCGTGTAAAACATTTTCAAAATCGTATTGAACTGTTTTTGTTAAATTACATTGTAAATCAACGTGGTACATTTATAATAATTTTATCATCAGACGGAATTGCTCAAAATGAAGGTTATTTCTTGTATATAATACAAGTATTGTATTAACATGTGAAGAATTGACCACATGTTAAGATCTACTAAAGCATTCTCTTGTCGTCTCTATCAAATATTTCCCAGAAATGAAATACCCCATCACTTTATAAAATCCCAATCAATAATATCGTTTTACAAGAAAAAAGAGGAGTTACCGGCTCAGTTATGTGGCAGAAGTCACCACGGAGCTATACAATACATAAATATAAATAATATACTAGAACATATAACACATTACAAAAATATTTTATTGTAGTGCAATTATGATACCGACTTATGACGGTCATTTAATTTGACAAAAGTCAAACAAATGGTGTGGTTAACCGGTTTACGGGCCAACCTTCCCACTCACCGTAACAGCAGAACAATCAAAGGACGTACATTTGAAAATTTATAAATAATCCTTCATGTAAAGAACAAGGGTCAACAGGCATCGCATATTGAGAGGTCATAAAAATATAAACACGTAAGGTATTGTAAAACAGATAATGGTATAAAAATATGCGACATCAACATGATAAACCGTGCTCTACATCTTTAGGAGTCCCGACTAACAGTCAGAGGGGACGAGGTTCAGGGCCATGTCTCCTCTGAAAGAGGTTTGGACAAAGACCGTCATATAGTCCCCACCACCCTGTTAGTCAGCGTGCAACGTTCAAGTGAAAGTCTGCATAAGGCTGTAGAGGGGCCAAATACAAGACCTATAGTCTTTTTGATGATATCAATATCATATTGTCTATTTGACTATCTTATTACATGATAAAATAACGTTATCGGAGCCTTTTACTTTCCTTAGTTTATATACGAGATTACCGTAAAAATTAGGATGGGAAATTCCATCGGATACATGTGTAGTTGATTTTGTCACGGAAGGTATTAACTACTTAGCATCCCTCCCAATTGACAACAGTAGAACTAAGGATGAATCTAAAGGGTTGGTTTCTGACTTGTCCGTGATTTTAAGTTCAAAGAGATATATATCTCTGATGTAATTCTTAAAGTAAAAGATAAAACGTCGGCAATGTATCTGTATGTGAAATTGAACGTTTTGTATTTATTTTCTTAAACCACTTCATTTGGTAGACGATTGGCACTTCGATTTACAGTCCATAGTTAGTACCATCATTATCATGAATATAGAATATCATTGCGGTATCTTCTTTCTGTTCTTCTTTGTTTATGATCTGCATGTCCATGAAGACATTTTTCATACAGTTGGTCGGATGCGCTTTATCTGGTTGTTTTACTTGTGCGTTCTTTATAGAGGTACACATGGCTACCGTATAGGCATGTATATTTGATTCATCATTTGATTATAGTTTTATCTTATATTTTGTAAATATCATTTTGCTGATAACAAAGGTATAATGAAAATTATAATTAGCCGGCGTGGCCTAGTGGTATCGCGCTGGACTTCTGATCGGGAGGCCTGGGTTCGAATCCCGCTCTGGTCATGCCGGTGTCCTGTCTTTCGAATGAGACAGTAAATACTTGGCACGTTAAAGATCCCTCACTGTCTCGGGTGGGTCCGTTGCAAAGATCAAAATGTGTATGACCCGCATCAGGCAGATGCCGTCACCATATACGTGGAATATTCGTGGTGTGACGTTAAACAAAAATCAATTAATCTTAAAAATTATAAAAAATTGGAATATATCCCATTGCTACTATTAATATTCAAAGTTAATGGCTACGGAATAAGCATAATTATAATTCTTGTTCCAGTTATTGTTTAACATTGTCTAATACAAGACAGGCTCGGAAGTATTCAGAAAAAATGAAGAACAACATTACACAGGATGTTTATTATAGGATGTATATGCATATTATAGGAACAACGAGAATTAAACAATTAGATTTAAATACATCCATTCAATACTATTTGTTGAGTATTTGAAGAGTGCTTTATTTTCATGTTATGATAACAATAATGCAGATAAAATAAAAAAAAAAATGAAATGAAATTACATAAAATTAGATAGCAAAACAACTTGGTAGTATAAACTGAGAAAAGCGCTATTCATGAATATTTCATTGCATTTCCTGTATTTATTATCTGATGTAATGTGTCGTCCAAGACAAATCTTTGATTAAATAACCCTATCGTGTTTAGGGTACCAAATAGACTGATAGAAGACGTTGTTTCTTAATAAGTCACATATTTACCAATCATTAAGCATTAACTTAGGTATGTGCTTACTATTGAATTAGATCTTTCAGGTTAAAATAGATGAAATTCATAAATGGCTATATCTCCTGTGATTTACTTAGGCTCGTATTTTCTTACGTGAAACAAATGCATAAATTAAACCCTTATTGTGAAACAGGACAGAGCGCCAGCGGATATAAAACACAGATTTCTATCAGCGTTATCTCAATATAAATTAGCACCTTCGATGGATAAGTTATAGTAACTCTAGAACAGCACCCACTTGTATTTTAGTAGATCATAACACTAACTTTCAAAACAGCATACAATCTCCACAGAAAATAATGCTCTTTTTGGGACTCGATCAAAGGACCAATGAAGTAATATGAAAAAAGAAGAAATCACATCAAGAGATAAAGATACATGTATCTGAACGTAATGATTTGAAGAATATTCAAATAGTATAGTAACACGTAAATTGGTGTCTATAATTTCCAAAGGTATATTGAACCACAAAAATAAAACAAAACTAATGTGCTGAATTAAAACTACGTAATGGTAAATTTGTATTAAACCCTTTTCTAAATGCTGTTTCTGAATCACAGAGACATTAACCGTACATTTAAACATGTAATTATCTTCACACAACGATATTAAATCGAGGTCTTTTAACATATTACATTATTATACATATCAAATTCAATGAGGTAAGCATATTCACACAGTAGACAAGGAATCAAGATTAATTCCGAAGTAGTGAAAAGTATTATAGGCTTGTTAATAATTCTGAAATAATTTATTTTATACCAACTTGCAAAATCAGACACAAGATAAAAATGCACCTTTCACCTGTCAAAATCTACTTTTGCACTGGACCTAGGTTTCCTATTCCATTAGCAAGACAAGTCACCGAAAAGCGGCTTGTGGAATTCGAACCCGTTACATTCGTCCGACAGAATACCAGAATAAGTACTGAGATAGGCCCGTTACAAACAAAGCAAATCCATTGATCTATGGCTTGAATTATTCATCAAATAAATTAAATTGCGAGGGCTTTGATGCAATCTCGCCCTTCGACAACATGTATGCCACAGAATAGACAGTTATGGACACAAGAGACCACATCTAAAAAGATATCTGACAGGAAGCAGTGTTTTCTGTATTGCTAGCCGTAATCGTTATGTAAGACTAAAACAAGACACAAAAAATTTCAGGTCTATCGTACGGAAGCCCATTGTGACTGTGGCTGTAGTTTCACAGATATAAAACATCATAATATCATTAACTTCAGGGTTAAGATAAAGTGTGTATCTTGTCTTAACATCAATGTTTTATTAAATCACTATCAATATTAATACTCCATTAATACAAAGCGACATTGAAGTAATAAAAAAGAGTTTAAAATAGTAAATGAGGTATGTATCAGGAAAAACATACATATACAATATTAATATAACTTGTCCTAAGTTAATCACATTGCTATCTACAAGCAAGAAAATAACGACATGAGTTAATACTTATTTTGTATGGAGTGTCCTTTTATTCCTTTGTTTTTATTTCTATTTTCCGTAACTTAGATACTACATAATAGCCCATACATAATTTAAGTATTCAGTTTGTCATTCATATGATAGAAGTGGAATCCTACATTAATGTCGAGGTTAGTCGATAAGTAACGATTACCAAAAGTGAACTGTGACTGATCTTGATATTTATTTAACACGGCGTTGTATTAGTTGTCTCTGTGGCCATCTCTACTTTGTTTATACTTTGGTAAATTCTATAAGAATGCAAGAAAACAAGTTAACAACACTATATATATTTTATAATATGTAACATTTAAGAATTTATCATTTTAATTATTCCCGAACGAAATACACAATGTGACTTACTGTGTTTTCTGTTCCTTCAATTCTTCGTACTTATTCGAAAATGCACCAACTTCTCTAGTTTAAAAAAGAAAGCACACTTTTCGAAGTAATTACAGATTGAATCATTGACAATATAAAAATACATATAACATTTACGTACATTTTACAATACATTGATCATCAATTATAGACTTGATTCAGGTATACAGAATTACATGTAAGCCGATGTGGTCTAGTGGATAAGGTGCTCGGCTCGTGATAGAGAAGTCCCGCGTTTAACTTCCGCCCTGGGCACATCGGTGTTCTGTCTTTCGAAAGAGACAGTCAAAATCGAGGTCCCGTGTCATGTAAGGCGTGGCACGCAAAAGATCCCTGTATCAGGCGAATGCCGAAACCATATACGTGAAATAATCGTGGAGTGACGTAAAACAATAATTAATCAATTAATCGATCAATCAATCTGAATTACATGTATAAAATGCTACATTACCGGTTCCTGGTGATTGAAAAAACCGTAAATATACTTACGCTATGCATATGTCTGAAACAAAAGATATATACTTTCAAAACACGAAATGTTTCAAAAATTTTCCAGAAGAAAACCCTTCAAAATTGACATTCTATATCCTTTTGAACTTTCTGAAATTGCAATACTGAATTTTTAATAGTTTTATATGTTAAATTTTCATTTATATACTTAAATCTAAATAGAGTCGTAAATATAACAGGTAGAAACTAGTGTTGATTTATACGTCGTTTTATAATTGTTTTGAAATGTTAACATTATAAATGATTTAAACATTTTATATATAACGTTGTTAAAAGTAAAAAAAAAATTAAATAGCGCCTTTTATTATAGCAGTAAGATACCAGCCGTTGATAACCTTTTAAGAACTAGCCTTGTAAAACATGACAATGGAGATTTGAGGTGTCTCCCTTAAACAATAAATGCTGAATTCGAGAGTATTGAGAAAATCCATATTGTTATGTTTTGTTCACATGGTCTCAACTCGGTTTATTTTGGGTTCATATTTGTCCGGATATTGTACATGATATTGTCCTTTTATTCCATGGACTTTAAAAGGTTGGTTTCTTGCTTCTATGTTGAAAGCGACGTAAACGTCAATAAACAAACCAACCAATTATTCCATGGACTAATAGATATGGTTAACCCTTCGGTACTTCTTTGTAGTTTACACTTCTATAAAACTATTTGCTGTGAATTTGAGAAGTGAAGTTTGGAGATCGAACTTTTTGTCAGAAAATTTTAGTGAAAGACTATAGAAAATAATAATTAAAGAGAAGGCAGAAGACATTTGAAAGCTATATTATACGAATCACAAACGACATACACTTAAAACGTGATTGTAGTCAAAATAACACATTGTATTACAATAACGACACCGACATGGTCACTTAACGTAACACACTCCATTCAACTTCAACTGATTATCGGCTTTATAAGGGCTTATCATCACACTCTACGCAAAGGCATAAACAAAGGACGCACATCTAATCATAAATGTAAAGAAGAAACAAAAGGGTGATCGAATGGAATCGGAAAACATTAAATTGTTACTGGAGCGGTTGTTCACATAACATGTAGTGGCTCTTCCTATTTCAAATGAAATGAAAAAAAGGAAGAAAAAAGTCATAATGAAGCAATATGAATGTGAAATACGAAAGTAAATGGTGTCACATGACTGTTACAACAATGTACCACAGTTGACGTTCATAGACCACTGAAAATCAGAGGTGAGACCAGGTGCCCGGAGTAGTGAGGGAAGGAACGAAATCGAATAACAACTGACACGACATGTAGATGGACTTTCTCTTTAAAAGAAAGTAAGGGGAAAATAATTATAGATGATTACGAAAGAAAGAAGTTTTGGAATGTTTCTAGAATAAAATATATTGATATCGCATATAATTCATTAAGACGCTATAAATGCACTATTCTGATGCGACATAATCACATATGCAAGCCTTGAAATGTATGTGAATTGGGCACGATATATGACAAGCAGAGAATGACTCTGTCATAATAATATATAGGAAAACGAAGCTTACACCTGCAGACCGTTTCACAAAAAAACCATACGTACGATATTTTACGTACGTACAAAAAATCCATAAGTCTGTTTCACAAAGAATCATACCATGACTTACGTAAAATTTTCTTTATGGAAAATCCGTAACTTTGTGGACAGCTAAAAGGTGTCGTAATTACTTAAGGAATTTCATTAAGTGCTATTTTTCCATAAATATGGTTGCTGTGTTTTCAATTAATACAGCAGCAGACAAGCAAAGTAAAAAGACAGAGAGACAGGACTCAAGTGCTGGACACCCTGAATCACGAGAGTGCCTCCTTAATTTGGTGGACGTGGTCTAGAGGGATATAGATCCACCAACAAATATGTCACATTCTATTCCGGCCATTATATAAGTATTGATAATATTTTAGCAAGTATAACGACACAAACAAAAACAAAATTATAACAATTACCCGTATATGCTAAAATTATCTTTACATTGGAGATTTCGACAGGGGCGTCTCTGCATATTAGCCCATAAATTTCATTCAGGTCTATCAACAACTAGGAGACGACAGTTGGACAGAGACATTTGACTAAGCTGTTGAAAAAAAACTTGATTCGCTTTTGCAAAACGGGCTGACAGTGACACAAAAAAATGAAGTTAGTGACAAAAGGCATATATCGATTATTTAATTGTAGTGCATGTCACTGATTGTATGACTAGTTACAAGGCCAAAATAGTTCTCATCTAGTTTAAAAAAGAAAGTCCTATAGGGGCAGATCCAGGGAGGGGGCGGGGCGCACTGTTTAAGACAATTATCATGTGTCCCCTTCCAGACAGTATCCATTGAAGTAGACACCGGAATAGACACTGACCTCGTTTTTTGAATATTTTTATTATATTTATAAATTATAGATTTTTATAATGAATAGATTCATCCGAATGATATGTTTATTATTTCAAGGTTATATTTTATTCCTTTCCACATTTATCTTTTCATGTAGAAGAAAAACACCTACAGAATAAACGGACAATGCGAGAGTACGTGCGCATACATGTATATTACGCCTCATCACGACGTCCTGTCTAAGACACATGCAGAGTCATAAGAACCCTTTCAGTAAAAAACCTAAGCATTCTTATAGGTTCAACTTTATATACAACGGGCATTTTGTATTGCAACATTTTGCTTTTTTGACGTGATAATGTGATCTTCTCCACTTTTGACATTTCTAACATTTTATGCGTCTGTTTAAAGGTTGACCATTAACACTTCCCTATCTTAGGCATACACAAATTGTTCTTCCCGAACTTTGGCGAAAGCGAGGGGACATTAAATCTCAATCGGCCGTCAATCTGTCACAAAAAGTGCAATTTTATACATTTCACGTGTGCATACAATAATTATCGCGTGTATAAAAATATCTTCTACGTCCCCTTTGTGCCACCATATTTCACTCAGATTTAATCTATACTCCATTATATTTCAGCATCCTGGGTATTATCCCTTCGCCACATTAACAGAGTACGCGATATCCACGCATTCAGAGGTTATTCATCTTCAAGAGCCATGCGTTTGTGAAACGTCCCTCCCCAAGTCGTACTCGCGTAACAAGTTTAAAACCTTGCTTTCGGAAAATTGAGGCTATTTGGAAAACAAATACATATGTCATTGTAAAATCTGCCTTTGTGGTACACATATAACTACTTCAATGAATATGTCAATAGGAATTCCTTAATATGAAAAAAAAAAGTTTAAAATGCTTTCTTTTTAATGATGTGTAAAGCATGCCTCTAATTTAAACGAGTCCTGAGACATAACAGCTCAAAGATACCATACTTTTCCGCAGAGCGCATACAGCAGGTGCGACACGTCACGAAATAGCATCACAATGACGTCATCCACTGCTGCATGACGTAAATCTTGCCTTTTTAAAACATTGTCACCCAAAGGGTTAAACAAGAACCATGCAGTCAATCAATGACGCCGTTTTATCGTCGTTGTATCCATCGTTGTTTAATTGATAACGGATTGTTTACTCCGACAGTTATAGTGAAAATGCGCTCGGCATCGATACTGATGAAAAAAGAAATTCCGTAACTCTTGCGGATTTCCCATAACTCTATGGAAACATTAGTGAAACGTACGTAGGGATTTACATAAGGAATCCGTGAGTAAAATACATGTACGTACTGAAAATACTTATGATTCTTTGTGAATCTGCCCACAGAAAATCAAATAGTCCAAACGAAAATGTTCCGAATGACGTTTATGCAGCGTGCGTACTCTGTTATGAGTGATATCAATTTAATGATTAATTGCTTACAATAGGTTTAATACTAGCTTGTGTATGCCCATATTCATATGTTAATCACATCAATCATATTTACATAAAAGTAAATATTAGAACATATAAAGGCTACATTATTAATTTATGCACCAGATGAGCATTCCAACAACATATGTCTCTTCAGCGATGCTCATGGCCGAAAGATTGGAATTCTAATAATATATAAATATTTGATGAGCAAAGATTACACAAAGTGGCCGGACAGATCTATGTATGAGGTAGACACTTTAGTGTAGTAGTGATTTATACATTTTAATGACTGAAAATTTCACGTCAGTACAAAACTACATTGGGTTTCTAGTTTATTTCATGTACTCGACACTTAATGTATATCGTTTACTGTATAATCGTCAAATTAGAAAGTAAAATAAAATGTACATGAACGATGCCTTTTACATTCTTATATAGAGCGATGGAAACTCCTAATTAAATAACACAGGTTACGTTATTTCTAACCGTTGTGTTGGTAATATTCTGACATATCTCACTTGTGCACGACTGCTTGTGGCCGATAAATGATAATAGCTCGGATATTTATCAGAGAATGATTCGAATAAATTAAGTCCTCATATGTGCTGTATTTTCATGTTTATAAAGTCTACTGACGTACCCGTCACTCAGAAAATTACTGTGAAAGTTTTGCTTAGAATGAAAATAATATATTAGTTTTATTAATATTTATATGGATTGTAGAGAACAGATATCAGAAAAGCAGAATGGTATTCCACTGAAATCTGTATAATAATATACAAAAAAATACCTTGGTCAATATTTCTTTCTTCCGCATTAACTATTTCATCCGTACCGCTTCCATCATCAGATGTGTGTTTCATGGCTGTTTTTTCCTGTAATGGCGTTGCTCCTGAAGTGTCACGGGTAGTTTTTGCCGAGGTCTGATCGACTCTCACATTTCCTACGTCTAACGTATCTTCAGATTTAACTGAAAGAGTGATTGCTTGCTCATTCTTTGGCTGAAATTTGTATATCCTTTGAAAAAGAAATTACACAGAATTGTCAAAATGTTTTTTTTTTTCGCATTAATACATCACGTTTTCTGTAGAATGAATGAATGACAGAAGATATCTTCAAATTTTGTTTAGGTCATAGGATATCGTCATATATGATTACAGATATATTGATTCGGCATTGCTTTATTACACCGGAGTTACTCCATTCACGTAGAAATACAATCTCGAGATATACATTCTTAAGGATGAGTTGGTATCTATAACAAATAATGTTTACAAACGTCAAATACAAGGCGAAGGACAACGTACTGTGGATTATGGAACACAGCGCATAGTCTTCACATATAGAACAGCAACAGAATGTAATTAGATAGTAATGTTTTACTTCACACCACGAATATTTCACGTATATTATGACGGCATCTGCCTGATGCGAGACAGACAAATTTTGACTTTTGCAATGGACCCACCCGAAACAGTGAGGGATTTTAACGTGCCATGCATGCCACGAAACGGGGCATGTTTTTACTGTCTCATCCGAAAGACAGGACACCGGCATGACCAGAGCGGGACTCGAACCCCGGCCTCCCGATCAGGAGTCCGGCGCGATACCACTAGGACATGCAATGAAGGCTGGTAATTTTATACATATTCTTAATTGTAAAGGCTTGTAATATTTACTTACCTATAACAGTCAACACATCTGGCAAAAAAGTCTGCGATGATCATCAAGAAGAACACACTCAAGATGAGGTACACAACTGCAGAATAAAGAGCATTGATATAATATATAATATATATAATATCAATATAAATATATTGATATAAAGAATTGGTTTATCATTTTTTTTAAATTTGAGATCCGGTAAAGTGTAAAGTTGATGGATAAATTCAAATCATAAGTCAAAAATGAGAGGACATGCAAGATCAGTGAAAATAGAAACCAAGTAGAAAATAACGAAACCTATTTACTTAAAGAGCATATGTGAACCCCTATGATGGATCGCTATCAGGTGCCCCGGGAAAGTGGGAATCTCCAGCTTGCTAGCAACACCCGTCACATATACTCGGTAGAAAGAGTCAAATCGTGTAATTTCCAAATATATTTATATATGTAGAAGTCGAAGTAGGTAACGTTCTAGTACAGAAGGTGTCAAATGTGTGTGCAATGATGAGAATCGGTCTCAGTCTAGAATATCATTTTAAAGTCTGACGAGATTTCTTGTGGAGTAATAAGAGTCTTGTAACGACAATAGAACTTCCTCGGTGACGTTGCTAGTCTAGATATAACCCTGGTTGAGTACCTTATTTAAAGGTCGCTTAGCGTTTAGAACAAAGTCATTGTAATTTGAACATGATCTGGAATAACGTATTAACTGAGATACGAATACGCCATATGCGGGCGATGATGGAATGTTGCTACTTATGAAAGGAAAGTTTGTTATAGCGAAACTGAAATCGTCACGATTGTCATAAAGTGAGGTGTTCAATTGACCAGTAATATCGAAAGACCACATACTATCTAAATGCGAAGTAGAATTGCTACTTTTTGTGGTTTCTTTGACCTCCAGTTTACTTGGATAGATGATGCTAAGGTAATCCGCGGATGAAGATTATTAATTGAAAGGACATTTTAGTAGTTGAAGTATCTACAATTGTATTTCTTTTTAGCCCTCAGAAGTAGAATGGTATTAGGGATTCCCTTATTACTAGAATAAGTGACAGTGGATGATGACATTGAAATCGATGCATGTAAATTAATGATTACACGCCGTGATTTTCTTTTTAATTTATATAAAGCGGGATACGGATGCTTGTTCAAGGAAACTATATGGCAGATCTCGAGAACACGCCGGGTCTAATTCTAGTGGATTCATCACAATGCTGTTACTATACGGAAATTTGAGTTCGATTTAATAGACAGGACGTATCAGAGTATAGTTCAAACATGAACTCTGTGTGGTACGATCTTTTTTATACGAGGTAGGACGCTAGATAGTTTTCGTGAAGATAAGCCGTATAGACGTGCAGATGAGGCAAATATCATGGACAGCAACAGATCAATGACTTTTATTTTCAAAATGAAAAAAAAAGAAAGTCAGTGCAAATATACTTTTTGATTATTTGTAGAAACGCTTTACTGCAAAATGCGAAGTAATGTGTAATGCACGTGTATAATGTGCATGGGTAAAGCGGCAGTTTGAGAGGGCCATCTGCATATCTTTGGACGTATTTAATGCAATGTATACACAGTTTGCATTAGAATGCATGGGTAAAGCGGCAGTTTGAGAGGGTCATCTGCATATCTTTGGACGTCTTTAATGCAATGTATACACAGTTTGCATTAGAATGCCAATGCGTCCATTCAGAAAACTCATTTGCGACCTGTAAATCACTGTTTGCATGTTGGACATTAGAAAACACAAGCATATCTTGATTGGCATGAAGTAATGAGGGATTTGTTAACATGTAGTGTACGAAGACAGATGAACTGACGATAGGATTCGAACCGTGCTACTTTCAGTCCCGACCAGATATATCAATGTAGGTTTGCCGGCTGTAAAGGAGAAGTATCTGCTGTGATGTAAGGGTTATAATATGGCACCAATTTCCAATGCTTCACAATAAACTATTTGTTAACTTGCAACCTTAGAAAATTATAACGTCGTCCTTAGAACTGTCTATGTATACTGTTGCAACCACACACACTTTTTTATTTAAATTCACTCCAAAATCTCTATCACCTTACTTCTATCTTTTTTATTGCAAAGTCTGATGAAGTTCATGTTAAAATGCTTTTTGACAAACCTCAAATCAAATCAAAGTTAAATAATTATCTTTCAAATACAGTTTCTTTATATATTCTTTACTACATGATCTCTTTGGAAAATGTCCATAACCTGGAAACTTACTAAAATCACGCTTCAAGAATCTCCACGAGTTATTTGATTTGGTACAAGTATTTGGTAATTAAGTAAAGAAGATTGCACTGTACTAATGAATATATCCTGTTACGATAGTGATTGACCATTATTTATACCATTTAAAACAGGTGTTGGAGTTCCGGACCACATCAATCGACATGTATTTGACTTGTGTTCTATACAAAACTTCGCAAGCGAAAGTTTTAAGCCGTTAACATGTCTCGCGTCTGAAAAATCTCATGGCTCCCTGCATGATATAGAAAGAGTTGTGTTGCAAATAAGTTAAAAATGGGTCATAATCAATGGCAGTGCGACAGTCGCTTTAACTGGAACTGTAAATCCACATCTACATTGTCCAAAATAAAACTAAAAGCGTAATGAGGGATAAGGAAAATTGTGCCAGCTTTCTACATGGTTTTTCTTTTTGTGTGTGTGTTTGTTTTGTTTGTTTTATTTCTTTTTTTTGTTGTTGTTGTTTTTTTTTTTTTTGTTTTTTGCTTCATTCCTGTGAAATTGTGAAACTGTGAAAGAGAGAGATAGTTGATACTCGGAACAACATGTTTTGAGGATCTGTCAAACATATTTGTTGCAAAAAATACCATGCTGAACTGCCCGAGTTAATTATAAAATCTTAAAATCAATAATAACACAAGTACATGTATGTATATGGTACTCAGTTCGAATAAGAAAATATAATCCACCACGTCTTTGTTGAAGTATTTAGTATTATATAGTCATTGAAATGTGTTTGTTGGAATAGATGATTTATCAATTATATAATGTATTTCTATCATATTATATACAAAGTAATAAACATATTACATCAACCTATCAAATCTGAAAGTTTTTCTTCGGTTATTTGAAATGTGTACGACATATTCTTAATGATTTAGATAAATTTACTGTAAGGTGTAATATATGTGCGTTTATACATACGTTATATGGAACGCATAATGCTCATTTCATTACTCGTTGTCTCTGTGTTCTTCATAGCAAAGACAGATTCCATGATAGCTCACTACAATAAGGGCAGCTTTTTTTTTCAAAAATATACGGACTATACGTTTGGCCATTCCTGTGAAAAATCACATCATGTGAGCTATGTCCTAAATGGATTTATATTCGTCGGTCCCAATTTTCGTCAATGCAAGAAAAACGACAATTTCGTCAGTACATTTAGAAATAGAAAATTAAATTTCAAAACATATTTTGACATGCGAAATAGAAACCACTTTTGATTTAATAGTTGTCATAACCAATGATTAAATGATGATGACGTACAAACCGGAACACCTGTACGTAAATGGAAATGGAAATGGTTTCGCTATTAATTGTGACTACCGAATAGACACTTGCTTAACCCTTCTAGGCTAACTGTATATAACACTTGGCGTTTTTGTGAATGGTGATTACTTTTTATTATTTTTTCACCTCGATCTTCGGATGTCCGTTTTAAAACCAGTCCATGATTAATGGGCCATGTCCACTCATGAATCTATGTCTAATAAGACGGCACGCATCAAATCTGGATTTTTGAAAACTGGGATAGAAATATTTTAGATTTTTAAGGATTTTAGAACATTTAAAGGCCGAGCTTGACCTTCTTGAATATCTGGTGGTAGTGCAATTAAGCGCATTTGGAGTTCGGCGGCCTTTTTCTCTGTAGAAGTGGTAACAAACCACACACAGCGTGTTTCGACCGAGTACAAAACTCGTGCTTCACATATAGGTTACTTAATAAAGTGAAGGCTCAAGACGCATCACAGAAAACAAAAAATATTGATTACCTGAAGATTAGTTATGACATAATAATCGTTCAAATATTTTCAGAATTACACTCAAAGACATGCAATAGACATCCAAACACTGATAGAAAACCGGCAGTTGCATCCCTTCATCAATTAGCAAACAAAGTGAGCTTGTATACATTGTTTTTATGATGGGCATTACATATGGAAGGAAAACAGAAATTAACTTTAAATGTTACGGAGTTGCAATTAAAGCCATGAAAAACCTTTTTTATGCAAAAGAGTTGGGGTTTTTAACCCCCCCCCCCCCCCCCCCCTTGACCCATCACAAGACACTGGAATTCACGGGAGTTTGTACGCGCTATCCCAGCGAGTGGACAATATGTGACTAGTGAAATTACTATTTTTTTGCGATGGAGACGAATATAATGCACTAATGCCTTTACAGTTGGCGCTAAATTTCTTGTCAGACGGACAGCGCGTGCTGCTACTCAACACTACATCCGGTGTAAACAATAACACACGAAAACACGCCCACTAACTAACGAAATTGAATTTTAAATTAGATAATGAGGTCTGCTTAAAAACTGTGATGAATAAATATATGATTATGGGAAAGTTTCATTACAATATCAGTTGATGCGAACTTGTATATTATGGAGACGAATGAGCACCACAATTTTCGTGAGTTAAATCGACGTAATTGTTGACAATTTTGCAAGTTTATTGCTGCAATCTCAACGTGTTTCGAAAAATCAAATCTACCACCATTTTCTTGATTGGCTGCTATTTCTACTCCGACATCGGCCTTTAAAGTGTTTTAAAAAGTGAACATATTTAATTTTCATATGTATACTCTTGTCAGTGGTTTATTACCTATCGTCTACTGTTATTTTTCGATAATAGAAAATAAATTAAGTCAACCTGATGTCATCTTATTGTCTTAAACATGAACTTTGTATTCGTCGGTACTTGACGACAATTGGTACCTGACGAAATAAAAGGCATTCACAGAACATCGGTTGTTCATAGTGATGTTGAAACTGTTTTATATTTAAGTGCCGTCAATTATTCCACTATTATCTTCATATTAAAAGTAGATGAGTCTCGTAATGCGGCATAAATTTATGAAAATACCTGATAACAGCATTTAATTGACGAGTGATGCAAGGCATGCTAAGTCCCCTGTCCACCTGATATCCCTCCATTGAGATAATTGTAAAAGTCGTTTAACCCTCTGACTGTGCTGCGGGACACATATGTCCTTTATCGACTAGCTGCGCTGCGGGACACATATGTCCCTCGGAACCTAGTAATGTTCTATCACCTATACTTTGCTTATTCCTGGACAGATTGAAGTGAAATTGGTATCAATAGAATCGGAGAATCATACTCCACATAGTGGTAGCCAACATTGTGCTTGGTTATAGCAAGTACAATTATAAGATCACAGAAACTTGGATTAGTAGCCACGTTTAGACCTTGACGTAAAATCCGGAGTCGTCAACGTCGTCTTCACAAATTTCATAGCGCATTGCATATAAACCCTACGAAACACTGTTATTATATTTTCAGAATAAAAAAATCAAATGCCTTGGTGATAATTAAGTTTTACATAAAATACAAATTTCCAAGCCGTTTATAAAATATTCTATTAAAGAAAACATGACAGACCAAAATTTTTCATCTTCTTATTCAGGAGTAAACGTTATTGTTACAAATTCGATTATAAAATTCATGAGCGAGTAAATGTGAGAGTGTGCTTTTCTTAATATAACAGTGTTAAAATTTTTACAGTGGGTATAATTGTTACCGAGAAAAATAGAGCTACACCATCTTCATTTGAGACTAGATAACAAAACTTCAAAAGGCAATTTCTTGCAAGTAAATTATGTACCAAGTATCACGCCCTATTCTTTGCAATATAAGGTACGCCTTTTTCTATTAAAAAGAAAGAGAAATTTTATGTAAAAATCTCTATTTATAAGAGATATGTATAGAATATACTTCGTTTCTTTACAGAAGATGCTCTGGAAAATAATTCTGTTGATCTTAATATGTTTACCGATATTTCATTTATTATTTTGAAATATATTGTTGCCGAAATATCGCCTGCCAACACGCAGTGCGTCAAAGATCGACGTCGCTGAGATACGGACATTTTGTCCATTGAAGTAAAGTGATGATATTCTGAGGGAGGGGAAATATTATACATTTACTCTGCGATTCACAAACAATTCTGTACTTACAACGTACATTGTCCATAATAAAGACTAAAAAATATTACTATACATATAATTCGTGGAAATGCGTGGTGACTAATAGATGAGTGCAAATAGGTAGTCCTATGTGGTTTTCTTTTATAATTCTTTTTGCAATTATGGTATATCCCTTTTATGCCATCTTACATAAGTAATTGTCCCGTAATTGATGACGTAATCAGACATATGCTCTTCATGTAGACATATTTTGTTATTTTCAATTTGTTTTTCATTTTCACTGATTTTGTATGTCCTCTGGCTTCATGATTTTTAGACTTATGGTTTGGATTTGTCCGTCGTCTTTACATTGAACAGTTCTTGTAGATGGCCATAAGTTTTTAGTTTCTTTAAAACTTTAAAAACATGTGAAATTGTAGAGTAGTATCTTTGCCTAATATGTACCAAGTTCTCTCAAATTCAGTCTAGAAGTAATGAAGACAAAGTTGAATATGTGAAAAATCCATACATCAAATATATCAAAAATATTTATGAAAGGCTTTTTTGTATTAAAACAACATAGTTCAAAGTAAGTCGAAGACGACTAAAATATCATCATTCGGACAGGAAGCCAAAACAGCAACACTTCCCACGCATCCTTCTATAGTGATAAATAGAAATTCTCCCCCAGGATACCAAAGACTGAGAGAGACTATACACTTCACTATAGAAACTAGTAGTAAAAAGACCAAAATAGCGTTTGCATATTATCTGTGGAGATGAAATTCTACTAGCATGTGTTTTGTTAATGTCATGTATTACAATGCAAGTCTTACAAGTATTTATTGGCGACAGAAAGTGAAGGAAATAAATTATCTGTACCAGGATATCAAGGAAATAAATATTCTATCCTTCAAAGATATGAAAATAAATAATCTGACTCGATCAAATTTGCCAGCCCTCCTCAGAATCAAATGGTCGTCCTCTAAAGTAGGACAATTCACCAGACCGAAGCAATTTTTACAAGATTGAAAGCAAAACTTTCATCATGATGACATTAGAAATAAGTTTGAAACCGAAATCGCTTCTGGAAAAGACCGCATAATCGATGCAGAAGTTTAAGATTATAAGATCAATATAACCGGACTTGTCCGTCAGTCCGACGATATTTCATTTTCGCTGCTAGTAATGTAATCTGACATTCGTGCCTATATGGTACTAGCCAAACAGAGATGCTGAATCCTCCCTGCCACTGGGAGGTTGTTGGCTTTCAACAAAAATACATGAATACCATTTTCTTCGTTTTCTGGAAAATACAATATTCTAGAACTGCCCATATCTTCAATATAAATATATGTATATATATACATATATTTATATTGAAGATATGGGCAGTTCTAGAATTTTTTTTTTTTTTTTTTTTTTGAAAATGGCGGGGGGGGGGATTTCTCCCACCCATGACATGTTTTCACTCTTTCGTCTGCAAATACAAAGTATGTAAATGGGATTAAAGATAAAGCATATACGATCAACAGCTATGAAAAACAATTTCAAATTACTCGACATAACTTACAAAACATAACTTATTTGATGTGTAACGAAATGGTTTAGCAATCGAATGCAATATCTATATATGATTAGTAATTCAATGTTTCACATTTATTGTCAGTGGGTGTGTGTCACTGAATGAAGTGCTTGTCTCTTGTCTTATAGGTCCCGGGTTCGACTCCCGCCATGGACCCACCGGTGTTCTGTCATTGGATGAGACAGTAAAAACCGAGGTCCCGTGTCACTGATGGCGTGGCACGTAAAAGATCCCTCACTGCTTCAATCAATCAATCACATTTATTATATCAACTCAGAATTTCAGAGGAGTGGATGGCCTACAGCAAAAAGATATGAGGCCTGGATTTGTCAGACAAAGGTCTCGAGCTGTGCGAACCAACAATATGTGGAATCTTTATATGGAGTATTTAGAACGCTATTTAAAATCATGTTGTATATTTTCCAAATCTTTTCCGTCTATTATCGATATCTAGCAGAACAAATGTGGAAAGCACATGAAATATGTATTTATATAAAGTTGAAACACAAATTTCAGAGAACAAGAGGAAACTATGTGCAGTATGCGGTAGCAAAGTCAGGACATGGTGCTCCTTTTCCGGCTTCGGATTCTGCAACCCGTGCTTTAAAACATTCCATAGCGTTCGACATTTTCACATGCAGCGCCATGAAAAAGAGTGCAATTAACAATAACTAAGAGGACTAAAATTGTATTTTGCAAAGTATATGGAATATTTGTAAAGATTTTGCAAAAATAAAAGAAGATTAGTTAATACATATTGCAACATCGCATACAACTTTTTGATATGATCATTAACGCGCAAAAAGTTATGTGGGAAATGACATTACAAGATGATGACGTTGCAGTGACGTAACGTAATTTGAACCTTAACGTCGCAGTCAGAGGGTTAAGTAGATAATCTAAGTAGTTTGTTTTTCTGTTTGGACAATCTAACAGATAAGTAAAATAATACACTCAGGTGAACATTTTTCTTAAGTACCTTTTGCATGAAATCTGTTTGCTCTGCGCAATGAAATAAGGGTATATCAAATCAGAAATAATATAGGAAGGGTAATATAAGTAGAATAAGTGTCTTATTTTGTGTTTTCATGCAGGGATTAAAATACAATGGCATGACGCATTATTTCTCATAAATGCATCAGACATTGTACTTTATTTCTGCATGAAAACACAAAATAAGACAATTATTCTTCTATATATGCGCTTTTAACGCCAAAATATCATACTGGAAACTTCCAATTCCTATTTATAAACTGCATCATTAAATCATTCTGGAGAAGAGTTATAAATTGAAAGAAACAACCGGTGGCACATGACAACGTAATGTTTATCCAGAATGACATACTTTTCATCGAATGTCAAGCACTTTAGCGCAAGATTCGACTTTAATGAAGTCACGCAAGGTTGGAAATGTCGAACATTTCATTATATGACGTCATTAGCTTAACAATCAAAAGTCTGCTAAACATCGCTTTCTGTGTTGAAAAGTGGGTAAAATATGGCGTGTTATGGCGTCACCGATCCAGGTACTTAACACAGAAATAAAATACATAGGTCTTGAAAGATTTATCTCAGGCAATTACAGTGGTTGTGCATATATATATATATATTTGTTATGATTCCAAGTGATGTGTACGCGTTAAGTTATACATTATAAGAATATTAGTTTCCTCTTACTTAAGTTGTCTATTTCCATCATTTGAAGAGTGATGTATTGTATCGGAGCAGGGAGGTGCTTCTGGTGGGTACGTACCTGGGGAAATAAAGTTTACTTTAAAAAATGATTACGCTATATCATGAGGAGTTTGATATTATAAATCAAATAAATAAGTGTATAAATATTCGGTCTCTTTGTTTCATTACTTCTTATTTGGCACGGCAAAGTGATAATAATGTCATCAAATTCTATTAAAACCCAGATACTGTTCCGAGATTCCATTACTTGGGGTAAACATGACAAATTGGTGATTAAACAGCGAAATGGAACCAAAAAAAAAAAAAAAGAAAAAAAAAAACGATAAATTAGAAATAAGAAAAAATAAGCTTTTGCAAGCACACTAAATGCAGGAATTTGGCAAATTTTGTTTTTGTATATTAGGAAAAACATTTAACTATTTTTATGAATATATATGTAGCGAAAAATAAGTCTTCTTATCTTATACGATAAGTTATATTTATATCGTTCCATGAAAGCATTTGGGTGAACTTAACTTATCATAATGTTAAGTAAAATTATTTCTCTCTTTGAAGAAGGCAAAATATCCATTTCCTTTATTGCTTTAATTCTTTAGAAATTGTAATATGTTAAGTGGTGGTTATTCAACGGTTATTTACGTACGCAATGTGATTGTATCAAATATTTATATATATATATATATAACATATAATAATACACGTGAGAGCAATTGACAAACTGATAAAGAATTAGAAATGCAGTATTAAATGTAAACGAAAGTAAATGAATACATTACCGATGTTTTTGTTTCTCGAAATTTGTGCGTGCGGCCTTGTCACATACACTAAAATGCGTTTGTATTTATACTATAGGCTAGGAGAATAGTCAGGAAATGCATAGGGAAGTTTTCACATACATTTTCTACCAGACATGTATATCATAATATGTGTGCTCTTTAGAGCTAAATGTAATTACATTCGTTTTGAAGATGTAGTATTATACGCATACAACTCAAGTTTGTGTACTCACAATGCATAAAGTTTTACAATTATGCCATGAAAAAAAACCAAACAACGGCCTATTAAAATTCGTTGAATTCATGAGATAGTAAAATAGTAAACACTACAAAAGTATCCCTTTAAGTCCCCTCATAAAACAATATTTTTATTTCCTTAATGCAAATGACAATTTCAAAACATTTTTTCAGATAAGCCGTAATAGTTTCCTTGCAATATTTTGATATCAAAGGTAAATCAGGTAACATCAATTGACAAAAATACGTGTCGCGATTGTAACAGAAATAGATATGATTTATTTTTAACATTATTTATTTATGTTTTTATTTCTTATTGTGAATGATACCCCACTACCACTTACACATATTCAACACAGCAGCGTAATGTTACAGAAATGAAACTGTAACCAGGGATATATTATCTTGTTCAATATCATCATCATATTGCTTGTTTTGTGTCATGACAGATGAAATATGAATCAGAAACACTTTCTTTATTGTGACTATGACCATGGAAGTATGACATTTCTTATGGAGTGACTCTGACTATGACCAAGCAGGTACATGTATGGCATTCTTTATGGACTGACTGTGTCTGTAACCATGGATGTATGACCTTGTTTATATACTAACTGTGACTATGACATTGCTATATGACATTGTTTATGAACTAACTGTGACTATGACCATGGAGGTTTGACATTCTTTTGTAACTGACTGTGTCTATAACCATGGATGTATGACATTGTTTACAGACTGACTACCACTATGACTCGGAAGATATATCATTGTTTATGGGTAGATTTTGAACTATGAACTTGGAGTCATGACATTGTTTAATTTAAAAAAGAAAATGGATACAGATGAATTACAGACAAATGGAGAGACAGGTGGTTTTATATGTATATCCTTCATTCTATGGTGCAAAATAATATACAAAGTATAGCTTCTTTTAAAAGCTTGCTGTATTTACATATCACTTCAAAACGTTAGGAAATATCCATCTCTTATTTCCATCAATAGCTTTTTTTTCAATGCACATGTATAATAAATATGGGTGGATATGTTGCAAAATTAATCGTAAATTGACAAAAATTACATGAGAATCGACAGAGCCGATAAATGCTGCGAAAATAATAAACAGAAATTAGAAATATTTAAGTTCTACTCCCAGTAGTTATGGGCAAGGATAAAGTGTTTGAGAAGGGGGACATATTTCATGATCAAGATCGCAAGGTCAAAATATTTGTTACGGACAGCAAGTTTAGCCATAATGAACAAGCGTGTGATGTAAAAGTGTTATCTCTAATAGCTGACGACTAATGCGGGTGGTTAAATTTTGAAAAAAGAGTCAAACTTCAAGGTCAAGGTCGTGATGTCGGTGATGCTACCAATGCCAAAGTTTTTTTTTTTTTTTCACAAGAAATATACAATATGTAAACGTATGTTTAATAGTTCGGAAGGTTTGACCAAAGTTAATTTTTTTTTTGTCTCGTCGATACCGAGACTAGGGTTATGATATAAGCTCTCTGGATAGTCGTCGTAGGTATGACAGATAACAAAGGGAAATGCTTCCTAATAAATGCAAAAGAGAGTTATTATTGTTCTACATTGTACTTCACCTTACTGAGATGTACCTACCTATGACGTTTGACGTTGATATCCCTAAAAATGTTGTGTTATACTATGGACACAATTTCAGTATGATAGATAACAAAGGACGGTAACTCCTAGTTAAAGTTAAAGATAATTATGTTATTTAAGCACTGCACTTCTCCTCATCAAGATTTATCTACATGTGAAGTTTCATGCTGATACCTCTATACAGGTTTCTTAGGCTCCAGACGAAATTTAAGTATGTAAAAAAAAAAGATAAAAACAAAGAACAAAGGGCAATAACTCCTAAAGTAGATAAAGGAGATTTATACACATTATACTTCTCCTCATCAAGACCTACTTACATTTGAAGTTTCATGCTGATATCTCTTACAGATTTTGTGAAAAGCTCAAAAGAAAATTTCAGTATGATATAAAACAAAGGGAAATAACTTCCACATCATGCAAAAGAGAGTTTTGATTCTTGTGCATTTCTCTTTTCGTTATTACGAATTATCTACTTAAAAAGTTTCATTTTGATACCTCTCATATTTTTGTGTTATGCTCGGGACAAAATTATGACGGAAAGACAAAAGGGGAAACTATGTGTTCTTTTATGGGGAGCATTGTAAGAAATCTTTAACTAGATATATTGTCAGAGTGAATCATAAATGGGATGCTTCATTGAGAGAAAAACAAAGCACAGAACAGTTTCACTCTATTTATATTTTTTCAATTTTCAAACTTCAAAACCTACTCATTGAACATTGTGCTTAGTATCCTTGCTTTCAAAACGTTATCAAATGCAGTTGACGACAAAAAAGATACCTCTAATTCAATCATGAATAAAGCTCCAGAATTGCCAGGAATAACGTAAGTACAGATAATTTCTGGGTTTTGATCGGGAAATTTTTAATTTCTTTGCTTTATTTAAGGGATCATATACCCAATATATTGCATCTCAGATATGAGGAGAAAATGTCCACAATAAAAGAACATATTGAGTAATGTTTGTTTTTGATTATACATGGCTATGGATAATGTTTGTGTGTGTCAGTCACACAGGTAAATTGACAAAAAAAAAACCCTCAAAGGACTGGATATGGTTTACTATAGACATTGGTCCCCAAAATACGAAAAAGAAAATGAGCGCTATGACAAGTGAGTAAGATATTATTGTCTAGTTTAACACTCGTTCTTTTAAATTATGAAGAAAAATGTTGAAATAAATGCTATTAGATTCAAGGACACGAGTTTAACATAGTCTGATTTGCCTTTTTTCATCATTTTCAACAGAAAATCTGCACGAATATGCAAAGTTTATTTTAAGAGCGATTACGAACAACTTTTATATTTCATCTAAAATGCGCTCTTTCCTTACTTATTTCACAGTATCAAAGAAAAAGTTGTTCTTAATCGCGCTCATATAAAAAACCCTTATAAATATATCAGTTTCCTTGGATAATTACGCACGCTTATTAGACGGTTCAAATCTAAAATACACCGCTCCGTGTTTCATTTAACGTTAAGAATGTAAACGTATCGTTTCTTCTGAATGATTTCGACACCCAGACTAAAGGTAAGACACTTCAAAAACACAATATTATCACTTTTTATGAACTGTGGTATTATGAAAATTATCCAGGCAAACGTTGCAGGCGGAGCAATAAGATGCTCTACATCCTACAGTACAGTTGAGTACAAGACCTAATATATTCTCCGAAGGCAAAGGCCGGTCTTGATCCTTAGATAATATTATAATGCTTATGATGTTTAGTATCTATAAAGTTTAAGTTTACATAATGTAAGACAGAACTCAGCCTTGTTTGTTTTGATATGTACTATAAATCTAAAAATTATTCCTGGTGGCGGTGATCGACGTCGTCTGCTTCGAACAGCCCACCCTCCGCCTTTCCAAGTCATCCATTGCACATGTAAACTGGAAATAAAATCCAAATATGTACATTGTATATGTACATTATTGATTATTATTAATGTATATTGAAGATTTGTATTAATCAAAGTTTTAATTTTATACAAAGTGACATTTATTTAAAATTACATCTATATTTCCGAAGGGTATCCCTTTGTACCTTATATCACGACGGGTGTGACCGGTCGGCAGGGGATTCTTACTCCTCCATGGCACCTGAACCCACCACTGTTTTGACAGAGGTTCGTGATTGCTAATATTTTATTTACATATGCATTGTTGTGTTTCTTCGAATTCGAGTCGTGGATATCAGATCAATATCTTTGATTTGTACTCAGTAACGTCATGTATGTCATTAAGAGGTGTTCGTTTGTGTTGTTGTGGTAATGACCTTTGCTCTTGTAATAGTTTTAAGACGTGCGGAGTCATGCTTATTGGATAAGTTGAAACTCAAATGCACAATAAAGGGATATAGTACATGTATGGCAGAACGACCGTAAAAGGGTGGTTCCGTAATTTATACCAAATAAAGAGGGTTGTTTTGGGACTATTTTAACGCCGAAGTTCAAAGAATGCTACATTATCCTATTTTATCTAATTACAAACGTGTCATAATTGCTGTGCATATCATTGTCTTGGCACCGTTTACAATAGAGTATGTTAAAAATAATCCTATGAAATTATTTTACATGTATTTGAATTCATTTTTCAGATGCCAAAAACCTACAAATGTTGTCTGTGTTTCAAACACTCTAAATCAAACATGAGGGGCCACATACTACCTGGTACGGCATTTCCTAGATACATTGAACGGAAGACCGGATTAAGGACTCAAACGATGTCATTTGCGCTACGTGTATAGCCAGAATTTACAAGAGTCTTCCAAAACACGATTGCCACATTACTAATACGTCGACGTGCCAACGTCAGTCTGATTGCCATCTACATGTGAGAGTACGCCATTTGCCA
Organism: Pteria penguin; assembly: GCA_035048485.1. NCBI lineage: Eukaryota > Metazoa > Mollusca > Bivalvia > Pterioida > Pteriidae > Pteria > Pteria penguin. Next base: position 28,361,998 of record CM068592.1, read on the forward strand.
GTCCAAAGTCTATTCCTCTCACAATTCCAACGACCACAAGATCTCGCAAATATTGAATCGTGTGTAGGAAGGAAGGAAATCACAGAAGTAGAATGATCAATGTTCCCAATGAAGCATCAACACAAGCTTTTATTCAGACGGGTATCTTCATATACAGCAAATCCAGATGTTGTGCTCATCATGTTGAACATTCATACTTTATAAACCAAGCTCTTTCTCTACTGTGTACTGTTAAATCAAATGATTGGTTTTCAAGATCTGATATTTTGAATTTGTTGTCATCTGTTCGTGACATGATGGCACATAGATGTAGCTACAGCCGTCTGAACTTTGATGTTCCTTTTGCAATAAATGACGAGGACTATGCAACACTTGCAGGATCTTTAAAGACCGAGTTCCAAGAACTGAGCGGGTCTCTCTCGTCTTTGAATAATGCATCGGTAAGGACAGTTAGGACGTCGATGGCCGCATTTCTAGTTAAAAGCAGGGCATGATTGTCCAATAAGATGAAGAAAGTATTCTTTGGATTGACAGGTTCCCAAATTCAACGCTTTGTACATAGTGTAAAGACGGCGTTCATAAAAGATTTCGTGCCTAGATGTATTGGTTTCAAACATATATCACATCAAGACTTTTGTGAACATCACCTTACCGATACTGCTAAAACGATATTTAGTGTAGTGATCGACGGTACTTACATACTTACATTTGTCGTTGATTGGGGATTCCGAGATGCTGTCAATTTTCTAGCAGATAATGGATTCCAAGTATAGATGCCATGCTATTTACCAAGAGGCACTAAGCAGCACAGCACGGAGGAAGCTAATCTTTCTCGCTTGGTAACTAAAATCCGTTGGATTGTTGAAAGTGTCAATGGTCGGCTGAAACAATTTTTTGATCGAGTTGTCCCTAACACATACATCCCAAGCATAGGATATTTTGTGAAGATAATATGCACTCTGTGCAATAGATTTCGACAGCCATTGACGACAAGAAAGAATGACCGGCGTACTCAACTTTTGACCGTGAGAGTGTTTGTACTGTCAAGCAAGATTGTATTTGTATTTAGAAGAAAACAACCTCATTCACAAAAGATCAATCTACAAGACACCAGAGGTCCATCATATGCAAAAGAACACAAAGATAGCAATGGCTCGTATAAGCTTTTCTTTGAGGAAAGTGAAGAAATTCTTAAAGTCAAAATTCACTCAGGACATTCGAACAGTATTCAGTATATGCTCTGGATTCGATATGATTCATCTGCTATTGAACCAATACAGAAGTGGTATTGCACGTGCAAAGTTGGAGCCAGAGTGGTTAGGAAATGCGTCTACATTGCCAGTGTCCTTAGGTAACTTGGCTTTGACCGACACCAAGCCAGTAAAAGACAGGTAGAAGAGATCAACACAGAACTACTGTTGGATTGTGCAGTTATACCCGAGGCAGATCCTGATTCTTCAGAATGCGGCAATGGATCAAGTTTTGAAGAATGAATCCAAAAACTAATACTGATAAGGTCATTCGTAAGTCCTCCAATCATCATTAATCTAATTAGAATTTCGTTAGAGTTTAGTTAATATCTAATGCAAATAAATTACTCTTCTGTAGATTGTGGCACATACCGATAACAAAAGAAGTTTATCGATGAACTAAGGGTAATTATAACCCCACTCCTTAAAAAAAAAAACAAAAACAAAAAAAAAAAGAAAGAAAACCAAAAAAAAAAAAAAAAAAAAAAAAAAAAAAAAAAAAAAAAAAAAAAAAAAAAAAAAAACCCCCAGAAACGAAAAAAAAAAAAAAAAAAAAAATCCAAACAAACAAACAACCCCCCCCCCCAAAAAAAAAACAAAACAAAACAAAAACAAACAAACAAAATCGGCAGGGTGGGTTGGGTTATGTCTCTCTGTCCATCTGTTCATATTTTTCCAGACCATAACTTCTTACTCCCTTGTCAGATCCCCATAATATTTGACACAATTGTTGTACATAACCCATGGGCGTGTTTTGACCTTAACCTATGGCCATATCGTCAAGGTCAAGATCACAGTGGATACATAGGAAAAAGTTTTGTCCGGGCCATAACTTCTGATCCCCTCACCGGATCTGAATAATATTTAACACAATTCCTGTCAATGACCTAAGAGTGTGTCATGATTTGTTCCAAGGTCATACCTTAAAGGTCAATGTCACAGTGTATACATAGCCAAAATCCTTGTCTGCGCGATAACTTTTTACTGCCAAGTTACCAAGTTAGATTATCATCCAGGATAATATATCCCACAATTGTTGTCCATAACCCAAAGGTGTATCATGACCTTGAGTCAAGATCATATCTCCAAGATGAAGGTCACAGTACACACTTGGTCGAAATCATTGTCTGGGCCAAAACTCCTTACTGCTGTGTTGGATCTGGATAATTACTGTATATGACACAAGGGCATATCATGAACTGACCCATGGTTATATCGTCAAGGTCAGTGTCAGTGCACACATAGGAATAATTTTGTCCGTGTTATAACTTCTGATCCCCTTATCGGATAGATTTGGATAATGTTTTACACAATTGTTGTCCATGACTTAAGGGTGTGCCATGACTTTGACTTAACGTCATATCTTGAAAGTCAAGGTCACGGTGCATACATAGTCAAAATCCTTATCGGGGCCCTTAACTTCTTACTGCGAAGTTGGATTCTTATCCAGGGAAAAATATCACACAATTCCTTTTCATGACCCAGGGGTGTATCATGACCTTGACTCAAGATCATATATCCAAGGTCAGGTTCACAGTACACACATAGTCGAAATCATTTTCTGGGCCATAACTCCTTCCTGCTCTGGATAGCATTTCACACAATTATTGTATATGACACAAGGGTGTGTCATGATCTTAACCCATGGTTGTATCTTCAAGGTCTGGGTCAGTGCACACATAGGAAAATATTTTGTCCGGGCCATAACTTCTGATCCCCTTATCGGATCTGAATAATATTTTATGCAATTGTTGTCGATTACATAAGGGTGTGTCATGATTTGACCAAAGGTCATAAAAGATCAAGGTCTCAGTGCATAGAAAACCAAAATCCTTGTCCAGACTATAACTTCTTACTGCTATGTTGGATCTGGATAACATTTCATGTCCAAGGGTGTGTCATGATCTCCATTGAAGGTCAAAATTTCAAGGTCACAGTGCACACAGAGCCGAAATCCTGGTACATAATTTCTTACTTCCAGGATGGATCTGTATGATATTTCACACAATTGTTGTCTATGACCCAAGGTGTGTCATGAACTTGACTCTAGATCATATCTCCAAAGTCAAGGCTACAGTACACACGTGATCGAAATCTTTGTGTGGGCAATAACTCCTTACTGCTATATTGGATCTGAAAAAGTTTTCATGCAATTTTTGTACATGACACAAGGTTGTGTCATGATCTAGACCAGAGGTTATATCTTCAAGTTCAAGGGCACAGTGCACACGTAGCCAAAATCCTTGTCTGGACCATAACTTCTTACTGGCAAAATGGATTTTGATAATATATCATACAATTGTTGTTCATGATTCAAGAATGTGTTATGACTTTGATTCAATATCGTTTCTCCAAGGTCAAAGTCAAAATGCACAGTTGTCAAAATCCTTGTCCGGACCATCACTCCTTACTGCTTTGTTGGGTCTTGATAACATTTCACACAATTGACATTCATGTCCAAGGGTGTGTCAGGAACCTCCACCGAAGTTAACATCTTCAAGGTCACAGTGCACATATAGCCGAAATCCTAGTACATGCCATAATTTCTTACTTACAAATTGGATCTGGATATTTCACATAATTTTTGTTCATGACTGAAGGGTTTGTTATGACCTTGACTGAAGATCATATTTCCAAGTTCAAGGTCACACATTTTAAAAATCCTTGTACGGTTCATAGCTTATTAATGCTATATAGTGTCTAGATAATATTTCACAACATTGTTTTCCATGATCCAAAGATGCGTATCACATTTTAACGTTTTGTCAGTCTGTGTGTCTGTCCATGAAATTAGTCCGGTCTATAACTTCTTCCTTTTATTTGGATGACAGATCAACTTTTACACAATTGTTGTTCATGGCCTAAGGGTGTGTCATGACTTTTGAACTATGGTCATATCTACAAAGTCAAGGTCACAGTCCATACATAGCCAGAATTCTTGTCCGAGTCGCAACTTCTTCCTTCTCATTAAAAGGAGATAATATTCTACACAATTATTGTCCATGACTTAAGGGTGTGTTATTACCTTGAACCCAGTTGATATCTACAATGCCAATGTCACGGTGCACACATGGCCAACATTCTTATCTGGGCCATAACTTCTTCCTGTTACGTTGCTGGAAGACTATATTTTACACAATTACAATTGTTGTCTATGACCCAAGGATGTGTATTGACCTTTAACCAAGGTCATATATATAATGTCAAGATCAGAGTGCACACAATCCAGATTGTTTTCATTGATTATACCACAAAATATACTTGTAAGTGGGACATCTATTACACTTCTACCAGTGCTGTATCTTGGGATGAATTATTACATGTTTCAACTTTGTTGACATGGGGACACTTGTCCCGTTAGGACTGCTCTAGTTAATATATGTTACACATGCTCAAAGAAAGTTAAAAACAAACATACAGCTAAAGACGGTATAGCCGCATTGTAAAGCAAATTCGCAACAAGATCAAGGTCGCAAGCTCAAAAGCCATCGTATCAATTGTACGTACTTGTTGTAAAGAACCTATGTGGGAAGTGTCAATACCCTATCCTTCTTTATCCAAGAGATATAGCCAAAAAAAGATAAAGTCAAAGTTTATTCAAAGCTTTGCAATCCAGCCAAAAATGCGTACAAGAAATTTACACTGCTTATGTTTTTTTTTCTGAAAATATGGTTGAGTAGAGAACTTATTAGAAATAATTGTTTATAATTCCAAAAGACAATGTGTTTTCTCTTTCGAAGCTTACAAAGACGACACCTTTTTGACATATATCTATAAGAAAACATGTAAAGTCATATGCATTACCGCTACATAAAGTTTGAATTCACCGATTGTAACAGTACAAACGACTTCCACAACAATATAAAATTGTTACAATGTTCATGTTACTATTAGAAAAGTTTTCTTGATGATTTTTGAGTTGCAGTATATAGTTTATACTTTGCATTAATGATAAAGGCTACGTGCAGTGAGTGAAATATCAGCAATTTTTTTCTTTTTTATTTTAAGCACAGATTAAACTGTAATTAAAACTGTAATTTCTACAATTCATGCTATAAATAATTGACTGTTATTATGTAGATTACACTTCATACATATTGATCGACTTTTTTCTTGCTTAACGTTACTCCACGATGATTGCACTTATTTGATGACAGCATCTGTGAGATGCATTGCACAGAAATTTCTACCTTTGAAACTGGTCCACTTGAGGCATTGAGAGGTCTTTTCCGTGTCACATCATTGTCTTGTTTGAAATACATGACACCGGTGTGACTTGGTCTGTAAACGAAACGAGAACCGATTCTGAAATTGATTGACTGATTATTGTTTTACGCCACTCTACGATTATTTCACGTATATGCTGACGGCATCTGCCTGATGAATTGCATACAAATTTCGACCTTTGCATAGGACCCGCCCGAAGCAGTGGGGGATCTTTTAAGGGAGGCCTACCGTGATGTCAAGGTAGATCCCCCTTTAAATCTGTTGCATCCACCTCTATATACGTAAGCAAAAGCATACACATGTTAGTGATATTGTGTCTTTGACAGAACAGGAGACGCTTACTACTCCCGGGCATCTGCTCTCATCTATATTAACTATTTCAGGGGTCCGTGAATGTCCACTGTGATACATTCCTGTCATAGTCATGTGATACCAATTACTGTCGTATTTCACTTTGATTTTCACCGTGTGGAAAATTCAGAATCGTCGTGATGTTTATATAAACAAGGAGATTTATGATTCACGCTCTTTACTTAGAAATTACAAAGTTATGCAGGTATTTTTTATCCATTTATTCATTTTAGGTCAAAGTATTTTAAATCTAACATTTTCCTTTTTTTCTACAAATGTGATTAGAGATACACTCGGTCCATACCTAAATGCAAACGCGTATAACTATAAATTAACCTTTATACTTGCGAATGTGCCAGTCGGCAATGATAAGGTAAAGAAGATCTGAATCCTCCCTTTTGCCAAGTTTTTAAAATTAATAATAATAATAATAATAATAATAATAATAATAATAATAATAATAATAATAATAATAATAACAACAATTACAATAACAATAACAGTTTTATTTTATGTCAGAGATTCTTCTATTTGACTTCACTCAATATCATGTTGTCTGAGCCATATCGTCTGGAATTATTTCTATGTTGTAAAGCATGTAGTTTTAAGGCCATGCTCATCTTTTGAAAGACAATCGTGTTAAGTGTGCCAAATAGCTATAGACTGATAGAAGACGTTGTTTGTTTATAAATTACATATTCACCAATAAATAAATACTTACTGCTCAGATCTCTTAGACTAAAATACCTGAAATTCATATATTCCTATATCCCCTGTGATTTACTTAGGCTCATCGTATATATTTATTTGAATTAAGAAGATTAAGCTCATAATGTGAAACAGGACAGAGCGGTGGTTGAAATGCAACGCGTAAACGCGGATTTCTGTCAGCGTTAATGCATTCACTATTCCCAACTTCGGTTGATCAGTTATGGTTACTCTAGAACAGCACTCATTTGCAATTGAGTAGATCATAATACCACAACTACTTATCAAATACATCACACATCCTCTACAGAAAATAGTGCTCTTTTTGATACTTTAGATCAATGGGCGTGTTAGGTAATATGAAAAAAGGAATTCACAAGATTGAGATACAACTATCTGAATATAATGATTTGAAGAACATTCAAATAGTGACATGCAAATTGGGGTCTACAAGTTCCAATATTAAAATGAACCACACTATTCAAACAAAATGAATGTGCTGAATTAAAACTACGTGATAGTAAATTTGTACTAAATCCTTTTCTAAATTCTGTGTGCACATAAACAGATAGATTTATTAACATTACAGATACAACTATCTTCACAAAATAATATTAAATTGACTCGTTACATTATCTTACATATCATACACATCGAAGTGTGCAAGGAATCAAGATTAATTCTGAAGTAGTGAAAAATAGTATAGGCTTGTTAATATTTCTGAAATAATTTATTTTATACGAACTTGCAAAATCAGACACAGGATAAAAATGGACCATTCACCTGCCAACATGTACTTTTGCACTGGACCTCGGTTTCCTATTCCATTAGCAAGAAAAGACAGTTTGTGGGATTCGAATCCGGGAGATTTGTCCGGCAGGAAAGCAGAATAAGTATTGAGATAGGTCGACTGCAAAAACAAAGCAAATCTATTGATATTTGATTTGAATTATTCATCAAATAAACTAAATTGCGATGGCTTTGATGCAATCTTGCCGTGTCGACCACATGTATGCCCCAGGATAGACAGTTATGGACACTAGAGACCACATTTAAAAAGATACCTGACGGAAAACAGTGTTTTCTGTATTGCTTGGCACCATGTAAAACTGAAACACAAGACACTTAAAAGTTCAAGTCTATCTCACAAAAGCAAAAAGTGACTGTGGCGGTAGTTTCGCAGACATATAACATCATGATATTATCATTCACTTCAGGGTTAAAATAAACTGTGTATGATATCTTGTCTTAAAATCTATGTTTTTTTTTTTAAACTAAAAGCAATATTAATATTCCTGAACATTGAAGTAATAAGAAAGAATTTGTAATATTAAATGAAGTATGTATCAGACAATTTACAATGTAAAAAAACATAACTTGTCCTAAGTTGATCACTTTGCTATCAACAGGCAAGAAAATATCAAGATATGTTATACATTATCTTGTTTGAAGTGTATTTGATTGTTTTCTTTTTATTTCTTTTTTCCGTATTTGAGATACTACATAATATCTCATAATTAACGCATAAATTCATGTATTTAGTTTATCTATGGAAATTTACTTTAATGTTAAGTTTAGCCAACAAGTAACGATTACCAAAACTAAACAGTGATTCTTTTTTCATTTATTTATTTTAACACGTAGTTGTAATAGCTGTCTCTGTGGTTCTCTTTACTTTGCTTCTATTTTCGTAAATTCTGTAAAAAATGCAAGAAAAGAATTTAACAATACTATTTCTATTTTACAATATGTTACATCTAATATTTTTTTATTTTAAAAAATCCCGAACGAAATACGTAATGTAACTTACTGAGATGTCCGTTCCTTCAGTTCTTCGTATGGATTCGAAAAGGCACCAACTTCACTAGATTAAAAACAAACAAAACATTTAGATGTAATTACAGATTGAATAGTTGACCATATGATATATAAAATGTATGTTAATTTTACAATACATTCATTACCAATAATAGATTTGATTCAAGTATACAGAATTACATGTATAAAATGCTACATTACCGGTTCCTGATGATTGAAAAAACCCCGCATTTATACTTACGCTATGCATATATCTGAAAGCAAAGATGTATATTTTCATAAAAAGAAATGTTTCAAAAACTTTCAAGAAGTAAATGTTATTAAAGCATTATTTCTTAAAATTTGTTCCTTCGACAAGTTAGGCAAGTAGCACGTTTATTAAAAATCTAGAAAATTTCATATTGAAATAAATATATGACTTGTGACGTCGCAACTACAATTAAAGGGGAGTTAATCTATAGCATATGAAAATGTACAAACATTAGGCATAATTAATATAAATATAAATTCAAATTCAAAATTTCTAGATGTCCATTTAATATATATATACAAAATGATTAAGCCATTTATAGCGCTAACAAATCAACAATGGTGCGATATACGTTATAATTTTTTGCACCGGGTGAGCATTTCGACAACTTATGTATCTTTAATGATACGCATGGCCGAATGATTGAAATTCTAATAATATATAAATATTTGATGAGCTGAGTTGACCGAAAGCAGCCAAAAAAGTGAGCCTCATGATCAGTCTAAGGACAGAGCCATGTATGAGGGAGATACTCTTTAGTGTAGTAGTGACTTATAAAATTTCATGAATGAAAATTTTAAATATATATTTCACGTTGGTACAAAAGTACAACGAGTTTGTAGCTTACTTCATGTACTCGACAATTAATGTATATGATTTACTGTATAACCATCGAATTGGAAATCTACATGTACGATGCCTTTTACATTGTGATGTAGAGAGATAGAAACTCATATTTAAACCACACATGTTAAGTTCTTTATCATCTCGGCGCTGGTTATATTGCAATTGGAACACTCTTACAGCAGATTTCAAAAACATTTGATAACAGTTCGGAAATTGTTGAAAGAAGAATTCGAAGAAATTAAACCTTCATAACTGCTGCATTTTCATATTTCCTTTTGCTTTTTGGTACTGTTTGTTTTATTTTTGAAATCGTACAAAAATGATGATGTAGCCGTCTCTCAGAAAATTGCAGAGAAATGTTTGCTAAGTTTAAAACAAAATTCTATTATTAATATTGATATCGATTGTAAAGAACACATATCAAAGAAGCAGAGTGGTTTTCCGATGAATTCAGCATATTAACAAACACCTTGTTCAATATATATTTGTCCCACATTAACTATCTCATTCGTACTGCTTCCATCATCATATACATGTTTCATGGCTGTTTCTGCCTGTAATGACGGCGTTGTTCCTGAAGTGTTACGGGTAAATTCTACCGAGGACTGATTTGACCTCACATTGTGTATGCCTAACATATCTTTAGGTTTATTTGAAGAGGTGATTGCGTTCTCAGTCGTGGGTTGAAGTTTACATATCCTGTGAAAATGAAATGACAGAATTATCAAATGTTTCTTCTCAATATTTCTCCTTTAAAGTATAGCTATCCTTATAACCAATCCAAAATAATTTCAAAATCCATAAAACCTAAACATACCGGGTATTCTAAGATTTCTATGTGCAACACTAAAAGACGTCTTACTTGCCATCACATCTTTTGCACCATTAAATCCACTGTTAATGGAAACACATGTGATATTAAAATAAACCAAGACATTAACTGAAATACCTCCAATTTAATATAAGTTATAACCTGAGTATCAGTATGTAGGTAAAACTCCCCAAACATGGAAAAGTCGTTTTCGTATTCATTCATACAAGATCAGACATAATTCTAAACGTAAATACAAGGATTTTCTTTACAATCACTTCATCAAATAAAATCACAATATCGATAACGCTCTTATCACCCCTAATGAAAACATTACAAAACTACCCAGAGAAACCAAATCTGAAATGACAATACGACGTTTAGTTAATGAATTTTATTGGATTAAACATCTACAAACCCCATATTTCCTTGGTTTCAATGAACACATTTTGCAACAATGTATCATTTCCTCTTACCATAACAATATCAATATGTTTTCACTAAGACAGAAACACAGGTCGTATGGTCGTCGCCGCAATGGCAACCGCAGAAGACATGGTTGATGGAATAGGCCACTAGACGATCTACTGCAGATAGCCAGAACTTTGATTAATATACGTTGTAACCTGAGTAACAAGGGGCGGTAGGGCTCAGTATGTAGGTAAAACTTCCCAAATATTGAAAAGCCGTTTTGTTTATTATTTATATAAAAAGAGACATAATTTTAAACGTAAATACAAGGATTTTTTTTTTACAATCACTTCATCAGATATCATCACAATTTCGATAACGCTCTTATCATCCCTATTGAAAACATTAGAAAACTACCCGGAGGAACCACATCTGAAATGACAAAATGACGTTTAGTTAATGAATTTTATTGGATTAAACATCTACAAACCCCATACCCCCCCCCCCCCCCTTGGTCTCAATGACCAAATTTTGCAACAAAGTAACATTTCCTCTTAACATAACAATATCAATATATTTTCACTAAGACCAGAAGTTAAGAAGAAACACAGGTCACACGGCCGCCGCCGCCATGGCCACCACAGAAGACATGGAAGACTGAATATTTTCATTAGACGATCTACTGTGGATAGTCAGAAATAAGGGTCGTCACGAAGTTCTACATTCATTATCCCATATTCCGGTCATCAAATTAAAACCTGGATAAGGCTGATTTTAGAAGTATACGTTACGCGGATTGATTTAGACTTAATATGATGATAGCATTTTCATATAACATACTTTACCCATGCATGCTATCGTTTCTTCCTAAACTGCAATTTATCAAGATAAAATTTGTAAATAAAGGTTAAGATCTGCTCATCTAATTTTAATTCCTTTGACTCTATTTCATCGTTTGTTCATGCGTTAATTCTAAATTCATTGATTAGCCTGCCGGCCATATTATTACCGGTGATGGTAATTGTTTACGTTCACTTTTTAATAAAGGGCCAGGATACATTTTTATCAAATGCCGGGATATTGTTGAAGAAGCATTAAACATTTATTGTAAATGACGGAGGAAAAAAGAGGTGTAAAATACATGCCTTGAATGACTGGAAAAGTGAAATCTTAAAAATTATTGATATTCGAATTATTAGTTTTACACTTAATCCCCATTTATTCAAACAACCACATTATATAGCAGACCAGTCTATAAAAAAGAAAATGGCTGATATACATAATACTTATGTAATCGTACCTGCTGACAAAGCAGCTAATAATATTATCATTGTTTGAAAAATGTACTATATTACAATTCTTAAAACTAAATTGCACTCTACTTCTACGTATGTTTGAAACCCCGTTGTTTAAAGACAAGATCCTATCTGACCACTGTGAAGCTATGTGCGACTTCAATTTAAGTGTTGATAAAAACGATCTTCCAATTATACATTGGCTTCCCAGATTACACAAAAATCCACATAAATCACGTTTTATATCAAATTCTAATCATTGCTCTACAACTGTGCGTTCTACACAAATTACCTCCGCTCTTATTTCAGTTAAAGATCATGTTATCAATTACTTTTGGTCTATCATTGAAAAATCTCGTTTGAAAAAATTTGAGGAAAATAACGTTTCTACTTTTGATTTTTCGACAAGATATACCTCTCTATCTCATGATTTAATCAAAACCAAATTGTTGTCTCTCATATGCTGGTGTTTCAAAACAGTGTCTAAATCATACCTATGTATTTCAGCTACATCGGATTTTTTCTCTTACAAACAATATGATAGTTATAAATACTGGACTTGTACTGAGTTGTGTAGTGCTATCACATTTTTTATGGATAATATTTATGTACAATTTAATGGCAAAACTTATCAAAAGATTATTGGGATTCCTATGGGCTCTAACTGCGCTCCCCTTATAGCAGATTTATTTTTATACTGTTATGAGAGAGACTTTATGCATTCTTTTCAAACCTCTAAACGTGTCGACCTTATTAATAAGTTCAATGAAACCTCTAGATATCTCGGTGATATTTTAGTTATCGATAACCCTGAGTTTGAAAACTATTATACTGACATTTATCTATCTGAACTTCAATTTAACAAAGCCATTACTTCCGAGCTGATAAACACCTTTTACGGATTTAAATATCAAAATTGTTAACAACAATATTCATACCAACATATGTGATAAACATGGCGACTTTGGATTTCCTACTGTAAATTTCCCTTATCTAAATTGTGATGTCCCCACACCCCCATCATATGGTACTTAGATTTGTGAGTTGGTTCGGTTCGCCAGAGCCTGCACAAACGTTTTGGATTTTTACGCAAGAAAAAAAAAAGAATAAAAAAAAAAGAATAAAAAAAAAAAAAAACAAATAAAAAATAAATAAAGAAATAAATATCACATTACTTATAAACTTCTTACTCAGGGTTATAGATATCATACACTTCGAAAAACGTTTGGTAAATTTTATAGATCTTATTCGGACATTTTATCTTAATTTAACTTTTCAACAATACGTATTAAGCGGAATATCCCATCCCAATTTCTACACTGATCTAGTGTACAAACTAATGAGTGACAAATGTTCCGATAATTTCATATGGGTTGGTTCTTAAATTATTAAACGTCTTCGACATCGGAAGGGTATAATGACATAAAAACATAAAGACATGAATGACATGAAAATAGGTTTTCGGGATGTTAAAGAATCATGTGAACTGACACATATTTCCTTAGCTAAAACATTCCATGTCTTTCCACCGGCATATTCTACATTCATGTCATTTCCATTTGACTTAATTGTATTAAAAAAAACTTATTACATTTAAACAGGACAACTTGTATTTGAATATTGAATTTGAAAAATAACTGCCTTTGTCTTTTACGTTCATGTCATAATATCTTTATATCATTATACCACACTACAGTACCATTACATTCTTATAATACGAGTACTCATATAAATATATACATATATATAAGATTAACATCAATAAATATTTACACCATTTAAATCATCCAATGGGAAAATATTACAAGAGGATGCAATCTTAGACGTAAATTCTACAGATACGCTTCTCTTGCAAACCGATTGTCATGTCACTATAACCTGATTTATTGCATTCCCCCCCATATAAACCATGTGTACTGTATAAATATATATATTTTTATACATCACACGAAGACAACCAATAAATGTTGCATTCTATAATTTTAATTAACAGTGATTACGATGTCATATACCCTTTCTTCGTTCTTGTCATTTCATAGCCCCTAAAACCCCTAAAATGTGTGTTTGTGTGAGTGTTTTCCGTAAAACTTGTTTTATCGGTTCATTATAATCTTACAAACCATAACATGACTAGAAATACCACATAAAATGCATTCTTTTAGCTTTTATTCCCCGTTTTAATTTTCATGTTATTATGCCTTTTCGGCCGTTTCATGTCATTTCAGTGACCAGTGCTGTGGCCCATATAATGCATAAAGTTTTGTTAATAGTTGATAGATCGGCTCCTTATATCAATTTTTACCATAAAGTGGCAAAACATACTACAGAAAATGCATTCTTTAACTGTTAACCTCCGTTTTATATATTTTCATGTCTTTAGTTGTCATGTCATTATACCTTTTCGTTATTCATGTCATTTCAGTGACAGGTGCTGTGACCCCTACAATGTACAAATTTTTTCTAAAAGTTGATAGATTTGTTCCTTATACCCATATCTATTATAAAATAGCAAACAATATTACTTAAAATGCATTCTGAAACTTTAATATCCCGAAAACCTATTTTCATGTCATTCATGTCTTTATATTTTCATGTCATTATACCCTACCTTCGACATCGACAGAATGATCACTGGATCATCGCTAAGACCAAAGTTCTTGTATTGTGCCCCTCAATAACCCAATGCACACTCTAGCTTGAGCGTTGCACTCCGACTAACAGGGCGGTGGGGACTCTATCACAGGCCTTGTCCAAACCTTTTCAGAGTAGACAAGGTCCTGATTACTGGTCCCTTCTGACTGTTAGTCGGGACTCCTATTGATCAAGGATTTGAGCTCGCTTACAGACGTACAGAGCACGTTTACATATTATTCTATGTGTGATTTGTCCATACACACAGAGACACAATCTCGGGATAGAATATATTCATAACAAATAATGTTTAGACACGTCACATGCAAGGCGAAGGACAACATACGGCGGATTATGTAACATGGCACATGGTCTTGACATATAGAATAGAATTTGAATTGATAGTCATGATTTCATAAACAATAACGTCTTATTGGCATCATTATTGATATTTTAGACCTATTTCCACAGGAAAATTTGTGCATAAGTTTCTATTTACTTACCTATCACATCTAACACAGCTATCAATGAAGGCTTGTAATTTTTATTGATAGATTTACTTTTAAAGGCTGTAATATTTACTTACCTTAACAGTAAACACATCTAGCAATAAATGCTTCGATGATCACCAACAAGACTACACCTAAGAGGAGATACACAACTGCAAAATAAAAAGCATTGATATAGAGAATTGGCTTATCAAAGTTTCTAAATTTTGAGATCCGTTAAAGGACATTGTAAGTAGATGAGGAATCTGCGATTGTTTTGTTATCTCGTAGAAGTAAAATAGTATTAGGGTCCCCCTCATTACTAGAATAAAATGAGTATGATGATGGGTGTCAAGAAACAATTTTAATGCAAACGTACAAGTAACAGTGGATGATGACATTAATTTCGACGCATGTAAATAATCGATTACACGAGGTACATTTTCAATTTATATAAAGGGGGATACGGATGCTTGTTCACGGAAACGATATGGTAGATCTCGAGAACACGCCGGGTCTAATTCTAGTGGATCCCGCACAATACTGATACTATACGGAAATTTGAAGTCGATTTGATAGACAGGACGTATCAGAGTATAGTTCAAACATAAATTGTGTGTGGTACGATCTTTTAAATACGAGGTAGGAGGCTAGATGGCTTTTGTGAGGATAAGATTCGCAGACGCAATATCATGGACAATATATCGATGACTTTTGTTTTCAAAATGAAAACAAAAATCAGTGCAATCATAGTTTTTATTATTTGTAGAAAACTTTTATTGCAAAATGCGAAGTCATGTGTAACATCTGCATATCTGTAGACGTCTTAAATACAATGCATACACAGTTTGTATTAAAACCACGACGCGTTCATACGGTAACGTCATTTGCAGCCTGTAAATCACTGATTACATGCTGGACATTTGAAAACACAAGCATATCGCGATTGGCATGAAGTAGTGAGTGATTTGTTTCAGTCAGTGTAAGACACTTTCCTGAAGAGAGATAGATGAGCAGACAATAGGATTCGAACCCTGCAACTTTCAGTCCCGAGCAGATATATCAATGCAGGTACAACGGCTGTAAAGGAGAAGTATCTGCTGTTGATTAAGAGCTTTAATATAGCAACCGTATGCAATGCTTCGGAATAAACTATTTTCTTATCTGCAACCTAAGAAAATTTTCAAGTCGTCGTTAAACATGTCTGTGTATACTAATTCAACCATAAATTCTTTCTCTACTTCCTGTTTTCATTTAATTTCACTCTCTATCGCCTTACGTTTATCTTTTTTTTTATTAGAAAGTCTCATCATACTAAAGTGCTTCTTGAAAAGTCCCAAATAAAATCAAAGTTAAATAATTATCTTATAAATACAGTTCATTTATCTATTCCTTACTATGCGAATTAGTGATCTCTATGGTGTTCGATCTGTGTACGAAACTTACGCAACACTGCGCTTTAATACTTTTCAACGGGTTAATTGATTGACAACCGGAACTGTTGTCACTTTCATTATTACAAAGAAGAAATCAGATGTTTATATCATTTCTAATTTATTTGTTTATTGTATTCAGCGTTTACCAACGTTCGCCTGTGATTCATACAAACATACAACGATCGCATAACATGTTGTGAGGATCGATCAAACATATTTGTTGCTGTTACAAGAATACCATTCTGCACTGCGGGGTTAATCATCATTTCCTAAAATCGATAATAATACAAGTATTTATAGTAAGGTGTGCATGGTACTTAGTTCGAATAAGGAATTTTAATCCGCCAGATCCTTGTTGCAGTATTTAGTATTATATAATCATTACAATTTTTGTGTTCTAAAGGATGAAATTTAACGAATACATAGTTTATTTCAATCATACTATGTCCTAAAAACCTTAAAACATATTACACAAACCTATTAAGTCTGAAAGCCTTCCTTTGGTAATTTAAAAACTGTTATTAATAAATCTAGATACATTTACTGTAAGGTGTAATATATATGCTTTTATACACACGTTATATGAAACACATATAACTCATTTTATTGCTCATTGTCTCTGTGTTTTTGATAACAAAGACAGATTCCGTCATTGCTCACTACAGTAAGGGCAGCTTAAATGATTTTTCCCAATATATGCGGAAAATACGTTTTGCCATTCCTGTGAAGAATTCTGTCAAATAAGCTTTATACTGTGAATGGCTTAATATTCGTTTGTCGATTCAAGAAAAAAGTACATAATTTTTTCAAAAAAAAAAGAACAAAAAATTTTGACATCAGAAATAGATATCCCTTTGAATGGTTTAATAGTTTTTATAGCCAATGATTAAACGAAAATGATGTACAAACCGGTGCACCTGTACGTAAATGGACACCTTTTCGTTGTTAACTGAGAACACCGAATATACACTTGCTCAACCTTTTAGGCTAAGTGTATATCACACCTGACGTTGTTGTGAATGGTAATAACTTTTCATTATTTAATCACTTCGATCTTAGGACGTCCGTTTTAAAACCAATCATGTTCACTCATGAAACAAGACGACTCTCATCAAATCTAGATTTGATATATCAATATAAATATAATTTAATATCAATATAAATATCGTAGATTTTTCGCGACGTCAGTGCGTTTAAAGTGTTTTAAAAGGTGAACTTATTTCATTTTCATAAGTATACTCCTGCAGTGTTTTAATCTGTCGCCTAATGCTATTTTTCGATAAATGAAAATTGATTAAGTGAACTTGATATTATCGTTTTGTCTTAAGCTTAAACTTTATATTCGTCGGTACTTAATTTTGCCATTGAAAGGGTTGACAAAATGACGAAAATTGGTTCCTGACGAAATAAAAGGCATTCACAGTACGTCTGTTGTGCATGATGATGATGGAACTGTTTTATATTCACATGCCTTCGATTATTCAAATATTATCTTCATATCAAAAGTAGGTGAATCTGGTAATGTGGCATAAATTTCTGAAAATGCCTGATAACAAGCATTAGCTTCGATACACCATGGCAGAGTAAGCATCCCCTGCCGATCGGTCACAACCACCATCATGTCGTAAGTATATACGACTTGGTATTATTCACAGTAACAAGAGTAGGAATCGGCACAGCCACAGAGAGTATATGTCACGATCAGTATAAATAATACAGTATTGTAAAGTGGTAGTATAGACGGTCTACCTACTCTGAAATACCGAGGTCAAAATGTCAGAAAACATTGTATCACATAAGCAAATAAAGTATTTATAACGACCGTAAAATTTGGAGAATGTAAGCTTAAGGTGTGATACCTTATATCATTGTTATAGTAAAAAAAAACCAAGCAGGTCGCCTCGATAAATAAAGGAATGATAGATACCCGAAGACGCTCGAGCATACCTGATCATAGAGACACACAATAATTCAATATCAAACATTCTACTCTATATATCTGTTCAATTTACAGGAAGAAAAGTTAAGCCTTAATTATTATTTATAGCTATCCCCAACTTATGAAAGGTGCAATATAGTATAAGTACTAGGAGGAAATTGCTTAATGGTGTCATTTACAACAACTAGTTTAACTGAACTAGAATTCTGTTGATTTTTTTTTTAAGATGGAGAAGTTAGCCCGAGCACGACGCACTTCGAATAGATTTATAACAGTAGGCAGGTCTGTTTGCATTATATTATATTCTTGCGTATTGCCTTAACCCAGCTGTGTATGGTTTCACCGATTGCTTTGTATAAATTATGATATATCTATTTAATTTGATATCCTGTGTTGGTGGCAATGGTATTAAACGGACAACTTAAATGATTTATAATAAACACAAACATAATACAATAATTTTGCAATTATATCAGATTAATACCTGAATCTTCATTCAATGTCTAAACCAACTAATTATTATTAAGAGTAAAACAGAATAAGGAAAAGTACGGACAGAATCAAGGTTAGGACGAGGTAGCATGGAGAAAATATCTTCACGCTAACCGCCCGGGCACACTAAACATATATCCGTAATTAATAAAGTAAACAGGTGTAAACATGTATAATCAATATGATTATATAACGATCTAACAATTATTGCATCGTATTTCTAAAATATGTAATTGAAGAGTGATGCAAGACATGCTAACTCCCTCATCCATGATTGCATGTGTCGTCTAAGTAGATGGTCTTTGATTTGTCTTTTTTTTTTACTTTCTTAAAAAATATACTCAATGTGCAACTGTTTGACAATCTAACAGATCACTAAAATTATACACTCAGAATATCATATTTCCTTAAGCACATTTTGCATGTAATCTGTATCCTGTGTGAAATGAAATATGAGCGTATCAAGTTCGGAATAATATAGGAAGAGTAATATGTATTCTTGTTATGGTTCAAATTGATGTGGCCTTCAGCATTTTAATACATATGTTAAGTAATAAATTATAAGAATATTAGTTTCCTCTTACTTAAGTTGTCTATTTCCATCATTTGAAGAGTAGTGTATTGTGTCGGAGCAGGGAGGTGTTTCTGATGGGTACGTACCTGGGGAAATAAAATTTACTAAGAGAGAATATGATTACGGTATATTATGAGGAGTTTGATATTATAAATTAATTAGATGAATAAATATGTAAATATTCGGTCATACTTACTTCTTATTCTGTGGCGTCATCAAATTCTATTAAAACAGATCTAAAACCCAGATATTGTCCCGAGAATTCATCACTAAAGCTTGGTGATTCAACAGTAAAATGGAAACACAAAACTCAACAACGGCATATTGAAAATTAACTTTTGCAAGTAATCTAAATGCAGGAATTAGATAACGTTTGTTTCTTTTTATTATGAGAAATATTTGAAGCGAAAAATAATCTTGTTAGTTAATAAGATATACTATATTCATATATGTTTCAAAAGAGCATATGCTGTCACCATATACGTGAAATATTCGTGGTGTGACGTTAAACAAAAATCAATCAATCAATCAACAAAAGAGCATATAGGTGAAAAAAAATTGATTTTGTTGATGTCTTATCATTTGAGGCTTGTTAGGGATGAATTATCTTACCTTATCATAGTGTTAAGTAAAAATATTTCTCTCTTTATTTAAGACAACCTATATCCTATTATTGTATGAATTTTTTGGAAAATGTAATATGTTAAGTAATGGGTATTCAACGTTTATTTACGTAATGAAGTTGTGTCAAACATTTATCTATATAACTTACGATAATAAAAACCAACCCATTTAGCAAACTGATATAGAATTAGAAATGCAGCAAATTAATACATTACCTAGTATTTTTTTTTTCTTTGTCGAAATCTGTGCGTGTTTCCTCTAACATGTCACAAATACTAAAATGCGTTTGCCGTTATACCATGGGTTCAGAGTAGAGTCAGGAAATGCAGACGGAAGTTTTCACAAGCATTTTCTATCAGCTATGTATATCATTACATTTCTGCACTGTAAGGATAAATGTAATGACTTTAGTTTTACACACACACAAAAAAAAAAACAAAACTTTTTAGAACTTTTGCGACGGGTGTTTCGTGCAACCAGGGGACGCTTACTCCTCCCGGGCACCTGGTCTCACCTCGATTTTATTGGGGTTCGCATTTGTCTGAATATGACACTAAACACGATATTGTCCCCTTTATTCCATAGACTATGAGATATGGTTTACCCTTCGGTACTTCTTCGTTTTTTATTTCATTTGAAGATGTAGTTTAATTCGAATACTACACAGGTTTGTGCTCACATTGAATGTAATTTCTAACAATTATGCCGTAACAAAAAGGCCCTTAAAAGGTTCGTTGATTTCGTGAGATATATGTATTTTCGACAGTAAGATAGTTATAACTACAAATATACCCCTATCAGTCCCCTCATGAGGTAGTTGTTTTATTGCTTAGTGCAAAGGACATTTGCAAAAGAATCCTCACATCATAGGTAAGTGAATATATATTAATATTAATCGTAAAACCTTTTCCTGGTTTGCTTGTAATACTTTAATACCAAGGATAAATCAAATAATATTAAATTACACAAATACATGTAACGCATATTACAGAAACATATATGTTCTATTATTATTATTATTGTTCATTTTTGTATTCCTTTTTATAGATAGAGAAGTTGTCGAAAACATATGCAACACAACAACGTAATATTACAAAAATGAAACTGTAACCAAGGATATATTATCTTGTTCAACATCATGACATGTGCTACTTGTTTTGTGTCATGATAATGATAAGGAGGGTTATGAATCAGACACATTTTGTCTATAGTTTCACTATGACCTTGGTCATGGTGGCAATAATTGTTTATAGACTGACTGTGACTATGACCATGGAGTATGACATTTTTGATGGACTGACTCCGACTATGACCATGAAGATATGACACTGTTTATGGACTGACTGTGACTATGACCATGGAGTATGACATTTTTGATGGACTGGCTACAACTATGACCATGAATATATGACATTGTATATCGACTAACTGTGACTATGAACATGGAGGTATGACATTTTTCATTGACCGACTCTGATTATGACCATTGAGTCGTGGCATTGTTTAATTTAAAAAGATAATTGATACAAATGAATAATAGACGGATGGAGAGATAGGTGGTTTTTATAGGTATGTATAGTAAAGCACATAAGTGTGTACATGATTTGATTTCAAGTCTTCTCTGCTTCGGGTAATATGATGCAAAATTAATCGTGAAGTGACACAAAATTACATGAGAGTCGACTGCGCCGATTAGTGCTGCGAAAATAATGAACACACATTGGAAATATGTAAGTTCTACGCCAAGTACTTATGGGCAAGGTTAAAGTGTTTGAAAAGTGGGATACACTACACGTTCAAGGTCGCACGTAAAAATATTTGTCACGGACAGAAATGTTTAGCCTTAATGAACAAGCGTGTGATATAAAACCTTATCTCTAGTAGTTGACGAGTAGTGTGAAAGGTTAAAACTTTGAAAAGGCAAAGGTCAAGGTCGTCAGGTCGGTGATGCTACCAATTATAGGGTCTTCTCACTAGAAATATATATTTGAAATATGAAACCCTATCTTTGATAGTTTGGAAGGTATGATCAAAATTGATATGATCCAATTGTCTCGTCGATACCGATACTATGTTTATGACATTAGGTCTCTGGAGATATGTATGACAAATAACAAAATGAATACCTCCTAAATAATGCAAAAGAGAGTTATTGTTCTTCTATATTGCACTTGACCTTATTGAAGTCTATCTACCTCTGACGTTTGACGTTGATATTTATGTTATACCATGGACAGATTTTCAGAATGATAAATAACAAAGGACAATAACTCCTAAATAATGTAAAAGAATGTCATGTTATTTATGCACTGCTCTTCTCCTCACCAAGACTTATCTACCTATAAATTTCATTTTTATACCGCTATACAGGTTCTCTTATGCTCCAGACAAAGTTTAAGTATGTAAAAAACCTAACAAACAACAACAACAACAAACAACAAACAAAGGACAATGACTACTAAATTCGAGAAAAACTATAAACACTTTATTTTTGCTCACCGAGATCTATCTATCTGTGAAGTTTCATGCTGATATCTCCTACAGGTTTTGTGTTAAGCTCAACAGAAAATTTAAGTATGATATGCGCATATGGTGCACAAAAGTAAAAGGTATATATGTTCTATATTTATTATAACCACTAGACTGGTGTCACTGCTGATGGACCCGAGGGCATCTCAAGTCTAGTTTTCAGTGCTTTTGTTCAGACATGAAATATAGACAAAATTTCAGTCACAAAATTAAGTAAATCACTCTAAAACTTAGGAGTATCTCCCTCATGCATAGCTCTGTCCCTGATTAGATTCTTTGGTTCACATTTAGGTCAACTTGGCTTCAACACTGCTCTTCATATTTTTATATATTTTGAGAATTCCAATCATTCGGCCACGAGCATCATTAAAGAGACATATCTTGTCGAAATGCGCATATGGTGCACAAAGGTAAAAGGTATGTATGTTCTATATTTAATATAACAACGGACAGTAACTTCCAAATTATGCAAAAGAGAGTTTTGATTCTTGTGGACTGCTCTTCTCCTCTATGAGACCTATGTACTTAAAAAAAGTTTCATTTTGATACCTCTTATAATTTTGTGTTATACTCGGGAAAAATATAACGGAGGGACAACGGGCCGACTATATGCTCTCCCTTGGGGAGCATTGTAAGAAATCTTTATCTAGATATATTGTCAGAGTGAGTCATAAAATGGAATGCTTCATTGAAAGAAAAACAAAAACAAATAACATTTTCACTGTGTTAATAGTTGGTTATTCAACTGTCATTTTGCTATGAATACCCCGGATTTCAACAGTTAGTCATTGAGCATTGTGCTTAATATGCTAGCTTCCAAAAACCTCTTATCAAATGCAGTTGATGACAAGAAAGATAACTCTAATTTAATCATAGATAAAGCTACTGGGTTGCCAGGAATAATGTAAATAAAGATATTATCCGTGTTTTCACCGGGAATGTGCAATTTCTTTGCTCTATTTAATAGATCATGTATATTGTATTTCAAAAATGAAGAGAAAATGTCCGTCATAAAAGAAGATACTACGTAATGTTTGTTTTTGCTTATACATGGCTATAGATAATGTTTGGGTCAGTCAGTCAAGGAAGTTAAAAAAAAAAACTCAAAATTTTCATTTGGTAACTACATCAGACGTCACTATGAGTCTGTAGGATAGACGATAAGAAGAAACTGGATCAGTTTAAAGTAAATCTATTCTAAACCTGAATATATAGGATATGACCTGCAGATGGCAAGGAGGTAAAATGTGAAATATATGAATGCTAGGACTACATCAAACAATATCATTTACAGAATCAAACATAATTAGGTGGAAATCTGAAAGAGAAATAAATATATTTGGAATTAAGGGATTTTCGCAGTTCGGATGCAGAAAACTTTGAAGCATAGAAAATGTTATCTGCACTTGATGTTATTTTAAATTCATGTAGCAACATCTCGGAGTAAGGGAAAAAATAAAAAAAAAAAACCAAAACAATTAATGCTTCATGATTATGACACTGATTATAATGTGTAACTTTTATGTGTACTTTACCACATATTCCAAGTTGAGTTTTGGTGAGCTTAAATGCTATGAAGTCATCGGAGCCTTTGACTATTAGTTTTATTTTTATTATCAGTTGGGGAATTTAAACACTATGTGATGTGAGTTTAAGAGCACTGACATCTAACCATGGAAAATTAACAATAAGAAATCGGCAGTCTTCACGTAAATTCGAAATATAATGTAATTGCGTGTCTGACATGCATAAAACACGAGTTGTCAAAAGAAAACAAAGTTAGCTAAAATAAGAAAACATAATACAATGAATATAATATATATGTAAAATGTGAGACCCCCATCCGTTTCTTCAAACAAGCCCAGTGTAACACTTGTGAAATCTAAGTCAAAGTGGAATCTTAGTCAAGGTCACTTGAACCAAAACTATGGTTCCAAATGACAGTCTGATCCTCAGGTATCAATGAATGAAATATTAAAGGCCCATCCCTTACGGTTCAAATGATATATCCAAGGTTATAAATTCAAAAGTCCAAAATTGGCAAAGAGTCCAAAGATGAGGTAATAAGTTCAGAAGCCATGACACAAAGAAAAGCTCTGTCTATATATATATATATATATATATATATATATATATATATATATATATATATATATATATATATATATATATATATATATATATATATATATATATATATATATATATATATATATATATATATATTCAGGGACAGAGCTTTTCTTTGTGTATATATATATGAAATATGAAGGTCATATCTCTCATCGACCAGGTAAACCTTTTTGAATTTGAAAAGTAGGTTAAAGTTCAATGTCAAGGTCACTAACTGTAATGGTGTTATGCAAGCAACAAACTGTCGAGAAACTTAAACAAGTATCGCTACGTTTTCGAAAAGAGATTTAAAAAAAAAGAAAGAAAGAGAAATTGGTGGGAGAAGACCTCGTTAATTGATAATAAGTAAAAAAGACAACCAGCTCCGGTTTAACAATTCTAATAACTGTATGCCATTTAAGATTGTAAAAATCCACTAGTTAATAATTCTTTGACAGTTGTCTTGGTAGTACTTGTAACATGTCTTAATGTCTCTCCAAAATTGTAAAACCTGCAATATTCTTAGAACCGAAATAAAAAAAAAAAAAGATGTGTAGCAATCTGAGTTATAATACGTATTATAAAAAGAGTTGAGATAACCTCAACTTCCAATTTGCCAGTATTGTATATGGTATGGAGTGTGCACTATTTGGACTTACTATGTCAATTTCCTTTTATGATGGAAGCCTTAAATGGTGGTAAAGAAAAGAAGTGCGGGTGGTGTTTTATGAAATCAACAAGGCTTTCGACAGAGTGTGGCATAGAGGTCAACTGTTTAACTTAAAGCAAATAGGCATATCTTGTCCACTTCTTACTTGCTTTGAAAATTATCTATCGAGTCGGCTCCAGAAGGTTACACTTGAGGGTTTGTCTCTGAATTACAAAGAGATATTAGCCTGTGTGCCCCAAGGGAGTATACTTAGGCTGATACTGTTTTAATCTATATAAATGATATTATTGATGGTATCAATTCTAGATTGAGGCTTTTTGCAGACAACACATCTCTCTACCTAAACGTGGGCGAAACCACGTTCAGCTGCTGACCTTATGAACACTGACTTATAAAATATACATGTTTGGTCTAAAGTTTGGCTGGTAAATTTCAACCCTAACAAAACAGAGTAGCTATTGTTGAACAGGAAGGTTGTATCGCCCATTCACCAGCCGTAAAACATGAATAATATCCCTATTAAAAATGTAACATAACATAAACGTGTGGGGCTTACCATCAGTAAAACTTGCATAGCCTCATCATCGACATTACATCAAAAACGTGGAAACGCATAGACACTTTTCGATCTTTTAAATTCAAACTGCATAGAAAACGCTTGAAATTATATACTTTTCTTATATTCGACCAACATTAGAATATGCAGATACTGTCTGGGACAATTGCACCAGATACGAAAAAAAAAAACAAAAAAAACACACACACACAAAGAAAACAAAAAAAAAAAAAACAAAACAAAACAAAAATCAAATCGATGTATAGTGACTGGCAATCCTACTTATACTCGCTCTGCATTATCAATAGATGAGATTATTGATAATCATAAATCTGTCTCGAGTGCGTTTAACATGCAGTTGGGTGCAGTCCTAACCTTACATTCAAGTGCACTTGACAAGTGCACTTCAAGTTTAGTTTATCGTCCTGAAAACCAGTCATATAGTTTAGTCATGTGCACTTGATATCAAGTTTACTTTAAAGTAATTCCGTCTTCAAGTTTACTATCACGTGACACCAAGTTCACTTTTCATGTTTGTTTATTACAATTATCCTGTTTCGTATAACACGATAGAAATAATTATTATGTACAATTGCATATTTTATATATGAAAAAATGCTTTAATGGAAAAATATAGTAAATGTACATGTGTATAGAAAGTAAACTAAACTCGAAGTGCACTTGGAGTAAACTTGGAATCAAGTTTAG
The DNA here is from genome assembly GCA_035048485.1 of Pteria penguin. Lineage (NCBI taxonomy): Eukaryota > Metazoa > Mollusca > Bivalvia > Pterioida > Pteriidae > Pteria > Pteria penguin. The sequence goes on from CM068592.1 coordinate 28,388,505, forward strand.
TACTAAACTTGAAATCAAGTATACAACTAAACTTGATTCCAGGTTTACTCTGTTGTCGCCAAGTAAAGTTGAAAAGCAGTCATAAAGTTAACTTGAAGTGCACTTTATGTGAGGTTAGGACTGCACCTAACTGTATGTACTAAAAATAGTAAGTTCGAGTTACCCTGTGTATATAAAATTACAAAACTACACAAAGATCTGTTAAAGCATAGATTCAATGCAAGATTCAGTAAATGTTTCACTTAACCACCATCAGCCATCCTTTCAAAAATACTATCTGCAGTTACGGAGAAGCTTCAGACGCACTCCAAGGTAATGTACTCTAGTTTTGGATATTTAAAATCTCCAAGGAATTATTATTTTTCTACCACATGATAAAATGACAAACAGATTCTTTAAAATTATTTATAACTTGACGCTTAATTCGAGTACTCTGGAGATGATATAAAACATGCTGGACTTTCTTATTGAGAATATATATGTTGTATTCGGTAAACAAGGTAGGTCTTCCAGCATACCATCGGAATCCCTATAGCTTATTTTTTACTCGTATGTAGCTGAGTTCATATAAAATCCTGCAAGTCGGAATAAGAAACAATTGGCTTTGTCCTTTAAATTTAGAATCAGATATATTGATGATGTACTGTCTATAAATAACAGAACTTTGATACATATCTACATACAATATATCCTAGTTAATTAGAAATTAAGACATTACGAGGGGTGTTCCGAAATTATTGTTACTTGCGCAATATCTCGTGGAAATAGTGCTAAATGAGCTTAAAACTACCTCATGGCGATAGCGTGATATCTGAAGCGTGTTATAGGTAAATTCCTCGCTCACAATTACACTGACCTTGGTGCTGTGTACATTGTTTTGTAGCGTACTCTCTACACTCTATATAAATATGGTTGGCAAGAGAGCTGAAAACGTAATTGAAATTAGGGCCTATATCAAAGGTAGGTCTCTACTTGGCTTAAAGCGGTAGATATTCATCATGAGGTGTGTGATATTTATGGGAAGGGTCAAATGTCATATATGACTATTTGTAGGTAGGTTGCTCGATTTAAGTCGGGACATCAGCAGCCGAAAGATGCTGCTCACACAGGTCGCCCAGCAACAACAACAACAAAGCATAACATTGAACGAATTCGGCAAATCCTTAAAAATGATGCAAGGTACACTGTCAGGCAGTTAGCTAAAATGACAGGCTTGTCTTTAGCACGTATTCACTGTATTTTAAAGAAACAACTTAAGCTGGGCAAGATCAATGCCAGGTGGATACCCCATTTACTACCTGACGACCAAAAGAGGTCCCGAGTTGACAAGGCCAAATCCTTATTGAAGAAATACCCAAAATACAGCAAAAAGGCTTTTGATAATTTGGTCACAGGTGATGAAACATGGGTGTATTTTTTCGAGCCCAAAAGAAATGCTCTAATCGAATCTGGGCAAACAAAAACGCCAGGCGCCCTAGCATTGCTAAAAGAATACGCACCGTGAGGAAGGTTTTGTATGTCAAAAATGTATGTTTTGTATAATATTCTTTATTAACAAGGGTCCAATCATGTAAATCCCTGTTCCGAAAGGCAAAACTGTCACAACAAAGTATTATAGAGACGTTGTACTTCGAAAACTTAAGAAAGTCTACAAACGCCGCCGCCCACATACAGGTTTGAAGTACCTCAGGCTCTTGCATGACAATGCGCCAGCACACAAGGCGCGTATTGTAACGGAGTTTTTGAGGGCAGAAAAGGTCACTGTCCTCCCCCACCCTGCATTTTCACCAGACTTGGCCCCCTGTGACTTGTTCTTGTTCCCCAAACTAAAATTCCACCTATCTGGAAAAAAATATAAATCAAGAAATGCCCTTGGCTTTGCCATTCACCAGTATCTTATGAGTATACCAATTCAAGAGTACGAAAACTGTTTCCAAAAGTGGATTGATCGGTTGAAACGATGCATAAATGCAGAGGGGGAGCACTTCGAAGGACAGGACAAAGTAAAATGATCACAATTACTTCTTTCAAAAAGAAATCGCCAAAGTAAAAATAATTTCGGAACATCCCTCGTAAATTATCCAATGCATGTGCTTGATATTAGATATTCTATTTCACATTTACCTAGATAGTAGACTTACCACTTCAATTTATGACCAACGTGAATTTAATTCCCTCATTGTTCCATATAAAAGTAGTAACAGTCTTTTATCACCTCGGTATGAGGTTTATATCTCTGAAATGATCCGGTATGCTAGAGCGTTGTTAAAGTACAGTAGCTTTATTTATAGAGGTAAACTACTGGGAGAAATGTTACTTTACCAAGGATATGATATGATATCGTTGTCTGACATGTTGACTCCTTGTTTCAAAGTAATTACACCGTCTGCATTAACAATACCGTATTATTTTGCACTGTTCATGGCTTATACCACTAATGGTTTTTGGTTTTGTCCTTCCCTACTTATGTGACTGCCATTTATAATAATTGGCATACACGTATGACATCACGACGGATGTGCCCAGTCGACAGAAGATGCTTACTCTACCATGGCACTTGATCCCACCTCTGTTTTAACAGGGGTCCGTGATTGCTTGTGTTATATTTATATGAATTGTCATCTTCTTTGCACTTCGAGTTGTTGAAATCGGATCGATATCTCAGTTTTTACTAACCTCTTTATTTTTATCAATTGCAATATTTGATGTTAATTTTACAGCAAAGTAAAATCCATGATATCATTACAAATCATAAGAATAAAGTCCGCAATTTATATCGATTAATTAAATCAGCTGCAAATAACAGATATATATCTCTGATTTAATCAGTTTACATCGATTATTTGATTGGAAAACTTTTGCTACCCTCGAATTTTCTGATTTTTATTTTTAGTTTTTATTCTAAAATGCGCTCACATTTTGAGAAATGTTACAACTGCAGTAAAGGTTCGTGTTTGAAAACGAGCGTCATTGATTCAGTTATTATTCACATCGAGCTTATCAGGCCACTGCCGAATGCAGACCTGTGAAACCAGTCAATACCTGGCGCCTGTGACGTTTGATAAAGATGATTGTATGTAATTAACATCCGGTATTGACTAAGATCATAAAACATTATCAATTCGAATTATACATGAATAGAATAAAAATTGAACTTGTGTTTATAGATGGATTTCAAAAAGAGCTTGCATGTTATGATGCCATTCGTTCTATATTGCTGATTAGGATAGGGGGAATTGATGGTTGAATGTGTATTCGGGTATGTGTTTGTTTTTGTCAAGCATTACATTAGCCTTTACTATAGTTAAACGGGCGGCCACGTGGACTTGTCTTGGTGAATAGTTGCATTGTTGCATTTAATATAAAAACGTGGCTGTGTGATGACACTATACAATTATATGAAGTTACCGAAAATCCGCAAAAACATAACATGACGTCATTGTGACCTCACTTTGGTTAATGATACATGGCGAAACAGTAGAAATTAAGATGCAAAGAAACACGCTGCAGTATAACAAAAAAACAAAAACCCTCTTAACGTCAATGGTGGATAATTTGACATAAAGGTTGTTCTTGTACATGTATTTCAAATGCTTCTTGCTTTAGTATTTTACATTGCTTTACCGAATATGTAGATGTTAAAATGTCCAAAGCTATTTAAATTAAACCAGTTGCTGGAAAATTACGCAATTCGGCAATTTTATCCCAGTGTTTACATACACAATTATGCTTGTTATGTGTTTAGTAGGGATTTAGATTTTATTAGTAGGCGTTTAATTTCTATTTACAACAAAGTTTTATTACCCTTGTTCTTTCTTTGTGATCCTTGTAAAATACTACATGTACTCAATATATAGCAATGGGGGAATAAATAATTGCAGACTTTAATATTGTAAAAATGATCTTGTATATGTATATAAAACCTGTTTTTACAGATATAATTTTCACTGTCTTAGTTACGTAGACTTAAATTGCATTGTACTATAGTATCCATGAAGTCGTACCGTTCCTTAACGTTACTACGTAGAACCTGCCTTATTCAAGAGCATTATATCATTACACCAGAAAATACAATTTGAAATAAGAAAACGTTGCAAGTTAAAATATTATCTGACAACCTCATAACACAATAGAAACATATTCCACTCCTGTATATCCTACTTATGGTCTTGCAACTTTTTCAATTTCAAAAGAAAAAAATGATTCACAACCATAAATCTCTCCTCATTGCCTATTATTAAGAAAAGAAAATTTAAACATGTCCTGTTTCTATTGTGTTCCGTCAATGCACAAAATATTTTTGTGCTAGAGAGAGAGAGAGTGAGATGGACAGAGACATACAGACCGAGGGAAAGACAGACGAGAGAACAATTCTAGAACTTCTAGAACTATGCGTCTTTATCGTGTTCAATTTAGGATATGTTGTTCACGTTATCATTCCGTTCCTATCTATGGTGTTCCTGTGACGATCTCAGCCGAATCGAAGATGATATTACATTTCATGATAAGGTTCAATGTTTCACCGGTAAATGTCTGCAATTGAGAATATGAAAAAGAATTGATGTCAAGGTAGATCCCCCTTTAAAATTTATTGGATCCACCTGTGTATACGAATGCAGTTACATCCACATGTCAGTGCTATTGTGTCTTTGACACAACAGGAGACACTCACTCAGGTCGGGCATCTGGTCTCACCTCTGAATTTCAGGGTACGTGAATGTCCATTGTGATACATGGCTGTTAGTGCCATAGTGATGTGACACCACTTACTTTCGTATTTTACATTAATGTCGCATCTATTCCCTTTACAGTGTGGAGCTTATAAAAAAGTTTCTTGCAGACGGTTGTACTTGCGTGTTATACATTTTTGTCATGGTGTTTTGTGACAGTGTCACTTTCAACACGGAGCTTGTTTACACGCAAACGCACTGACATACAGGAGGCGCTCATTACTCCCGGGCATCTGGTCTCACCTCTGAATTTCAGGGGTCTGTGAATATCCACTATGATACATTCTTGTTAGTATCATAGTCATGCGACACCAGTTACTGTCGTATTTCACTTTGATTTTTGTCGTGTGAAAAATTCAGTATCGTCGTGATGTGTTTATATTTCATATACAAGGGAATATATGATTCACATGGTTTATTTAGAAATATACGTGTAACTAAGTTATACAAGTTTTCTGCATCCATTTATTCATTCTCGGGTCAGTGAAAGTATTTAAAATTTACCATTTCCCGCATTTGCCTACAACAGTGATCACATTTCCGCTCAGTCCTTACTTAAATGTTAACGCGTATCACTATAAAATAAATTTTATCGTTACATATTTGCCAGTCGATAATGATAAGGTAAATAAGGTCAAAATCGTCTCTTTTGCAAAGTTTTGGAAAAAGAAATTAAAAATAAAAAATAAAAATACATGAAATTCATATATGGCTAAATAGACTCATCGTATTTACTTATTTGAAACAAGAAATTGAGTTCGTAGCGTGAAACAATACAGAGCACTGGCGGAAATAAAACGCGTAAACGTGGATTTCTATCAGCGTTAACGCAATGACCATTCGCACCTTCGGTTGATCAGCTATGCTTACTCTTGAACAGCACCCATTTGAGTTTTGGTACACCATAACACTACAAGTACTTTTCAAATACATCATACAACCTTCTCAGAAAATACTTTTCTTTTGGGACTTTCGATCAATTGGATGGTGAGTTAATATGAAAACAGAACAAATCACATCACAAGATTGAGATACATTTATATTAATATAATGATTTGGAGATTATTCAAATAGTGACATGCAAATTGGTATCTACAAGTTCCAAAATTAAAATGAATCACAAAATTAAAACAAAACGAATGTGCTTAATGAAAATTATGTGATGGTAAAATTGTACTGAATTCTTTTCTAAATTCTGTATACGTATAACAAACAGATACATTAATCGTAAAATTAAATATACAAGTATCTTCACAAAATGATATTAGATTGAATCATTTAACAGTTACGTTATTATACATATCGTGCATATTAAAGTAAGCAAATACACCCACTGGGCAAGTAATGAAGATGAACTAAGTAGTGAAAAATATTATAGGCACGATAACAATTCTGAAATATCTATTTGATATGATTTTATTTGATATTTATTTGATACGTACCAGCGGAGGCAGACACAAGATAAAAATGGACCTTTCACCTGTCAAGATATACTTTTGCACAGGACCTCGGGTTTGTATTCCATCAGTAAAACAAGACTCCGAAGAGCAGATTGTGGGATTCGAACCGAGGAAATTTGTCCGACAGAAAAGGAGAATAACGAGTGAGATAAGCCCACTGCAAAAACAAAGCAAATCCATTGATGGATGCTTTGAATCATTTATCAAATAAATTAATTTCCGAGAACTTTGATGCAATGTCGCGGTGATGGCCACATATATGCCACACAATAGACAGTTATAGACCTCTCTAGACCATATCTAAAACGGTACCTGAAATTGTTTTGCTAGCCGCTATTACCATGTAAATCTAAACCACAAGACACAATTAAGTTCAAATCTATCTCACGGAAGCCAGTTGTGACAGAACATAAGACATAATGATATTATTAACTTCAGTGCTCAAATGACTTGGGTATATTATCTTATCTATGCTTTATAGAACCAAACTCCAAATTAATGCTCCATTAATACCAAGCGACATTTATGTAAGAAGAGAAAGTTTGAAACAGTAAATGAGAGCAGTATTAGATATTTACAAAGTTAAAATGACACATATGCAATATTGACATAAGTTGTACTAAATTGACCACTATGCTATCTACAGACAGGTTTGGTTTTGTTTTTTCTTTTTCTTTTTTCCCCTCTACCTTAGATACTACGTTATAGCACATTTATTATAAATTTTCGTATTTAGTTTTTTTATTCATATGATACATATGGAATCCTACTTTAATATCTAAGTTAGCCGACAAAAAACGACAACTGAACTGTGACTGATTTTGATATTTATTTAAAACGGTGTTGTAGTAGATGTCTCTGTAGCCATCCTGAATTTGTTTATACTTTCGTAATTTCTGTAAAAATGTAAGGAAACAAGTTAACATAACTATATTTGTTTTACAATAGATTGTATTTTACATATCAGAGTTTTGAATAATTTATCATTATAACAATTCCTGAACGAAGTACATAATTTGACTCACTTAGATTTCAGTTCGTTCAGTTCTTCGTATGTATTTGAAAACGCACCAACTTCTCTAGATTAAAAACAAACAAAACTTTGCAAAGTAAGTACAAATTACATCGTTGAACATATAAAATATATTTAATGAATTTGCTGATTTAACAATACATAAATTGTCAATTATGGATTTGATTCAGATATACAGAATTCAATGTATAAAATGCTACATTACCGGTAACTGATGATTCAAGAAACCACATATATACTTACGCTATGCATATGTCTGAAAAAAAAGATGTATACTTTCAAAACACGAAATATTTCGAAAACTTTTGAAAAGTAAAATTCCAAGAGTAAACCTCTTTTTTAAAGCATTGTTTTTTAAGTTTTCTTTCTACGACGAGTTACGCAAGATTATTAAAAATCTAAATGTCTCATTTTAATATTAAGAAAAACTTTTTTATTCTAAAATATTAGAATTGAAAATCCTTTTGGAGTCTTTAAAATGTAATATTGAAATATAAATAGTTTTGTATATTAGGTAATTATTTAAATACTTAAATATGAAATAGTCTCCTAACTAGAACAGTTAGAAACTGGCCGCCATTCCCCACCCCCTTTTGTAAAAGCTGGTGTAGCCTACTGAATAAGGTGCTCTACTCGTAATCAAGAGGTACCGGGTTCAGCTCCTGCCTTGGACACACCGGTGTTATCTCTTACGGTTGAGACAGTAAAAACCGAGGTCCTGTGTCACGGTAGGCGTGGCATGTAACCCCCCCCCCCACACACACACACTGCTTCCTGTAGGTCTGGTTGGTTGGTTGATTGGTGTTTTACGTCGTTTTCAACAATATTTCAGTTATATCGCGACATGGAAGCAGCAGGTTACCCACCTCTTAAACATAGTGGCGCAACCTGGAAATCAAACCCGAATCGTTGGCACCACAAGCGAAGCGCTTTACCACTTCACCAAGCCTGCCCCTGGGTAGATATGTTGCAAAGGTCTAAATGTGTATGCAATGCTTCAGTCAGATGCCGTCATCATATCCGTTAAATAATCGTGGAGTGACGTAAAACAATATTACATCAGTTCAGTCCTTATTTCAGAACATAACCTATAGTAAAACAGCGAAGAGTTGTCTAGCGACGTATAAATGAGACAAGGGGCATAATAGAGAAGTTTAAAAACTACGCATTCTTATTTTGAAGAACCTGATCTGAAGTTGCACGGTAAATGTGCTGTTTGGACAAAGTGTGTGCATTACAAGTGTGTAATGTACACTTCATAAATTCATATTCTAATTCGTTTGTAATGTTTTTGTAATGTTAACATTATAAATGATTAAAACATTGTATATATAACGTAAACATTTAAAAACAATCGAAAATGAAATAGCGCCTAAATTGTACAAGGAAGATACTAGCAGTTGATAGCTTTTTAAGAACTCACCAAGTAGAACATGACAGTTAAGATTTAAGGTGTTTCGCACAAACAATAACTGATGATTACGAGAGTATTTGAAATGTAAAGATGATGGATAAATCCAAAGCACAAGTCCAAAAATCATAAAACCAGAGGACATACAAAATCAGTGAAAATGAAAAACAAATGGAAAATAACAAAATATGTCTACTTGAAGAGCATATGTGAACCCCTGTGATGGAGAGAGACCAGGTGCCCGGGGAGAGTGAGCATCTCCTGCTTGCTAGCAACACCCGTCACATATACCCAGTAGAAAGAGTCAGATCGTGTAAATTCCAAATGTATTTATATATGGAGAAGTCGAAGTAGGTAACCTTCTAGTATAGAAGGTGTCAAATCTGTGTAAAATGAGCGGAATCGGTCTCAGTCCAGAATATCATTTAAAAGTCTGGACAACGAGATATCATATGGAGTAATAAGAGTCTCGTAACGACCATAGAATTTCCTCGGTGACGTTGCTAGTCTAGCACATATATAACCAGCTTAACTGTAAGTCGCCTAGCCCTCAGAACAAAGTCACTGTAATTTGAACAAGCTCTGGAATAACGTATTAACTGAGATATGAATACGCCGTATGCGGGCGATGATGGAATGTTGCTACTTATGAAAGGAAAGTTTGTGATATCGAAATTAAAATCGTCACGTTTGTCATAGAGTGAGGTGTTCAATTGACCATTAATGTCGAAAGACAACATAATATCTAAATACGAAATAGAATTACTACTTTCTGTGAAAACTCTATAGCGGTATATTATTTTTGGAAAAACCTAGTTCACCAATTCCAGGCACCTGGTCTCATCTCGGATTAATTGGCGTTCGTATTTGTCTGAATATGGTACGGTATGTGATATATTCCCTTTTTATGGACTACAAAATACAGTTAACCCTACAGTACTTCTGCATTGTCAACTCTCATGTTATGGAACTGTTTGCTGTGGATTTGGAAGGTAGCAGTTGCGGGATTAAGGTAGTAGCCTCGAGGTATCAAAAATTTTCCTATCTATCAATTTGGTTTCAATATTTTACAAAAATTAGTTTTTTAAAATTCTTTAAATTTGAACCAATTTCCCCAATTTTGTTTCTTGGGGATTTAATTTGTTGTATTTCTAGTATACACATATTTTACATTAATATTTTGTAGTTTTGAATCTAGTCTTTACCCTATTGTTTGCGGGGTAGTTCAAATTTACTTTACATCATATGTTTAATGATCTGTTTTATATATACTTTGTATTTATTTCATCGTGCAGTTGTCAGTCCCCAGTTTTCCAAAGATGGTGAAATGAAAACGAGGCTGATCTATAAATTACTAGGGGTCGAGAGGATATCAAGGGGTAACCAAGATACAATTAAGTTAACTTAAGCTATATAAATCCTAAGATGTGGTAATATAACATGAGTTATATAAACAAAGATTATTAATATACTCTACATATTATGACACAATTTGGAATGAATTGATCCATGGGTTATTTTTTGACAACAGCAACAGCACAAAATGAGGCATTTTCAACCGATTTTGGCATGCTTTGAATTGATGCCAAGATATTTCAAATGTTCATGGAAACTGATAACAAAGGGTTAGATCAGTATATGTGAAAACTCTCAACGCTTTTGAAGGATATATACAATAATGAAAAGGCATCATCATATTTATTCGTTGCTTAGTCCTTGTAAAATAAACTTATTCCCTGATTAATTTGGCAGAATTATTAATTATTGAGTCCCTCAGAATATTATTTCTTTCCCTCTATAAAAAAAAAATTATCATTTAATTTTTTCAAAAAAACTGTGGAATGTTTTTTCAATATAGTATCATCTATCCAAGTGAACTGGAGGTCACAGAAACCACAGAAAGTAGTAATTCTACTTCGTATTTAGATATTATGTTGTCTTTCCACATTAATATATATATATATATATATAAATATATATATATATATATAAATATATATATATATATATATATATATATATATATATATATATATATATATATATATATATATATATATATTAATAGTGATTCTAAAGAATAAATATTAGAAAAGATAAAATCAGCATAATGACAAAGAATAGACACCTTGGTCAATATTCGACTGTTCCACATTAACCATCTCATCCGTACTGCTTCCATCATCATATGTGTGTGTCTTGGCTTTTTTTGCCTGTAGTGACTTTGCTCCTGACGTGTTACGGGTAAATTTTGCCGCGGACTGATTTGATCTCCCAAATGTATCTTTAACGACAACAGGTTTAGCTAAGGAGGCGATTGCTTTCTTAGTCTTGGTGTGAAGTTTGTATATCCTGTGAAAAATTTATCAAAATGTTTATTCTCAATGTATCGTGTTATCTGGAGAATGAATGAACCGCACAATGGTACTTTGTAATTAAAAGTTAAGTAATTATTTAAGTAAGAAAAAAGAGGAGTTACTGGCTCAGTTATGTGGCAGAAGTCACCATGGAGCTATAAATAATTATTACAGCAGAGCTACAGATAAGGCGCATAAAAGCGTGACTAAGCATTGTAAATTGTGTAAAACACATTGGGAATCTTAACAACTGCCTTTGCATATCACCTTACGCATAAAATGCCCAAGCAGTGTGTACGTGATTGTCAATATTAACACGAAAGTTAAACTGCCTATCATTAGGATTCGTTCTGTTTTCACCTTGTGCGAAACTAAGGAGTTCTGAAGGGATCAGGACTTTCCCATATTTAATGGGTGCTTCGAGTACCGAGTGTATATACATTGGCACTGTCAAATTGAAAGGGACAATTTATCGTCTAGTAAGCCTACCAGATTCAAAAAGAAATACTCAAATCATAAATATATTGTATTATTGTGAAATTTTGCCATGAAAAGTAAATATGGGTTATGATTTCAAGGAAATGATGATTCCTATTCCTGTGTGATAACGCAAAATATATCTTCACCGGTAGCGCAAATGACAAATTTCACCAAAGGCATATATGCAAGTGAACAGAGGATGTCAAGTAAATTAAGTACTGTACAACAAAATAGCAGTTCAACATTTCGCGATCTGACTAATTTGTGCAGGTCGACTACAGGCATCTTTCTACATGTAATGGAAATAGTCAGAAGAGGGAGGGGGGTTAATCACAAAGAGCGAGGAAAGATGTCCAACGTGACAAAATTTCCCTTAAAGAGTACATGCACCTATCAGGAAATCCTCTTCTTTTTGAAGTGCGAAACCAAGCCTTCAAGAGCTTAATGTTTAATATAATGCACTGGGCACTACAAGATCATTATGCAAACCATTGTTTGCAATCCCATTTTCAGAATTGCGAAAAAAAAAAAATATCTGGGGTGAAGATACCATTTGAAATTTCGAAAATCAGCATTGAATTTGACATCAGGGGTTAAATACTCGTTGGACTCAAACATTGTCTGTCCTTGAAGTAGTTACTTACCTATAACAGTTAACACAACTAGCAATAAAAGCTTCGAAGCCCAACACTAAGAGCACTCCCAAGATGAGATACACAGCTACAAAATAAAGAGCGTTGATATACAAAGAATTGTGTTCGTGTTGCTCTATTTCAACGTTTCGGGCGAAACAGAGCACCTCCAACAAGATTTATTGCATTATTGGACGAAGAAATGAAATGCGATACATATAAATACTCAATTACATGCCGTAATTTTTAAACTTATATTAGTATGCGATACGGATACCTATTCACGTAGACAATACGGTGGATCTCGATTACACACAGGGATATAACTCTAGTTCATCAAACACAATGTTGTGAACTTACAGAAATTTTGAGTTCGATTTCATATACAGGACGTATCAAAGAGAAGTGTAAATATAATCACTAAGTGAAACGATGAGGTTTTCACCATGTAGGTGGCTAAGTATTTCTTGTGAAGATAGTCTATAACAACGACACCAATATCATGAACATCGACATGTCGATGTTTTTTGTTTTCTCTCTCTCTCTCTAAGAAACATCTATTTTACAAGACAAAATTGGCATATTGTTCGGTAATTATCTAATGATTTATCCGATTGATTGATTGACTACTGTTTTACGTCACTCCACGATTAGTTCACATATATGGTGACGGCATCTGCCTGATGTATTGCATATAGATGAAGACCATTTGCAACGGATCCACCCAAAGCATTAAGGAAATAGTTTACGCCTATCGTGACACGGGACCTTGGTTTTTACTGTCTCATACGAAAGGCAGAACACCGGTGCCCTCACGGCGGCAGTCGAACCAAGGACCTCTTGCTCACGAGCCGAGCACCTTATCCACTAGGCCACACCGGCTTCAGAATGTGTCCATTTGAAAGAAGTTAATCAAACGATGTTCCAAAACATTCCCCTATTTTTATGATTTTTATTATTTATTTTTCAGAGATGTCTGTAATTCATACAACATACAGGGATTGCACGACAAGAGAGAACGGTTTGAGGATGTATCAAAGGTATTTCTTGCAGTGACAACAGTACCATTCTGCACTGTCCGAGTTAACTATGACTTTTTAAAATCAATAATTACACAATTATATTTAGAAATGTGCGCGTGGTACGCATTTCGTATCAGGAAATATAATCCACCAGGTCCTTTTTGAAGTATTTAATATTACATAATCAAAACATTTTGTTTGATGCGATGGATGAAATTCATCGAATACAAACGTAATATCGTATAGAAATTTACCTTTCCATACTTATGTTAAAATAGACTAAATATCTTTACTGTAAGGTATAAAATATGTGTATTAAACATACTTTATATGGAAACATAATACTTATTTGATTCAAAATTGCCTCTTGGTCTCTTGACAGATCCGTCATTGCTCACCAGTAAGGACAGTTTAAATGTATTTCGTCACTTTATTATTTTATTTATTTATCTATCTATTATTATTATGTCATTTATTGTTAAAGGATATACGTTGTGCCATTCCTGTGAAGAATTCTGTCACGTAAGCTATATATCTCTAGAGTTCATGGTGATGCTGAAACTCTTTTTTTTTTTCTTAAGTGTCTGCAGTTCAAGTATTAACTTCACATTAAATGTAGGTATGTCTCTTGAAACTGAAAACAAGCATTGCCTTAGATACACCATGGAAAATTAAACATACCATTTCGACCGGTCAGATGTATATGCGAATAAGTATTATTCTCAGTCACAGACTTATTAAACGGCCCAGCCAAATTAGGTATCTATCATGATAAATATAAATAATACAGTACTGTAAACTGGTAATGAAGACGGTCTATCTATACTGGAATATAGAAGTCAATATGTCAGACAAAGATGTATCACATGAGCAGAGTAAATAAGTTCTATAAAACGCTCGTAAAATTTGCGGAATTTTGACTTAAGGCGTAATGTCTTATATATTTATTCTTGTGATACAGATAGTGACATTTGTCCAAGTAGCGATAGCTTGGCTCGATGAAGAAAGGAACAATACTCAGAACAAGAATCATCTGAAACACGTAATAATACAATTAAATGTCAAAACTTTCCATTCTATATTTCTTTTCGATCTACAGAAATTCAGATATCCATTCATGGACCTATATATTTCTTTGGATAATTATGGAATGTCTACATATTTTGGAATGTTATGATGGTGGCAATGGTATGATACTAACCATTTAAACGATTTGTAATATACAGAATATTGCAACTGTAAGGAGGAAAGAAAAGATAACCAATAAGTAAATTTCTCGTAAGTAAACTACCAATGTATAAATTCATATCTGGGGAGTTTTTTTTTTTTTTTTTTGGTCGTGTTTGTTTGTTTTTATTTTTGTTTTTTTGTTTTTGTTTTTTTTTTTTTTTTGCTATTTTCTGTTTGTTTCTTGTACGTTTTATTTTTATTTTTTTTTTTTGTTTTGTTTTTGTTTGGGTTTTTTTTTTTTTTTTTTTGGGGGGGGGGGGGGGGGGGGGTTTGTTTTTCCTTGTGTTTGTCTAGTTTTAGGACAACGATCTCACACTTTGACAGCGATAAAGGAATCGCGGCTTCCTCTCTTCCTATCACCGATTCTATCGTTTATTATTGCAATATTACAGTTGTAATATTTTCAATAGCACACCAGAATGCAGACCAGGTCTAGCACATAAACCTTCAATGACCAAAATAGGAGCAGACAGAACGCGTATATTTCCGATACTTTAGCACACACTGAACTCGATTAAGTTATCGGTATGATTATCATGGTCAGTAGTATGACCGACACTTAAGTTACACCAGTTTGACAATATAACAGATGACTAAAACTATACACTAAGGTGAGCATTTATCTTCGGCACCTTTTGCATGAAGTCTATTTGTTGTGCGCAATGAAATATAAGTATATCAATCCCAGAATAACATAGGGTGAGTAATATGTAATTTTGTTATGTTTTCAATTCATATGGTCGTTCTTATATCTACACGTTAAATAATAAATTATAAGTATACTATTTTCCTCTTACTTAAGTTGTCTATTTCCATCATTTGAAGAATAATATATTGTGTTGGAGCAGGGAGGTGTTTCTGACGGGTATGTACCTGTGAATGTAAAATATACTAAGACAGAATATGATTACGGTATATTATGAGGAGTTTGATATCATGAATTAATTAAATGAACAAGCATATAAATATCCAAACTTTTCGTAACACTTTTGGGACAATAATTTACATGTTAAATGTTTTTAACATCTTAAATGTTATTTAAGGATTGCATCCATTTGTAAATGCTTATGTAGATGTTCTTTTGTTTTGTCTTCTATGCGTCTTTCCTTTTGCTTTCTGTGCCATGATTTCTTTGGACTACCGATTGGTTGTATCTATCATTTTATTATTATCTACTTCTAGTAAACAAATTTTCAGCATATTATATAATAGGAGCGTACAGTAGCAAAGAAACTCAAACAATTGCCTTGCTCAATTATCTTAAAATATACCTTCAATAGCTCTCGTTCCTAACATTCTTCTATTTTAAAGTTATTGTATTCTAACTTGTGTTTTATTCTGGGACATAAGAAACAGGATCTTATTGGACTACGTACATAGCTGATCCAGTTTCAAGCAAACTTGGACTTCATAGTGATACCCCTCTTATTAATCTTCAATCAGTGACAATACTATGCAATAGCATACTAAAATGAGCTTTTGCAATCAAATTAGAGGCAACCATCAATTAACTTTTGCTGGTAAATATTATGATATATATAAATATCTCTCTCTCTTAATTATTTTTGGGCGCAGAAACTTGTACATTTGTTTAACAATATTGTGTATTGTTTTTTCTACTCGAAATTATTTTTCGATCTCGTATTTTCCTTTGTATATTTTTTTAACTAGAAATAAATATATTTCTGTAATATTACTTTAAGTATAATTTTAGATAAGGGAAAGATTTCCTTTTATTGCTTCAGTTCTTTAGAATTTATGATATGTTATATGAATATTCAACGTTTATCTACGTGTTTTGATTGTATCAAACATTTTTCTATATAACATATAATAAGACATACGGGAAAATCTACCAAAGAGATACAGCAATAAATGAGTACATTACCTTATTTTTCTTTATATCTTTTTTCGCAATATGTGTGTGCGTTCCTCTGTATGTCACAGATACTATAATGCGTTTGTATTTATACCATGGGCGATGACAATAATCAGGAAACGCACGGGGAAGTTTCCACAAGCATTCTCTATCATACATGTATATCACGATATCCCTGTACTTTAGAGGTAAATGTAATAACTTTGAATATTTCTATTTTTGATAATGGAAAGGGCCCGTAAAAGTGTCACTGAATTCGAGAGATATGTCTTTCCTACCACAAGATAGTAGTAAGAAAAAAGAGGAGTTACTGGTTCAGTTATGTTGCAGAAGTCACCATGGAGCTATACAATACATGAATATAAATAATATACTAGCACATATTACACATTAAAAAATATCTGATTGTAGTGCAATTGACAAACCCTTTCATTCCCTTTATATAGTTTTTTTTTTTTTTTTTGGCCTTAGTACAAAAGACAATATTAAATGCACTCTTACAATCTTAGGCGAGTCAACATTCTTGATATCAGCCGTAATATTTATGCGCAGTAAAATGGCTAGATTTATCAAGTGATTGTTGGGATCCCTGTGGGCACTAGCTATTATCCCCTTATACCAGATTTATTTCATATTGTTATCAGAGGGAATTCATGCATTCTTTTCAAGCTTCAAAAGGTTTCCACATTATTGACAAGTTCAATGACGCGTCTAGATATCTCAATGTTATTTTAGTAAGCAACAATCTTGAGTCTGAAAGATATATTACTTAAACTTTATATCCACCCTATTAAAGTTACCTGAACTTTAATTAAACAAAACCAATACTCCTGAAAAGGAAACACAGTTATTGAACGTAATATTAATCATAATAACAATGATATTCATACAACTATATGTGATAAACGTAACGACTTTGAGTTTCCTGTTGTATATTTCTCGTGTTTAAATGTTGAAGTCCCTAGACTTCGATCATGTAGGATATTTATATTATTGCAGTGGTTTGATTTGCTAGTGCCTGTACTAACGCCTTAGTATTTATTGCAAATAAAGATACATGTAGTTTCAAACCAGTTTAAAATTTCAGATTTTTGGTTATAGATTTTCTGAACTCGAAAATCTTGGTACATTTTATAGGTCTTGAAAAGGCATTTTATATACAAATTCTTGTGATGCGACTTTTCACCAATATGAATCCAGTGGAATTTCTCCTACTTCCTGTGGTGATCTATTGTACAAGGGAAAATTGGCAGAAGTTCCGATGATTTCATCTCCTTGGGTACTCAAATAATGAAACAACTTTGACATTCGCAATTTAAATCCGAGATCATGGCAAAGACCACAAGTCTTGTATCGCATCCAACCCCTTACAGCCGTTTACTTGAGCGTTGGACGCTTAGAGGGCGATTGAGACTCGATGGCGCGTTGTCCAAACCTTTTCAGAGGAAACAAGGTTCTCACCCTAGAAGCCGAGAGTTGGTTAGAACTCGTACAGACCAAAAATGTATAATGATTATGATACTAAAGTATTATTTCATAAAACATTGCTTGTAAAATATAAAACAATTTTATGACGACTCGTCTTGAGAAATCTGTAGATCCTTATTCTAAACTTCTCTGTGGAGGATTATATTATGAATTTTAAATAAGTGACCATTGGTGGTGCTGCTGTTGAGTGAAAAGGCGGCAGCCCGTAAACTGGATAAATAGACCAAACGAATGACATTTTTGATGTTTTTCGTCTTGTTCTTATTAATACTTGGCGGCGTTTGCGCAAGAAAGAGGCATCCAATGTAGTTTAGGGAGGAAGCTCTACCTTTTTCGCCTATGTCGCATGTGAACGTGAGAATGAATTGAATCTGGAGGTTTGATGCTTTTGAAGTTGAATAAATTATAATATAGGATTATATCTCAATAAAGGTTCTCCAAACCATTGATATTTCTAGGACAATATTACACAATTCGTCCAACTGATTTGAATAGCAACATTCAACATACAAGGTTATGCTATACAGTATCATGATACTTTAATTCCATAGCAGTACTAGTATACATATACAATGTCGTCTCATTACTTGTGAAGAACAGAACATTTACAGAACATTAATATTGACAAATGACTGACGCCTCTCTGTCTCTCTCTCTCTCTCTCTCTCTATATATATATATATATATATATATATATATATATATATATATATATATATATATATATATATATATATATATATATATATATATATATATATATATATATATATATATATATATATATATATATATATATATATATATATATATATATATATATATATATACACTCTTTTCAAGTTATCATACCCCTTTCAACAGTGTTCCAACTTTTTCATGTGTTCCCCTGCGGAATGTCAAAGTGCAACAATTTATAGTTATGTTTATTTTTCATGCTTCTATCATCATTACTGTGAGTTTTTTTTACCCTGATTTGAACGTATACACAACCTATAATTTTACATACCAGAGCAATGAAATTAAAGGGGAATTGAAAGGGAGGAGATAGTATAGACATGGCTGCCCTTCGAGTCTGATTATATTGAGGTTGGTCCAGTGAACAATCTTATAAATTTCTGGACCGATTGTCTGGGGTTTCCCAAAAAGCGATTTTGGTTTTTAACCTATTTATAGTGTCATAGTTATGTACATTTTGCATTCAATCTTGTAAAAATTGCATATAAATATTTATTTATATATGTGCTGATACAGATTGCAATCAGATAAAACAGACTGATCATGATTGAAATCGTTGTAATTTATTGTTTGCAGATCTTAACAACAGACACTGTCCCAAGCGAATACATTACAGCCGTGGATATGAAACGCAGAAGTGTCAACATTCGTTCTGAAATTATTATTTGACCCAGTGAATAAAGTTGACTACTGGTAAGGGTAACATACGAAAGGTTTTTGAAATTGTCATATAACACTTTACATGTCTGATCAGGAGAAAGGTTTGCACCCTTAGATCATATCCATAATAATGATTTTATTAGATTGTACACCTGCTTCCTGCAGACAGAAAGAATTTTTATGTGACATTATTGGTGAATAATTATTTGCCATTTGGGGTTTCATTGAAAGTAGTGTAGGATAAACTAATTAAATATAAATAAATGTAAAAACATCAAATGAAAATCAATTTTTATTCAGACAAGTCACAGTAAAAATATACAGCAAAAATTATACTTTGACATGAAGAATGACAGGCAACATCTAATGAACATGATTTTTAGAACCTTTGTAAAGGTGCCGTGCATACACCGTGGACATTGGATTTGGGCGTGTAAAGCCGCGGACACGCGTGGACACTGTCCCTGTATATCGGCCATATTGACCGCGTATATAGGTGGTCATTTACCTGTGTCCGCGCCGTCAGACGGTCAAACGTGGACACGAAATATGTCCCGGTAAATGGGTATGATAGTGCTAAAAAGGCAGCGACCTTATGATGATGCGTATTGTATTTGTTCAGTGAAGCATGAAAAATAACGAAATTAGACTTAAAGATATCTTGATTAATAATCATTTAACATCTTTTTAAAATCTCCTCTGCTTGATTACACAATGAACGTTTGAAATGTATCTTAAGATATTCTGCTATTCTAAATATTTTAAAAACTAGAACGCATTTTTTTATATAAAAATTTAAAATATAGTGCGCACCTGGAGCACGGACGTATATAATGTTTTAGATATATACGTCCCTGTTTGGACGTATAACTGCGTTCTTTATACCCGTATATCTACTTGTCGTAAAAGTGCATCAATGGTATTTGAATGAAATCGGTAAAGACAAGCTGATTGGTTATTGTACAGATACGTGTATAAGTGTGATTTAAAAGAGAAAACTGAAGATATCTGACAAAGCTGTATGAACAAAAGTCACCAAGGACATGCACACAAAAATGATTTTATTATTCCGAGAGTGTGCCGAGTTTCTTTAAAATACCTATTTCGGACTCTTAATTAAAGAAGGCAACGATCCGAATTGAAGAGCGCAATTACTACTTGTGGGGTCAGTTCAGTAAAGCCGACTTTAAAATCAAATAAATTCCATATTATATGTGATATGATATTCATTATTGATTGCTCTGATAAACATATTCAGATTTTGAAATATTACATGCGATTACGATGAAATACACGATTGATTAATTCTGGTAAATATTAATACATATGGACATTGATCTTCATTTTATTTTATTCATTATTATTTTCTTTGGTATGGTTTCTTCTTTTTTATGTATTCTTTTATCTTCCTGGTGAAGTGCAGGCAAACTTTTGAAAAATATTTATAATCTCAGAACAAAAGACAAAGCATGCGCACTGGAGTCGCAAGGGAAACTAGAGTGTTGGTCGTTTTCTTACCTAAACAGTAAAGAAAAGTATCTTTCAGAAACACCCCCCCTCCCTTTAAATTTCTTAGCATCTTACATATTCCTGCCAGATATAGGGCCGTATGTATCTTATGATTTCATCGGATACGATCGTCTAATTCCGTGTATTAATCAGTGTCATAAGTCAAACTCTTATTCGCTACCAGGGTGAAGTAGAACAATAGACTTCACACAACACGCGTGCTCCAGTCGTAAGGTTACCTGGACTAAGTGCCGTTTGACCTAAACAGAGAGGAACCCCCCCCCCCCACCTTTTTTTTTATTGTTTTGTCTCGTGACATATGCTTTCCCCAAACGATCGTATCTATTTTTGTATTAATTTCACGGATACGATCATGCACTTATATATAAAAGATGATGACCCGACTGAACACTGAATCTTGCATGTTTTTAATTAATACATACTAAAATATATATTTTGGTTGTATTGAAAAAGTTTAAAATACGTTTGCAAACGATATCTCATGCACAGCAGAGAGAGAGAGAAGGGGGGGGGGGGGGGGGGGTTTACGTGTCGTTACTTTAACTCGGTCGTTGGGTGGTTAAATACTTTAACAGGTATTTCATAATGATTTTAATTAACCTTTCATGCAATGATTAAGATCATTACTTTTGCTTAAAATAGCTAATTACTTAATCAGAACACAAAAGAATTTCTTTGAAATTTTTTACGCGGAAATAAATAATCACGTAGTCAACAAATATTAAACAGTGTTTCGATTTATTATGAATATTATGAACCTTTATTCAAATGATAACATTATTTAATAAAGATCGGTAGATTGGTTTTATTTGATAAGGCATTTATATTTTTAAAACCACATTTATTTGTCCTTAATATTGCCATCATGCATTATTATAAATGAATTACTTTGCATATAATAAGAGTGTAAATCGTGTGAGCAATTTGCATTTCTTTAACTTCAGATAGATTCTTCTAAATTCGTCTGTTAAATGAAGAATTACAAGCATGTGGAAAAAACTAAACAGGCAAACATGTTACTTTTTCGGTTGACTGAACACATACAATAAAACAACTCAAACAACGTAAAGGCTATTATCCGTGCCGTATGTAGTTCAACTCTGAAACCGGTCTTGTCTCAATCTGAAGCTATCTACTGGCGTGGTCATTGAAAAACGGTCATTTTTTTTTCTTTCCTTTTGTATTATTTAACGAAATATTTCATGATACATTTGCAAAATACCGGCCCATCTATGTAATATCCCTTACGTCCAGTGGGGGACAGGTGAATTAAAAGGTGTGAAAACCTTGTCCGTTTTGACCACCAGAGAACAAATACAGGTAAAAGGTGTGAAAACCTTGTCCGTTTTTGACCTCGCGAGGACAAGTACAGGTAGATGGCAAATTGTATCAGAAAGCATTAACGTGGACAGAAAAGTGGCCTCACGAGGTGTCCACGGAGGACAGACGTGGACTGCCCACCGTGGCAACGAGGATTTTCCAACTTCCACGCTACATGTACGGTACTAATCCATTACTTTTGCAGACATTGTATAGTGAAGGATCTGAAAGTGAGTCAGCTGTGACTTTCTTTTTGGTTTGGAAGACAAAAAACCGTAATTGTTGCCATGTACCCATACCGCCCTCTCCTTCGATCATCTGAGCTACACCCTGGGGCGGCACAAAAATACAATTTCTGTCCAGTTTCAGGGAAGTCGACATCGTCTCATATCTAAACTATGTACACCAGAAATGACACTGAGGAACTGTTTTGATATATCACGTGACTAGCGTTATAAAAGTTGGAATAAAAAGGTAATCCGGAGGAACACGAAACGGTGCTATTACTGTCATATGTCCACAATTACTTTGACAATTAATTGTAAACAAATTTCGTCATTCCGGAATCAAAATGGCTACACCAAAGTTAATTGTGGATAGTAATTCATCGGCGGATCCATGGGTGGTGTTCCTTAGATCCCTCCCTATGTTACTAGAAAATATTCGAGGACGATATTTTCTTAAAACGAGTATTTGTGTAACATGCTCTGTTTGTTGAGCAATCGTCAGGGATTCTCAGGTTAATAACCATGGTTATATCATTCAGTCTATGAATGTTTCTAAACAACAGCAATGTAAAAATAACGAATATGTTCAAGCAAATGGAAATCAAAGTGTCTGCCTTTATATTACTATTTAGAGTTTAATCAAATAAAGGCAAGGGTTGTCGTCTCAATCCATACCTCAGTTTGTCGCATACACATCTCATTATATTACCGTTTATATTATTTATCCAATAAGGACAAATGTCGTCGTTTCAATCAATACCCAAGTGCTCTGGCAACCGGGCAAGGGACGTCGTCTCATCCCATAACTTCAAAGTCTTTTAAGCCATCGGAAATATCGCATACACGTTTCCCTCAGTGTTCGTCCTTCCAATATCGTTTTGATCTGCTTTCGGTGCATCATGCGTGATAGTTCGTGCCTTGACAACAAAACTGTATTGTTTGAGGTTTAATTATATCATGAAGAAACGATGTCTTACTTTCAGTAGCTTTTGCTAAGGAACCATCGGAAATATACCTCGCGAGTGGTAGTTAAACATCTAGATTCACGTTTTTTTACGAGAATTATTTTTATCATAGTTCTAGTATCTGGAGCACAATTTTTTGAGAGCGTCATGAGTGAAGTGTAGCAACAAAGGAAGCTGACTCTGAATTTCTATTAATGGATTTCCTGAGTCGTCTGGGCTATTGACTGAAGGACTTAAATCCAAGTTTAGCATATTAAACTGCCACATTGATATTTGACTATAGACTTTTGTAGTACTTAAGCCGTTTTCTCTTTTGGATATTTTTCGGTATATTGATCACAATCAAACTGAGTCGAATCTGTTTAGCAATGCTCTACATCAGGTTAGCCAGCAATCGCAAAGAAATATTTGGTCGCACCCCATCCCAAGGAGAACATATATATTCATATTTACCTAGCTTAAACATTTAAACAACCGCTTTTGATTGATATTTAATGACCACCTGAGGTAATCCAGCTACCTAATTAGCTAAAGACTTCATTCAGTCCGTTTTAACTTTTGCCCGAAACAGAAGAATTATGTAAATGCTGTTAAGAAAGGAGATTTAATTTGTTAGTGATACTTTTGGCTATATACCCTATGTTCGCTAGTACAGAGCATATCATAGGTAAATTTATTCTGAATTGTTTTGATTATATATATAAGCCTAAACATCAAAATAGGACCCATGCAAATGTTGTGATCAAATTCGTCGTATTAATGGAGATATGGCTGTCTAAAACGCGAACTTTGTAAACAGAATGTTTACAACCAACTTATCACGTGATCTAATTTGGAAACCGTAGCATCATGGACACTGATCGAGGGCGAGGTAAATAGACTTGACAAGTAACTTTTAAAATCTGCATTCGAGTCCGCTAAAGTTAGTATTTACTGAAATCGTTTTCTTTTGGAGTCTCTCTTTGCTTTAGTTAAACTGCGCATGCGCGAAGTCAGGTTATGGTTGTATTTATGGAATACCCACTTTATTTACGAATTATTTTCTTTTTTATTTTGCTATCTCCGGGGGTTTAAAACGACCAAAAAAATTTTAACGCAAAGTTAATAACTTCAGCCATACAAGAAAAATACAGTTTTTGTTTTACATGCCCTTATTTTTGAAATTATACCGAATTGTAGGATATACAACTTTAACTCATCAAATCTGTTGAGGAAATGGTGCATGTATATCGGTCCAAACAGTTTTCGTTTTAGCTTTTTCATTTGTTAATCGCAAATGCCACATATGATTGGAACCGATTTAATAGAATTTTCTATTGTTTTAAGCTATTTATTGTAATTAAGGAGTTTACCATCTCCTTCATGTGCATAAAACACATGCCACATTACTATGGACATTACATAGCATTAATCAATCTATCAAAAGATTTAAAAGTCTTCTATAGTACTTTATCGCGATTTTTCCAGCGGTTTGTTTTTTAGACTTCTCGGGTGTTGTACTATTGACAACTTTCTCTATAACCATTTCATCATCAGTAAAATCCTGGTCCTGGTTGTTCGTGGTCCGAATCCTGTAATGATTCCAATTCTCTTGGTTTAATTGTCTCCTTTTCCTCTGCCTGAGTCACAATTCCATCAAGGGTTTATTATCTTCACTAGATGATGAATCCTTTCGGGTTCTATACCTGTTTGCTTATTTACTTAGGGGAATATTTTCATCGGACTCATCAGTATGTGAATCAGATTTATCGTCATCATCATCACTTTCTTCAGATGCTGTTACATAATTAGTTTTCCTAAGCCGATTACTCAAGTTATCTTTTTGTATTTCCCATTGATCTTTTCTATATTCTAGACAAACGTAGTTGTTCAGCATGTGCTTTAGTGGTTGTGCCATCAAACTGACTCTTAATTATAAAACTAACTGGAGAAATTTGTTTTATAATTCTATAAAAGGATTTTCACCTGACATTCATTTTTTTTTCTTCCTAGTATAATTTTTACAATAGACAGGATCTCCTATTTGAAACGTGACTGGTTTGCTGTTTCTATCGACATATTTCGCTTGAGCCTTATTAGCTTTCTTTAAACTGCGATGGACTTCTAAAAATGACTTAATGACGCAATCTGATGTTGAACGTCGCCTAAATATATTTGCGTCGAGATTTAAAAACATTGTCTAAGGGGAGAACAGCGTCTCCATTGTAACATAGGGAAAAGGGGGAGAACATGGTCGAGTCAGTGATGTTAAACCTTATAGCGGCTAAGGTTTGATTCAAGTATACGTCCCATACTGAATGTTCATCCTTCAGATATTAAGACATAACATCGTGCAAGATTCGGTAAAATCGTTCGACTTTAGCATTCCATTGGGGATGGTAATACGATGTTGTCACGTGATTAATATTCAAGACTTCCAAAATCTTTAATCATTAATGAGCAGATGCGTAATGTTATCTGCAGATTTGTCTTTAACGGCAAACGCTTCTGGGTACAAATGCGATTATGTATTTGTTTCCAGATAAGGAAGATTCGGTAAAATCGTTCGACTTTAGCATTCCATTGGGGATGGTAATACGATGTTGTCACGTGATTAATATTCAAGGCTTCCAAAATCTTTAATCATTAATGAGCAGATGCGTAATGTTATCTGCAGATTTGTCTTTAACGGCAAACGCTTCTGGGTACAAATGCGATTATGTATTTGTTTCCAGATAAGGAAGTGGGATAAGGTCCCGAGAGATCCAACTCAACTTTAGCCCAGGGGTAAGGTGGAATGCCTGTTTCCAGAAGAGGAGGTTTCACCTGTGTCAAATTTCTAGTCTGACACGTAACGCAAGACTGAATACACTGTAGCAAACTCCGATATACTTTCCGCAAATAATATTTAGTTTTTATTTTATAAAAGATGCGATCTACACAGAAATGACCCATTTCATCATGGTCATGCTTTAGATCATTCATTAGCAAATGACTTGGTAAATACAGCCTTAATGTGGGTTTGTCATTGATATCAGGGATATAACCCAATATATCTTTCACCATCAAATGATGAGCTTGATTGACATTCGAAGCTTCACCTTTTTTTCAACTGATTTCTTAGTTTCAATATTTCCGAATCCTTTTCCTGTTCTTCGAGCATATTAAAACATAGCAGATCATTCACATTCAGTAGTTTTAATTTTACATCCTGCACATTGCAACTGGCATAATCTCTAGGTTAGAATCTATTAGGGTTCAAAGCATTAATCGCTAGTGTGTTTCGTTGAATATGCGGTAAATCACCAGTGTTTTTATCCGAAACATTGACAGATTCTTAAGGACACCGTGATAACAAATCAGCACAAGTGTTCTCACGACCAGCTATATATTCAGTTTTGCAATTATAAGCCATTATATGCATTGCCCAAAGTTGAATCTTTATATTTTCCATAGTGGCATTAAGAATTTATTTAAGAGCCATTCTCTGTAAAAACTAAAGCATTTTGAAGGGTTGTTGAAATGACCCTCTCAGAATGCTTTCTTTTTTATAAAAATTACTCTATATAGGGTCACATTTAAAAACAAAATGATATTTACACAGCTGAAATTTTCGGTTGCTATGGTAACAGAGCCTTTTGGAAAATCTTTGATAAAAGTGCTAAAAAAACAAGTGAATTTATGCATATTTCACCCTTTCATTGTATAATATATCTTTGATTTATAGTAAAAGTTATGGTATCTTCTCAAAGGCAAGGTTTTAATCTCTTAGATAATTAATTCTTTTTTAATAAAGGTTTTTCTAATAAATCTTTTGTGTCTAAAAAAATCTTAAATTTGGTCTTATCCTCAAATCTACAAAAATATCTTATTTTGGAGAGCTCTAGTATTTTCAGGCAGAATTACAAATTTGAAAAATATATGATTTTTTAAAAAATTGATATTAGGTGTAAATATATACAAAAACCAAAGGGGTTATTTTTCAATACGATGAATAAAATGTTTTTGAAAATTGTTACCATAGCAATCTTTTTAACATGTAATTATGACACGAATACAAATCAAGGTCATTTAAATTCACAAATTTTTGTTTAAAATGAATAAAGATAATGTAGACATACTATCAATTTCAAGTTGATATATATTGTAGTATTTTTCTATAAATTCTGTTGCCGTGGCAACCAAATTATGTTTTGATTCTCTATAGTATTATAAATAATTATATTATTAAATACCTACCGTCAGAAGACATGTTTAAGACTCAATATATTGAGTATCTATATATCTTTGAATTTGATATTCTCATGTTGCTATGGTAAACTATGCTGTTGTTATGATAATAAGTACTAAAATGAAATTTATAGCTTTATCAGTTTGATTGATGCTTAAGAAATTCAGAGGTATTACGGTATTGGTGTGTGTTCAAAATTGATTCTAAATGTTAAACCCTTGTAGATAAAGCTCAACAAAAACTCACCAAAGATTTTAATTTTTATAGAGCAATTATTGTTATTTTTAGGTCAAGGTCAATTATAAAAAAGCATAATATGAACTATGTCCTATGATAATTAAAATATTAGGTAAACATCTAACTAGATTTTTCAAGCTTGGTGCCTATTATCATAGCCATGATACAATGTACCCTACTGATTTTAATGTTCAAGGTGCTAAATCAAGGTCAAATATCATGTAGCAAAACTTAGTACAATATTCACCATAACTTGGTAATATAACGTTCGGCACCCAAAGATGAAATTTTTAAAAGAAATGCATTGTTTTAATAAAAGTGAAGACCAATACATTGAATTCACTCATAGATGATAAAATACATGTATTATAATAAATCATTTATTTATGCATGGAATATCAAATCAAATGATATATTAAAATTAAATTTGAATAAAACGCAAGTCTACTGCCCTTGCAACTCACTTCTGAAATTGAATACTATTTTTGACTTAAACGTCTATGCTGTTTACACAATACATGTCAAGTATCAGCTTTTTCAAGCAGTATATGTGAAATAAAGGCAAAAAATAGTGTCAGCATTCCAAGGAATACATAGTGAAACTTAAGGATCATAATTTAGCCAAAAATGACATTGACCTTTGATCTATGACCTAGAAACATTTTTTCCTTTTTCCACAAGGATCCCCGTGAAATATCAATGTTGTATCACTTACTAGTCAAAAGTTATGGAGTATGACATATGAACAGACAGACGGACGGATGAACAACAGACAAAGTGATCCCTAAGTGTCGCTATGCTTCACGGGCGACACAAAGATGGGAATAACAAATTAAAACAGGGTCCTGTTGCATAAATAATTCTTGAAACTTAGACGAGGCATTAATGAGTTAATGATCATGGTTCATTAAATTCATAGCTTGTTTCCATCAAAACTTCCGATCTGATCTTGCTTATCCTTTGTTCCTTTTCGGCTTCCCAGTCATCAATAGACATTGATTTTGTCTTTTTACTCATTCGGGAGAAAAAAGGTGTTATTTGCTGAGAGGTCAATATTTCTTCGTATGTAAATCTTCTTGATCCATTCTCTTTTTTTTCATACAACATCCCCTCAAAAAGCAAAATTGGATCCTCTTTTTTACCAGTTTTTGCACCAATATTAAATTTCTCAATCAAAAATTGCCTCTGATTTTCATTGAATCGTTTACATCTCTCTTCTTTCAAAGCCCATCCCATTTTCAGGTCATCTCTTGCCTCTGTTGTACTTTCATTTTCTTCAGGAAGATAAACTATCTTATTCATACTAGAATCTTAATGAATATGTAATTTCTACATATATTTCCTTTTTGTGACATCACTAGTCACACTTGTTGTTAGCTTAAACTCTAATTTACATGTGCCTATGAGTAAATGATTTGATAACTGATCATTAGTTGAAAATGATTCCTTACATCCCTCATTCGTACATTGCAACTGAATATCATTGTAGCTTGATTGTTTCTAGATTTAATTCCATGAAAAACCACAGATTCAGAGCCTTTGATGATATCAAGTGGTCTATATGGAATAACTGGTACAGAGGAGTGAGGAATTAGCAAACCTAGGAAATCAAAATTCTAAGCATTAATCATGTTTGTACAATTAAAAAAATGAGTGAAGATTTGATTATTTTCATTTATTTATTGCTTACTCTTTGGCATCAATGATGCGGTAAAAAATGATGAATTTTTGTGCCCTTATCAGTGAAAACAATTTTGGACTGTCTGTCTTTTACATATTTTTTTTAACAATAAGAGATGTATTTTTTGTATTTTACTTATCTATTGGTCTTGAAAAGAACTTTTTGTATTCTTTATAGAATTTATACTGAAATGTTTTAAAATAAAAATAAAAAAAAAACTTTAAAGAAATACATAAAACTGATAAACTGATAAAATAAAACGTAATTGTTCAATATATACCTTCACCAACATTATATGCCTTCCACACTCTTATTCCATTCATTTCCATTGTAAAGGTGCTGTAAGATATAATGACATGTACAGGCTTTATTACCTTTTTGTCTGGATTGTATTCAACAATTTTTATATTGTGTTTCACACTTCTTGACATCTTATCTATAGCCTGAAAAAAAAAATAGATAGAAACAAGATATGTTTGTGAAACATGAATGCCCCCGCCGGAGACTGATTTTGAACTGTTCTTAAAACTAGCTCAAATTAAAGGTCCTGTTACAGGGAATGCACATGTGAAATATGAAAGCCCTACCACTAACCGTTTAAGTTATGGCCAAGGTTAATGTGGACAACAGAGAGACAAACAGACAAACAAACTGACAGGACAAAAACAAAATGTTTTCATAAAATCAATAAAAATTATTAAAGATTAATTTTACCTGTTTCATTGATTCAGTTGTCAAAGCATCATTTCCTTGGTTAACATATCTTATTTTTGCAGATTTAAGGTTTGCTCCAGTTCTATCACAGGGGCCTTTTCCATTCTGTGATTCACAGAAATTGTACGATTTTACTTCTTTTTTTATGCATACAGTATGGCCATTGTTTCTGTTGATTTATAACATCCTGCGTTGTTCGACCAGATATAAAATTTTGTAGTCGTAGGAAGATTTCTTTGAATATCCTCTATAACATTCAATATGATTGCAGATGTTGTTAGGCTATCTTGAGAAATTTGTGATTTGAAAGGCTATTGTAATGTGCCACGACAAACCTCGTTTACCAAACCAATCTGTTTGATCTTCACGAAATTTTCGAGGAAGATATTTCATAGAACAATCACATATGAGAAGAACTGGGTTTGGTTTCATCTGTTCAAATACATCTGATTTAGCTTGGTCTTGACATCTACATCTAATTAGATGTCGTTTGAGATTGTCAATATTATGGACAGCATTTGTGAGTTTAAAGTCTAGATCATTTAAAAATTCTGCCGAACTGCTTAGTGAATTGCAATGGATGGTTTTGTGAAGAAAAGATGTAAGAACTTTCAATTGTTTACAATGTATGCATACTAGGCAATGATCATGTTAACAGGTACAGGTGAATTGTGATCTAGATGGGTCGCTCAAAGCATAACATATACAGTGATCTGCTACTTTACTTTCCGTAGATAAATTGACCTATAACAAAACATTATAACCAGGTTTAAATATTACGAAAAGTAAGTCAAGCACTCAGGTCAAATTCACTTAGATTTAATGTTATCGTGATTAAAAAGGTATTCTAGGAATGATAAACAAAGGAAATATAAAAATCTTGACAAAAACTATCATGGAAAAAAGACAGACAGAAAGATGACAAATTGAGAACCACAATGGTGTATGTCATCTTGTTTTTGGCGACATAAAATACTCTTTTTAAAAGAAAATTATATGTTTCTAGTTAAATGAAAATAGCATTCAAACTTATTAGGTTGCTTAAGAGCTTTTAGGGTGCTATGATTACTAATTCAAGGTTTTTGTTTTCGAAAAAATATTTTACCTTGAAATTGAACGCAGATACTGTTTACATTTTAAGAGGAGTGAGGAAAACTCCTTGAACTGTTGATTAATTATGGCTTGGATCTTAGCTAAATCTTTAAGTATGTTGGTTAAAACACGGAGAGCCCTTCCATCTTCTGCTACGAAGTAGTCTATGCCTTATAGACTGGTTCTAAGTTGAGCCCCACACATAGATAAAATTCTATAGATTGTACTGTCACCTAAAAAATTAAAAATCTTATTTAGAAATTACAATAAAATGATTTTTATTGTCTTTTTATTTTGTATATATTTGAGAGCAAGTTGTGTTTGTGAAACATGAATGCCCCTGTCGGCAGCAATTTTTGAACCGTTGTCTTATAACTTGGTCAATGGTCAAGGTCACAGAGTCTAAATCATGGTATCAAATTAAAGGTCTGTTCATAAGGGATACACATGTGAAATATAAAAGCCCTACCACTTACCATTCAAGAGTTATGCTCAATGTTAAAGTTTTTCCACTGACAGACACACAGGTCAAAAATTATATGCCCCCGAATCTTTGCTTACGGGGGCAAAAAATATATATATATATATTGATGCACATGAAAGTTGAAATTTCTTCTCTGGATGTACCTTTGACCTTCACATGTGTAAGGTAGCGGCATACTACGCTACCTACAAATTGTTTTTAAGAAACACCACCGATAGATCCACCAAGGAACAATATATCTTGGACGATATTTCCTGTGAATGACTCAATTAAAGACACTAAAATTCACGCTTGTTTGTCTTAAAGACTTGTAATTATCATAATTGAATTGGTCAGTTAATGGCTAGTCTATCTTGCTTGTTTATCTTAAAGTCTTATAAATTTGTGAATTAATGGCTTCACGGGGTACGTGGTCAATTAGTATAATTATCATAATTGGACTGGTCAATTTGTGGCTAATCTATTTCCTTGAAGAAATGGATAGTGTTTCAATATATAAAAGAAATTGGGGAGTTTAATAAGTTAGACCTCGGAAATCCTTGATAGAATTCAGACCTCGGAAATACTTAATAGACTTCAGATCTATTTGATCCAGAAAGAACTTGGAAAGAACTATACTGTGTAACATGATATTGTGATCATCGTAACTGCCGGGTCTCCCCCTTTTGCACGTCGCACGACGCCAACTTGCTATCTTGTATGTTGCTGTAGAGATTTTATTAAAAGTATAAACTTTCTTACTCTCTCGCATAACACAACGCACCTTGAGGAATCAAACACACACCACCCAACGCGAAGTACTACCCTACACACGTGACCTTAAGATTTAGTAGAATTTCTCATTTTGAGAAAATTGGCGAAGTTTGATGATTTTATGTTCATTAGTATAAATGCTTTTGTGTTCACAAGGTTTTTAAACTAAATTCCATAGTGACCTTGACCTTTAAACATTGAAATTAAAATTCAATAGGCTTATAATATCTTGTTATGAAAAAACTACTATTATGTAGATTAGGCAACTGTAAATAAATTTTACATTTAACGTCCGACGCGCCCGTACGTTTCACAAAATCTTCATAATAATAATAATAATAATAATAATAATAATAATAATAATAACAACAATAATAATAATAATGATAATAATAATAACAATAATAATAATAATAATAATACTAATAATAAAAACCCACAAATACGGCATCGCAAAATCTGTAATTTTAAAACCCGTTTCCGTTTGAACTTTTAATCTTCGTCTTTCAGCTTCTGGCATAGGAAACTCCAGATTTAGGAGATTTTTAGGTTTGTTTAGGGGGGTACTATTGGCACCATGGGGGTGTACGCCACCATACAAGTAGAAGAACAATTTAAAAATGGCTTCAATAGATTGACAATGAAAAATCATATATTGAAAATCGACCCGATTCGACATTTATGACTGTTTTAAAGGTTTGGTAAGATTTTGTTCACTCGAGTCGTCATTGTTTCTCTATTCTCTAGACCCCCCCCCCCCTCCCCCCCCCCCCCCCCCCCCCCCCCTGTCCAAAGATGAAGCGTCTTGCTCAATTTCTTCAACAAATGAGTATAAAAATCATATAAATGTTAGTCCTACCCTAAACATGACAAAAGCTATGGGTGATATGATTGCCGCTTTGTTGCCTTTACAATCAAAACTTGTTATTCAGAGCCAGATAGTTCTAGAACTAATGCGTTTAAACTACCGATGGAGGGCTCAAGAAAACAAGAAAAATGATCAACACTTGCCACTTTTTTACGAATCCCAAATAAGTTGTTTCCTTTTTAAAGAAATTTCAACTTCAAGTCGTGTTTTCTGAAACAGTCAAATTGTTCTTGGATACGAGCTAAATGCTTTTCCTGAGATTCAGACCAAATAATGACGTCATCTACACAGGCCATACTGAATTCCTGACAGCCTTCAAGAACTATGCTCATTAATTGTTGAAATACGCCAGGAGTATTGCAAAGGCCAAAATGCGTTTTGTTGAATTCAAGCAATCCTTTATGACAATTAAAAACAATTTTCTGTTTATCTTTTGGGTACATAGCTACTTGCCAATATCCAGATTTGAAATCTAAGGTGGGGAAATATTTTGCTTTTCCTAACTGCGCGATTATGTCATCTAGCAACGGAAGTGGGTAAGATGTAGTAGTAGTTATCTGATTTATTTTCCCAAAAAATAATTCACATAATACATATTCCTGTTGATTTGTCCTTTTTTGAAACTAAAACGATGGGGAAACTCCAAGGGGATTGGGAACGTGAAATGATTTTGGCATCTAACATTTCATCAATTACATTATCAACTGTTTTACTATGCTGTAAGAGAATTCTATATGGTCTATGTTTTATCGGGTTATGATCAACTTCATTTTCACAGTTTCTGGTTGTCCTAACGCAATATCTTTGACTGCGAATAGGTCTTGATTGTTCATAACTAATGGTTTAACACTTTCCAAGTTTTCAGGTTCAGTATCCAAATCTTTTAAATCTAAAGATATTTTATTAGTCAAAATTTCATTTACATCTTTTGTTTTATCTACAGCGGGTGTTTTCTATGGGTACTAACTGCGCGCCTCTGATGGCAGATTTATTTCTTTATTGTTCTGAAAGGGGTTTTTATGGTTTCTATTCAAAAATCAAAACGTTTTGACCTCATTGACAAATTTAATAATACTTGCAGATATCTGGATGATATTTTGGTGATCGACAACCCTGAATTCGAACAATTTATATCCGAAATATATCCACCAGAGCTCACATTGAATAAAGCTAATACTTGAGATAAATCTACACCTTTCTTAGATTTAAACATCAAAATTATCAACAACCTAATATATACTAATATTTATGATAAACG
Organism: Pteria penguin; assembly: GCA_035048485.1. Classification (NCBI taxonomy): domain Eukaryota; kingdom Metazoa; phylum Mollusca; class Bivalvia; order Pterioida; family Pteriidae; genus Pteria; species Pteria penguin. The sequence continues at coordinate 28,422,964 of CM068592.1, forward strand.
TGAGGATTTTGGATTTCCTATTGTAAATTTCCCTTAATTGGATGGCGATGTCCCTCGACTCCCATCATATGGTATCTATATAAATTAGTTCGTTTTGTCAGAGGCTGCACCGATGTTTTGGACTTTCATAAACGAAATTTACAAATTACCACTAAACTTTTAACTCAGGGTTACAGATATCACAATCTAAGAAAAACATTCGGCAAATTCTTCAGATCTCATTCAGAACTTCTATCTAAATTTGGAAATATTTCTTTTCAACAGTATGTATCCAATGGAATTTCCCATCCTAATTTTTACGGTGATCTCGTATATAAACTAAGGAAAGTAAAAGGCTCCGATAACGTTATTTTATCATGTAATAAAATAGTCAAACGTCTCCTAAATAGACAATATGATACTGAGATCATCAAAAAGGCTATAGGTCTTGTATTTGGCCCCTCTACAGCCTTATGCAGACTTTTACTTGATGGCCCTGAACCTCGTCCCCTCTGACTGTTAGTCGGGACTCCTACAGATCTAGGGTCTTAGCTCACTTTCAGACTGGCAGAGGACGTTTTATCATGTTGATGCCGCATATATTTTATACCATTACTTGTTTTACAATACCTTACGTGTTTATATTTTTATGACCTCTCAATATGCGATACCTGTTGACCCTTGTTCTTTACATGGAGGATTATTTATAAATTTTTAAATGTACGTCTTTTGATTGTTCTGCTGTTACGATGAGTGGGAAGGTGGGCCCGTAAACCGGTTAACCACACCATTTGTTTGGCTTTGGTCAAATTAAATGACCGTCCTAAGTCGGTATCGTAATTGCACTACAATCAAATATTTTTGTAATGTGTTAAATGTTCTATTATATTATTTATATTCATGTATTGTATAGCTCCATGGTGACTTCTGCCACATAACTGAGCCAGTAACTCCTCTTTTTTCTTCCTTTCATCTATGATACAATCTCTATTTAAATAAATAGTCTTGTTTGTATTATTACTTAGAGTAATGGGTACTATTTCATTTGATTTGACTATTGCACTAATAATTTCAAGATCTGGTTCAGAATTCACATATCCTTTTTCTACTGCGCCTCTTTTAATAAATTGTGTGTAACTCAACGGAGTTTTTATACGAGCCGGAACAATTTTCGTCGTATTTGGTTTCACTTTTAAACCTTTCTATAATTTTACAAGGGCTTTTATGTGACAATCTTCTTCAAGCGGTACATAGGACAATCGTATCTTTAAATATCATTACTCGTAATAACGTCTTACTCCATGAGTTGTTAGAAAATATCTGCCTAACATAATGTTTCTATTCATGTCTGCTATTACATAAAATGGTTGATTTACTGTAGCCTCTCCTAATTTAATTTCTAATTCTACATAACAGTCTATTTCTAATTTTTCTTTATTTACCGACTGAAGACTAATAAACTTCTTCACCAAATTCGGCGGTTTATCTAAAGATTGATAAATTCGTTTATGTAGCAAACTTACGTCAGCGCCACAATCAACTGAGGCTCTAAATTTCGTTTTACCTATTTTCAAAAGGGATGAATTTGGACTACCGGCTAAATTTATTTTGAAAGTCGGAGAGTTTCCTGTTTTTTTTTTATCTTAACGTTTTGTTTATAACTCCGAGCCACGTTCCTGTCTTGACGGGAGCGTACAAATTTTCCTAATTCAATTCAGATTTTGTTTTAAAACCAACAATTCCTACGAATGTGACCCTTCTTTCCACAATGAAAACAACTTAAGTCTGCATGTTTACTTCGCTGAGCCCGGGAATGTTGTCCAACATGTGTTTTCTATACATCATTAATCAGTTGCAAACGACAAAAATTTGTAGTGTGGTTAGCTGGTTTGCAAATGTTTTTTGAAACCTATAATGGTCAACTTCCATCGGCGTCTCACCATTTTCATGTAGAGAATTGTGAGAAGTATAGGTGGAGCTACCAGTCCTTAGACTAGCACTTATTCTTTAAGCAATTTCTTTTTCTCATCTTCTGATAAACCATCTAATTTAGCATATTTTGCAATGTTTTTAATCCATGTATCAAATTGATCTGGTCTAGTTCCGTCAAAAGATGGGACATCTAATTTAACCCATTGTTTTGTTATAGTTCCACTTAATCTATCACCTTGCCTACATATCCCTTGAAAAAGTAAAAGGACATCAACATTTTCAGCTATGACGATTTCAGAAAGGTAAAAATCAGACTTATCGAGGATGATAGTTAAAATCCAACCCAGTCACTACGGCAAACAAATCACTAAACGCCGTGTAGCGTATTATTCGAAATGTGTTGTGTTTATGCGACAAATATAAGAGTCATCAAGACAGTTTATACTTTTAATGAAAACTTCACAGCAATATATTCAAGGCTAACACAAAAAAATTTTTCAAACGTATTAGAAATGTGAAAGATAATGGTTCAAAAACATTTTTCAAAATGTTTTAAAACATAAGTTTTTGGTGTTTAAATAAAATGTTTTGTGAAACATTTTATAACTGTTACTAAAACATTGTAAGAAAGGTTTTGTTTAAATATTTTATGAACATTTTAATTGATGTTTCAACAAAATGTTTTGAAATGTTTTTAACGTTCGTTTGTGGTGTTCCAAAAACATTTCAGAAATCTTTCATTAAAGCGTCATTAATTACGTTAACAGAATATTTTCAAAACATTTTGTCAGTAAAAAGAAATTGAAAGAAATATGAACATTATAGTTATATATTTTATTCAAATTATATGAATATAAAAAAGGAAAAGAATTTTGAGATGTGAGATTTAGTCACTGTCATTGTCATCATTTGGAAATGTCACTGTTCTTCTCTGCAAGTTCTTTTCCTCATAAAAAAAGAGGCATGGTAAATATAAAGTATTGAAAAATTGATGGACTTAGCAAAAATAACAAAGGTACAAGTCATTGAAGCTTAGTCACAATCTATGTTGGAGGGAGACAATTTATGAAGATATGTCTTTTAAATTTGTCTGTATTTTCATAATATGTTGATGATTATAGTTTACCTTGGTATATTTCGTGCCTCCTGGTTTATTTGGGGCATTCCTCCAAACCTCTTACACTTTAGATTTTATTTTTTGGAACGGCACCCGTGAAGCTTTTCTTGCTGCAGCCGTAAACCATAGGAATAAATTGTATTTATGCTAAAACTCGCAATAAGCTGAGAAGGGACACCACGAATGCATTGGTTTCATATAAAAAAAGGACAAAGACAAATATAATTGTCATTTATTATAAAATGAAGAACATAACATTACACAGTTTTGGCTGGGAGACTTACAATGTAAATGTGAGTCAAGAGGAAAATCTAGGTGACTAGAACGTATTTAGACACAATGATCATATAAATTTAATAAAATGTCTCATAGCCAAAAATAGAACCACACTCAAACAATGACAATTGCAAAAAAAAAAACCCAGAAAAAACAGAAAAAAAGCCATAATTGGAACCAATAAAAGTGGTTCAAAAAGGCCAAACAATAATCCAAGCTTGGGAGCTTGCCTTTCTGTCCAGTTCCACTGTATTTGCTCATGAGATTATTTGTGAGAAGGGATCTCATAATAGATCGGCAAATTACCCCTGCATCACTTCCTTCTTGTATAGCTGTCAGAGAGGTTACCTGTATGTGAAGAGTTTATGGAGTTAGGTTAAATAGTATTTATCATAAATGGACATAAAGAACAGAATTACACTGACTTTATAGTAGACATTTGCAAACGAGTGTTTACTGCTTATGTTAAAAATTCATCTCTGAGCACAAACGGATGGTCAAGATATTTATACCGGCCAAAACTGCTAAGAGAGAGAGAGAGAGAGAGTACAGTATTGCGAACACTATACACAGTGGTTTCAAGAGGTAAATGTTCACCTGTGCATAGGGACTGGGTATAGCTAAGGAACTATTGCCAAGTCAGTCACGATAAATATAGAGAGGACGTCTCCAGTGTTTATTAACATTTGCCATGCAGGGCCAGTGCCACAGTTTATTGAAAATTTGATTTTTGATTACCTTCACACCACGAATATTCCACGCATATGGTTACGGCATCTGCTTGATACGGGGCATGCAAACTTTGACCTTTGCAACGAACCTACCAGAAGCAGTTAGGGATCTTTAACGTGCCATGGATACCACCTCGGGCCTCGATTTTTATTGTTTCATCCGAAAGACGGGACACCAGCATGACCAGATCGGGAATCGAACCCCGGCCTCCAGATCAGGTGGCAAGCGCTAGGCCACGCCGGCTTTGAATCAATTCACACAATACAAATGTTTACAGAGGGTTTCCATTTATGACATGGATAAAATGTGTTATACAAAGGACAAAAATGCATGCAAAAAAGAATGTGCATGTAAAATGATTATAATTCACCTAAATGGCGATGTTCACTTTTCTTGTATTCACTTTTTGCATGCGTACGTGCTTCTTGGCAAAGTATCAGTAGAAACAAAATCCGGAATACATCACCAATGTCATAGTGACTTGCTGACATATATTTGATATGTGGTTTTGGATTTATGACACAGATTGAGTGATTACATAACATAATGAAAAAATATGATTATTTTGGCAGATGCGATAACGAAGTCAATACAATAAACGACAAATGTATTTTAACCTGAATCTTGATTGATTATGGCTCACCGCTTATTTCACTTTTCGTACTATACAGGCGGCGTAGGTAGACATGTTTGAGTAATAAACGGTTATATGTCTATGTGGCGTCGATCGATTTACTGTTCATTCACAATCACTCGTCATTGACATTGTATAATATATTTTAAAATGATCTAATTTTCTGTATGAAAAAGTGACATACACTCAAGTTCTTAAGAATTATTTAGATCCCAATTTCGAATTCTTGATATCAAAATATCAATTTTGTTAGATTCACGATATCAAGATGTGTGTTCAAAACTTGTAATTTAACATCGCAATCTTTTGATGAAATAGTGAAAATCGCATCACGCAACTTGACATTTTATGATTTATACTACATTTATACTTCAGGGACGCGTAACACTTTCATATCTTCAGATTATGTTTCGACCGATAATTTAATTTTTTTTACAGAATTCATTTTAATAACATGATCGTGTAACTGTTTTTAGATTCGTAATGTTATTAACATGTTTTAATATAATGTTTCGACCAAACGTTTTCCGAGTATCATTTAAATTTCACAATCGCCTAACATTTTAAAAATGTTTTTAAAATATATATCGACGATATCTGATATATTTGTTTGAAAAACTCAGATTTTGTTTTACAATTCTGACTTTTTTGAGGTGAAAACTAAATGTGAAATATAGTTCGTGAAGTCTATTTAGTTAATAACAATATGTTGAAAACTATAATGTAATATAATTGACCTATTTTTCACTTATATTCGTGAAATTGGCTATTGAAGCTCTATTTTTGTGGAGTTCAGTTAGCTCAGTCGGTTAGAGGGTCGAATGCATTATAGCAAGGTGATTCGGTACAATAGGTCGTGGGTTCGAGTCCCAGACGGGGAACGAATATAAGTGAAATATAGGGTGATTTGTTAGCTGTAGTGTCTTTGTGCTTTATATGTTTGTAACTTCTGCCACATAATTGAGCCAGTAACTCCTTTTTTTTTCTAATTTGTATTTATTTTCTACAGGTATTTCTTCGGAGATCCAAGGTCCATAGTACTCCTAGGTGTTTCACTGATTCTATTTCTGCTTTATATGTTTATTTCTCTTTCAGTGATTATATTCTTTCAAAAGGATACGCCTGCGTTTACGTCGGGTAAATCCCTTCACTTTCCGCGGCCCTGTTTTCATGCATGCGATTAGCTAATGATTGGCTATTAAAGCTCTATTTTTGTGGAGCTCGGGTAGCTCAGTCGGTTAGAGGGTCGGATGCATGACAGCTAGGTGATTCGGTACCATAGTTCGTGGGTTCGTGGTTTAAAAAGACGATTGTATTTAATAAACATCCGGTATTGACTAAGATCATAAAATATTATCAATTCGAATTGTACATGAATAGAATAAAAATTGAACTTGTGTTTACAGATGCATTTCAAAAAGAGCTTGCATATTATGATGTCATATGTTCTATATTACTGATTTGAATGATGAGAATCTGATGGTTGAGTGTGTATTCAGGTATGTGTTTGTTTGTGTGAAACATTACATTATAGTTAAACTGGCGGTCACGTGGACTTGGTCTTGGTGAATAGTTGTATTGTTACATTAAATATAAAAACGTGATATGAAGACACTATACAATTATATGAAGTTGCCGAAAATCCGCCAAAAAATAACATGACGTCATTGTGACATAAAGGATAATTGGCGAAACAGTAAAAATTGAGATGCAATGAAAAACACTGCATTTTTACAAAAAACTCTGAACGTCACTGGTGGATAATTTGACATAAAGATTGTTATTGGTCTTGTACATGTATTTCAAATGCTTCTTGCTTTGGTATTTTACAGTGCTTTAACGATGATGTAGATGTTAAAATAGCAACAGATTTTCAAATTGAATCAGTTGTTGGAAAATTACGGAATTCGGCAATTTTATCCTAGTATTTACATACACAATTATGTTATGAGTTTGGTAGGGATTTAGATATTATTATTAGGCTCTTAAGTACTATTTACAACAAAGTTTAATTACCAAATACCCTTGCTCTTTAGTTGTCATCCTTGTATAATACTACATGTACTTAATATATAGCAATGGGGGAATAAATAATTACAGACTTTGATATTTGTAAAAAAAAAATATCTTGTACATGTAATGTTATGTTATAAAACCTGTTTTTACATAAATAATCTTCAAAGACGTAGTTAAGTAATATTCAAATTGCATTGTACTACAGTATCCATAACGTTCCTTAACGTTACTACGTAGAACCTGCCTTCTTCAAGAGCATTATATCATTACACCATAAAATACAATTTGAAATAAGAAAACGTTGCATGTTAAATATTATCATATTATCTGACAACCTAAGGCCACAACAAAATTTTTTTTAGTTCTTCGGATTCTTATGGAAAAACATTGGAGCGAGAGGGCGAAATTTTATTTTTATGTACAAGAGACGACATACGTATTTAATTAAGTACTATTAGAAACAATGGAATTTTCTAGACATGATGTAAATCAAAAGAATATATTCTTTACAAAATATTAATATTGAAGTTTCATAAGTGATGATCACTACCAAAATATATAACATTTAGGTCACATTTATCCTATCAAATTTACAGTATACATAGCTAGTTCAATATTTCTCACAGCACTACATATGTACCGGCATCAAATGACTACACATTATATTACATGTATGTTAAATTTACTTAAATCATAGATCTACTTGTTTCTTCAAGCTTTATCATAAAAAAATGTTCTTAAGAAAATCAATTCAATAAAATTATTCTCCTCGTCCGCCAAACTCATAGCAGTTGGTTTTAAAATGGATTTGTTATCTTTCTTGATTGATACTATGAAAATTCATGCTGTTTTTAAAGATATTCTAGAATTTCGCTGCCTTCTTTCTACTTTTGTTTTGTGTTTAATCTATGTCGTCTAGATTCTTTGAAGCACCGTTACACGTTTTGAATTTGGATAAAGAGTTTGATGACCGAAAATTTACCGCTTTGAAAGATTTTTATTTTCAATCTCGAAATTTTTTGTAAATAAACAGATTAAACTAAAATTGGAGCGGTAGAGCCGACGAACGAACCATCAGATTGTTGTGGCCTAATGAAACAATAGAATAATATTCCACTCCAGTATACCCTACTTATGGTCTTACAACTATTTCAATTTCAAAAGTGGTTTACAACCATAAATTTGTCCTCATTGCCTATTAAAAAAAGAAATTTTAAACATGCCCTATTTCTATTGTATTCCGTCAATGAACAAAATATTTTTGTGCTAGAGAGAGAGAGAGAGGCAGACAGGCAGGCAGACAGAGGGAAAGACAGACGAGAGAATAATTCTAGAACTATGCGTCTTTCAATTTAGAATATGTTGTTCACGTTATCATTCCGTTCCTATCTATAGTGTGACGGTCTCAGCCGAGTCGAGGATTATATTACATTTCATGATGAGGTTCAATGTTTCACCGGTAAGTGTCTGCAATTGAGAATATGAAAAAGAACTGATGTCAAGGTAGTCCCCCAAAAGTATTGGCTCCACCTGTGTGTACGATTGCAATTACATCCACATGTCAGTGCTATTGTGTCTTTGACTCAACAGGAGATATTCACTCATGTCGGGCATCTGGTCTCACCTCTGAATTTCAGGGTATGTGAATGTCCACTGTGATACATGGCTGTTAGTGCTATAGTCATGTGACTCCAGTTACTTTCGTATTTTACATTAATGACACACTTCTTCCCTTTACAGTGTGGAGCTTGTAAAAAAAGTTGACTACAGACGGTTGCACGTACGTGTTATTATACATTTTTGTTCTGGTGTTATGTAACAGTGTCACTTTCTACACAGAGCTTGTTTACACACACACACACACACACACACACAGGAGGCGCTCATTACTCCCGGGCATGTGGTCTCACCTCTGAATTTCAGGGGTCTGTGAATATCTACTATGATACATTCTTGTTAGTACCATAGTCATGTGACACCAATTACTGTCGTATTTCACTTTAATTTTCGTAGTGTGAAAAATTGAGAATCGTCGAGATGTGTTTATATTTCCCACAAGGGGGTATATGACTCACATGCTTTATTTAGAAATACATGCGTAACTAAATTATGGAAGTTTTCTGCATTAATTTATTCACTTTCGGGTAAGTGAAAGTATTCAAAATTCAATATTTTCCGCATTTGTCTACAAAAGTTATCACATTTCCGCTCAGTCCCTACTTTAATGTTAATGCGTTTCACTATAAAATAACTTTTACCATTACATATGTGTCAGTCGATAATGATAAGGTAAATAAGATCCAATTTTTTTTATTTATTTATTTTCATTTTTTTTTTTTTTTTTTTGCAAAGTGTTTGAAAAAGAAAATAAAAATAAAAAGTAATAATACATGAAATTCATATATGGCTAAATAGGCTCATCGTATATACTTATTTGAAACAAGAAATTGAATTCGTAGTGTGAAGCAGTACAGAGCACTGGCGGAAATAAAACGCGTAAAAGCTGATTTCTATCAGCGTTGACGCAATGACCATTCGCACCTTCAGTTGATCAGCTATGCTTATTCTAGAACAGCACCCATTTGAGTTTTGGTACATCATAGCACTACAACTACTTTTCAAATACATCCTACAACCTCCTCAGAAAATACTTCTATTTTTTTGGGGATTTTGATCAATTGGCTGTTGAGGTAATATGAAAAAAGAACAAATCACATCACAAGATAGAAATACATTTATATGAATATAATGATTTAAAGAAAATTCAAATAGTGACATGCAAATTGGTATCTACAAATTCCAATATTATAATGAATCATAAAATGATAACAAAACGAATGTGCTCAATTAAAATTATGTGTGAAAACTGTACTAAATACTGTTCTAAATTTTGTATGCGTATGACAAACTGAGACATTAATCGTAAAATTAAATATACATGTATCTTCACAAAATGATTATTAAATTGAATCATTTAACAGTTACGTTATTATACATATACATACTAAAGGAAGCAAATTCACCCACCTGGCAAGTAATGAAGATGAACTAAGTAGTGAAAAATATTATAGGCAATTCTGAAATATCTATTTGATATGATTTTATTTGATATTTATTTGATACGTACTTGCGGAGGCAGACACATGATAAAAATGGACCTTTCACCTGTCAACATCTACTTTTGCACAGGACCTCGGTTTTGTATTCATCAGTAAAACAAGACTTCGAAGAGCAGATTGTAGGATTCGAACCGGGGACATTTGTTCGACTGAGATAAGTGAGATAAGCCCGCTGCAAAAACAAAGCAAATCCATTGATGGGGCTATGAATCATTGATCAAATAAATTAACTTCCGAGAAATTTGATGCAATATCGCAGTGTTGGCCACATATATGCCACACAATAGACAGTTATAAAGGTACCCGAAAGAAACCAGTTTCATTTGTTATGCCAGCCGTTATTACCATGTAAATTCTAAAATACAAGACACAATAAAGTTCAAGTCTATCTCACGGAAGCCAGTTGTGACAGAACATAATACATTATAATGATACTATTAACTTCAGTGCTAAAATGACTTTGGTATATTATCTTATTTATGTTTTATTTAACTAAAATCCAAATTTATGCTCCATTAATACCAAGCGACATTGAAGTAATAAGAAATAGTTTGAAACAGTAAATGAGAGTAGTATTAGATATTTACAATGTTAAAACGACACGTGTACAATATCAACATACATGTAATTTGTACTAAGTGTACTAAGTTGACCACTTTGCCTACTACAGGCAGGGGAATGTCTACATATGTTGCACCTTATCAAGTCTGAAGCGTCTACTTTTTGTGTGTGTGTTTTGGGTGGTTTTTTTTTTTTATTAGTTTTGGCTTTTTTTTAACTTTTTTTCCTCTACCTTAGATACTACGTTATAGCACATATATTATAATTTAATGTATTTAATTTTTCATTCATTTGATAGATATGGAATCCTGCTTGAATAGCCGTCAAGAAACGACAACTGAATTGTGACTGATTTTGATATTTATTTAACACGGTGTTGTAGTAGGTGTCTCTGTATCCATCCTGTCTTTTTTCATACTTTCGTAATTTCTGAAAAATTTAAGAAAACAAGTTGACATAACTATATGTGATTTACAATAGATTATATTTCTCATATCAGAGTTTTGACTAATTTATCATTTTAAGAATTCCCGAACAAAATACAAAATTTGACTCACTTAGATTTCTGTTCGTTCAGTTCTTCGTATGTATTTGAAAATGCACCAACTTCTCTAGATTAAAAACAAACAAAACTTTGCAAAGTAATTACAGATTGAATCGTTGAGCATATAAAAGTATATTTAATGTTCTGATTTTACAATACATAAATTGTCAATTATAGATTTGATTCAGATATACAGAATTGCATGTAGAAAATGCTACATTACCGATAACTGATGATTAAAAAAACTGCATATATACTTACGCTATGCATATGTCTGGAAATAAAAAATATATACTTTCAAAACACGAAATGTTTCGAGAACTTTTGAAAAGTAAACTTTCAAGAGTAAACCTCCTTATGAAAGCATTGTTTCTTTTAAGTAAAACAGGTAGAAACTGGCGGCCATTTTCCGTTTTCCCTTCTGCCTCATACCTCGATATACACCTATCAATTAGTGACGATGTTTATTTAGTAACCTCTTCTTATGACAAATGTGACGATTTCAATTTCATTATTACCATCTCCCCTTTTATGAGTAGAAAAATACCTTCCTCTCCGGCCTATGGCCTTCATTTCACAACTTACACGCTATGCAAGGTCATGCTCTAAATTCGAAAATTTCGTCCTGAGAGCGAGGCCTCTTGCCATGAAACTACTCTCACAAGGATATATTGAGGGGCGTTTGAAATTGTCACTGAGGAATTTCTGTGGATATAGGGATATAGTGCAATTTCAGATTCCTCTTTCAAGAATGCTAACCAATATTTTGGGACCTGCCCATCCAAATAACCATATATATACACCGGGGTATCAGTTAGGAAGCTTTTCTTGCCTTGAATGGGAAAACTTGACTTAATCTTCTTGTATCCTTCGTGAGTTCGTGCGTGTATATTTATGTTTTTACCTCCTTGACTTGAAAGGTTGTTGTAGGACTTCTGGGAAGGTTGTTCCATCCAACCAGGGGACGCATACTCCTCCCGAGCAATTGGTGCCACTTCGATTTTATTGGGGTTTGCATTTGTCTGAATATGACACTATCCACGATATTGTCCAGGACTATGGGACAATGTTTACCCTTCGATACTTCTTCCTTTTCTACGTAGAAGCTGGTGTAGCCTACTGGATAATGTGTTCTAGTCGTGATCGAGAGGTGCCGGTCTCAACTCCAACCCTGGACATACCAGTATTGTTGTTTTACGGTTCCAATGGTAGAAACAAAGGTCCCGTGGCACGTAAAAACCGATTACTGCTTCGGGTAAGTCTGGTTGGTTAGTTTATTGATGTGTTACGTTGCTTTTAACGATATTTCAGTTATATCGCAACATGGAAGCAAGAGGTTACCAACCTCTTAAACATAGTGGCGCAACCCGGGAATCGAACTTGGATCGTCGGCACCGCAAGCCAAGCGCTTAACCACTACACCACGCCTGCCCCGGGTAGATCTGTTGCAAAGGTCTAATTGTGTATGCAATGCACCAGTTACCATATCCGTGAAATAATCGTGGAGTGACGTAAAACAATATTAAATCAGTTCAATCCTTTCTGTAGAACTTAACCAATAGTAAATGACACCGAAAGTTTGACTAGACAAGTATAAATGAGACAAGGGGCATAAAAGAGAAGTTAAAAAACTACGTATTCTTATCTTGAAGAACCTAATCTAATGTTGCACGATAAATGTGCTGTTTGGGCAAAGTGTGTATATTAGAAGTGTGTGGTTTTCGTTTCATAAATTCATATTCTACGTCGTTTTGTAATATTTTTGAAATGTCAACATTATAAATGATTTTTAAAATTTTATATAAAGTAAACATTTGAAAAATCGAAAATAAAATATCGCTTACTTATAGTAGGAAGATACTAGCAGTTGATAGCTTTTTAAGAACTAACCCTGTAGAACATGACAGTTAAGATTTGAGATGTTTCGCACAAACAATAAATGATGGATATGACAGAATATGAAAACTCTATAGCGTTATAGGATTTCTTAAAAAAACCTAGTTCTTCAATTCCAGGCACCTGGTCTAAACTCGGATTAATTGGCATTTGCATTTGTCTGAATATGGCATGGTATGTGATATATTTCTTTTTTATGGACTACAAGATACGGTTAACCGCTCTGTACTTCTGCATTGTTTACTCTTATGTTATGAAACTGTTTGCTGTGGATGTGAAAGGTAGCAGTAGGGAGATCAAGTTTGGAGATGGAGATTTTTTCTCAAAAAAATATAGTGACAAAATATAGAAAATAATGACAGTGGATATTTGAATGCTGAATTTCACAAATCCCCAACGATATGCACTTAATAAACAGATTGTATTACGGTAACGACACCGATTTAGGACGGTAACTTAACGTAACAAACTCCATTCAATTGGGGTGTTTAACAGCTTTATGAGGGCCCATATTCAAACTCTTCCCAAAAGCATAACTATCAAAGGGCGCACATAAAAAATAAAACGAAAAGTACCGAAGGGTACACCATATATCATAGTCCTTGGAATAAAATAACAAAATCTTGTATAGTGTCATATTCAGATCAATACGAACCCCAATAAAATCTAGGAGAGACCAGTAAGCGTCCCCTGGTTGCATGCAACACCCGTCTCAAACTCCTGCAGCAACTTTTCAAGTTGAGGTAGTAAATACAGAAATATACGAATATGAACACATAAAAGAACATATAAAGGAGACAAGAACACGAAATCAAATTATCCTATTAGCGGGATGAAAAGTTGTTTAAATGAAATTCCGGCGTATGAAATACACTTGTACAAATGTCTCTCTACATACATATAATGTAAAATCAAGTATTGTCAAAAAGTTAAGATGGTAAGTTTGTATGGTCCCAAAACATCGGATAACATTCTTACAAGAAGGATCTGAAATTGCACCAGATCCCTTTATCGAACATAGACCTTCCTCACTGAAATTCCCAACGTTCCTCAATTTATCCCAGTGAGAGTAGTTTCGTGGCAAGAAGCCTCGCTCTCAGGATGCAATTTTCTTTTAGCAGCATGCCCTAGCATGGTATATAAGTTGTGAAATGAAGACAAGCGTCATGTGCAGAAGAGGAGGATATGTTGCTATTCAGAAAAGAGAAGTTGGTTATAATGAAATTGTCACTTTTTTCATAGAGAGAGGCTACTAATGAACTATCGCCACTAATTGATAGCAGTATATCGAGGTACGAAGTACCAGATGTGCTCACAGTTGTATCTTTTATCTTGAGGTTCTTGGAATATGAGTTACAAAAGGGTCTTCCAATGGAATCGGAAGACACCTAATTATAAATGGAGCTGTGGCTGACATAACATGTAGTGGATCTTCCTATTGCAATATAAATGAAAAAAAAAAAAAAAAGAAAAAGAAAAGGGGAATGACACAATATGAAATACAAAATAAAAACTGACACAAACCGTAGATGGACAAGGCAAAGAGAAAAGGAAAAATAGAGCTATAGAATTAATAATGAAAGAAGATTTAGAATTTTTCTATGATAAAATATATTGATATCTCATATATCCAATGAAGACGCTATATAGAATTTACAAATTTGATGCGCCATAATCACATATGCATGCCTTGTAAATTATATGAAATGGACACGATAGCTGACGATCAGGGAATGACTCAGTTAAAATAATATATCTGAAAATGGTGTTTTACACCAGGAAATAGTTCAGACGAAAATGTTCCGAATGATGTTTAAGCAGCGCACTTCCTCTGTTATGAGTAATATGAATTTAATTATTAATTAATAGTTTTAATACTCTCTTTAATACTTTAATACTTTTAATACTTTAATACTCTCTCTAGCTTGTGTATGCTCATATTCGTATGTTATTACATTTACCATAAAATAAATATTAGAACATATGTACGTTATAATTTTGTGCAACCGATGCGTATTTCGACAACTTATGTCTCTTCAAAGATACTCGAGGTCTATTGATTGAAATTCTAATAATAATAATAATTATATACATATATATATATATATATATATATATATATATATATATATGAGCAGAGTTCAATTCACTGTAACCGACGTTAAAATAATGTTATGTTAGGGTTGCACATCACTGTATATACTCATTATTAAACCATACTGGTAAACTTGCTGATTATCGCGTCGCCGGTAATGTGATAATCTCTGCAACCTGAGAGTATATCTCACAAATATTTTTCCACGACTGCTGGTGGCCGGTAAATGAAAAAAGTTCCGAAATCGTTTAAAGAAGAATTCAAATAAGGTAACCCTTCAAAAGTGCTGTATTTCAATATTTTTTTTCAAAATGTTAGTTTAGGTTTTCAAAGTTGGTCGCAAAAAAGATGAAGTTTGCATATGTACCCTTCCTCAGAAAATTGCAGTGATCGTGTTGATAAAGAATGAAAATAATATGTTTATAATAATGTTAATATATGTATAATATATTAATATTTATATTAATAGTGATTCTGAAGAACAAATATTAGAAAAGATAAAACCAGCATAACAATAAAGAATATACACCTTCGTCAATATTCGGCTGTTCCACATTAACCATCTCATCCGTACTGCTTCCATCATCATATGTGTGTGTCTTGGCTTTTTTCGCCTGTAGTGACTTTGCTCCTGACGTGGTACGGGTAAATTTGGCCGCGGACTGATGTGATCTCCCTAATGTATCTTTAACGACAAGCGGTTTAGCTAAGGAGGCGATTGCTTTCTTAGTCTTGGTGTGAAGTTTGTATATCCTGTGAAAAATTTATCAAAATGTTTATTTTCAATGTATCGTGTTATCTGGAGAATGAATGAACCGCACAATGGTACTTTGTAATTATAAGTTCTACTAATAGATTACAGCATAAAACGTTCTCTGTAACGTCGCCTTTGTATAATCAACCAGGGGGAATACCAAAATCAGATTTTGCCTAGGTCATAAGATATCGTCACAAATATATTGATTGGGCTTGATAATGTCCACGGGATGGAGTATATTCTTAAGGATGAGTAGGTATAGATAACAAGTTTAGAGACGTTTACAAACTTCTCATGCTAGGCGAGAGACAACATCCTGCAGACTATGTACTATGACATATAACCTTGACATATAGATCAGCAACGCAAATCAAATTAGGCATGATTTCATTAACAATAACACCTAATTTGTATCATAATTGACATTTAAGAACATTTTTTCGAATAATTTGTGCTGTTCCTATTTCTTAAAATTCATACTAAGTAATTATTTCGGCAGAACTACAGATAAGGCGCATAAAAGCGTAACTAAGCATCGAAAATTGTTTAAAACACATTGGGAATCTAAACAACTGCCTTTGCATATTGCATTACGCATAAAATGCCGAAGCAGTTTTTACGTGATTGTCAACATTAACACGAAAGTTAAACTGCCTATCATTCGAATTCGTTCTGTTCTTACCTCGTGCGAAACTAAGGAGTTCTGAAGGGATCAGGACTTTCCCATATTTTAATTATAGTAATTTAATGGGTGTTTCTAGTAGCGAGTGTAAATACATTGGCACTGTCAAATTGAAATCGAAAATTTATCGTCTAGTGAGCCTAGCAGATTCAAAAAGAAATCATAAATATATTGTATTATTGTGAAATTTTGCCATGAAAAAAAAATTAATTTGGTTTATGATTTCAAGGAAATGATTATTCCTATTCCTGTGTGATAACGCAAAGTATATCTTCACCGGTAGCGCAAATGACAGATTTCACCAAATGCATATATGGAAGTAAACAGAGGATGTCAAGTAAGTTAAGAACTGTACAACAAAGTAGCAGTTCAACATTTCGATATCTGACTCATTTGTGCAGGTCGACTACAGGCATCTTTCTACATGTAATGGAAATAGTCAAAAGAGGGAGGGGGGTTAATCACAAAGAGTGAGGAAAGAGGTCCAACGTGACAAAATTTACCCATTTCCCTTAAAGAGCAATACAAGGAGCACTGGGCACTAAACGATCACTATGCAAACAATTGTTTGCAATCCCTTTTTCAGAATTGCGAAAAAAAAAAAAAAAAATTGGGGTGAAGATACCATTTGAAATTTCGAAAATCTGCATTGAACTTGACATCAGGGGTTAAATACTCATTGGACTAAAAAAGTGTCTGTCCTTGAAATAGTTACTTACCTATAACAGTTAACACAGCTAGCAATGAAAGCTTCGAAGACCAACACTAAGAGCACTCCCAAGATGAGATACACAGCTACAAAATAAAGAGCGTTGATATACAAAGAATTGTGTTCGTGTTGGTCTATTTCAACGTTTCGGGCGAAACAGAGCAACACGAACAAGCTTTATTGCATTCCCTTTGGAATAATTTGACTGGTTATAAAGAATTGGTGTATAAAAGTTTCTAAAATTTGATATTCGTTATAGGACATTGTAGTTGAAGTATATATAATTGTTTTGTTAGCTAGAAGAGTTGGAATGGTGTTCATGAAATACATTGAGCAAGATGATGGTCAGTCAAGAAACAATGCTGATGCAAACATATAAGTAACATGAATTCTCATTGGACGATGAAATGAAATGCGATACATATAAATACTCAATTACATGCCGTAATTTTTAAACTTATATTAATATGCGATACGGATACCTATTCGCGTAGACAATACGGTGGATCTCGATTACACACAGGGATATAACTCTAGTTCATCAAACACAATGTTGTGAACATACAGAAATTTTGAGTTCGATTTCATATACAGGACGTATTAAAGAAAAGTGGAAATATAAACACTAAGTGAGACGATCAGGTTTTCACCATGTAGGTGGCTAAATATTTTGTGAAGATAGTCTTATAACAACGACACCAATGTCATGAACATCGACAGATCGATGTTTTTTTTTTTTGTTTTCTCTCTCTCTCTCTCTCTCTCTCTTTCTCTAAGAAACATCTATGTTACAAGACAAAATTGGCATATTGTTTATCAAGAACCCTATCACGTGTGCTCGGTAATTATCTGAGGATTTATCCGATTGATTGTTTGATTGAAAACTGTTTTACATCACTTCACGATTATTCCACGTATATGGTGACGGCATCTGCCTGATATGTTGCATACAAATGAAGACCTTTGCAACGGATCCACCCAAAACAGTAAGGAAATAGTTTACGTGCAACGCCTACGGTGACACAAGACCTCGGTCTTTACTGACTCATCCGAAAGGCAGAACACCGGTACGCTCACGGCGGCAGTCGAACCCAGGACCTCTTGCTCATGAGCCAAGCACCATATCCACTACGCCACACCGGCTTCAGAATTTGTCCATTTGAAAGAAGTTAATCAAACAATTTCCTAAAACATTTCCCTATTTTTATGATTTTTCAAAGACGTCTGTGATACATACAATATACAGGGATCGCACAACAAGAGAGAAAGTTTTGAGGATGTATCAAAGGTATTTCATGGAGTGACAACAGTACCACTCTGCACTTTCCGGGTTAACTATGACTTTTTAAAATCAATAATTACACAATTATATTTAGAAATGTGTACGTGGTACGCATTTCGTATCAGGAAATATAATCCACCAGGTCCTTTTTGAAGTATTTAATATTACATAATCAATACATTTTGTTGGTTGCAATGGATGAAATTCATCGAATACAAAGATTATATCGTATAGAAATTAACCTCTCCATGCTTATGTTAAATAGACTAAAATATCTTTACTGTAAGGTATAAAATGTGTGTATTAAACGTAGTTTATATGGAAACCTGGTACTTATTTGATTCCAAATTGTCTCTTGTTTTCTTGACAGATTCGTCATTGCTCACCAGTAAGGGCAGTTTAAATGTATTTTGTTACTTTTTTATTTTATTTGTTTATTTATTTATTATTATCATCATCATTATTATTATTATTATTATTATTATTATTATTATTATTATTATTATTATTATTATTATTATTATTATTATGTCATTTATTGTTTGAAGGATATATGTTGTGCCATTCCTGTGAAGAATTCTATCACGTAAGCTATATATCTCTAGAGTGCAAATGCTAAAACTCTTTCATTCTTAAGTGTCTGCAGTTTAAGTATTAACTTCACATCAAATGTAGGTAAGTTTCTTCAAATAACAAAAATTTCTGAAAATGCTTTAAAACAAGTATTGTCTTCGATACACCATGGAAAATTAAACATACCATTTCGACCGGTCAGACGTATATGCAAATAAGTATTATTCTTAGTCACAGACTTCTTAAACCGCACAGCCAAATAAGGTATATGCCATGATAAATATAATTAATACAGTACTGTAAACTGGTAACATAGACGGTCTAACTACTTTGAAATACGGAAGTCAACATGTCAGACAAAGATTTATCACATGAGCAGAGCAAATAAGTTCTATGTAACACTCGTAAAATTTGCGAAATGTTGACTTAAGGTTTGATGTCTTATATCTATATTATTGTAATATAGATAGAGACATTTGTCCAAGTAGCGATAGTTAAGCTCGATCAATAAAGGAACGATACTAAGAACAAGAATCATATGAAACACGTAATAATACCATTTAATATCAAAACCTTCTATTCTATATTTCTTGTCGATTTACAGAAAGAAAATTAATCCAGATATCCATTCATGGTCCTATCGATTGCTATGGATAATTATGGAATGTCTACATAATTTGGAATGTTACATGGTGGCAATGGTATTATATTAACCATTTAAAGGATTTGTAATATACAGAGGCATGATGCAATAACATTGCAACTGTTAGGAGGAAAGAAAAGACAACCAATACGTAAATTTCTAAGTTTAATGTCTATGTCCATTACCAATGTATCAATTTATATTTGGGGTGGGGTAGGCTTTTAGTTGTTGTGTTTCTCTCTCTCTCTCTCTCTCTCTCTCTCTCTCTCTCTCTGTCTTGTATTTGTTTGTTTGTTTTTATTTTGTGTTATCTTTTTTTTTTTGGTTTTGTTTTGGTTTTTTTTTGTTTTTTTTTTGTTTTTGTTTTTGTTTTTGTTTTTTGTTTTTTTTTTTCCCCCTGTGTTTGTCTAGTTTTAGAACAACGATCTTCCTCTGACACTTTGACATAGGTTTGGGAACCGCGACTTCACCGATATTATCTTTATATTATTGCAATATTACAGTTGTAATATTTTCAACAACACACCAGAATGCAGGCCAGGTCTAGCACAGACATCTACAATGACCAAGATAGGAACAAACAGAACGCTTATATTTCCGATACTTTAACACGCACTGTACTTGAATAAGTTGTCGGTATGATTATCATGGTCTGTCGTATGACGGACCTTTCCTGCCAGTTTACATCAAAACAAAACACTTAATGTACACGATTTGACAATCTAACAGATGGCCAAAACAATGCATTAAGGTGAGCATTTTTCTTCCGTACATTTTTGCATGAAATCTATTTGTTGTATGCAATGGAATATAAGTATATCAATCCTAAAATAACACAGGATGAGAAATATGTATTTTTATTATGTTTTCAATTGATAGGGCCATTCTTATATATACACGTTAAGTAACAAATATACATATACTAGTTTCCTCTTACTTAAGTTGTCTATTTCCATCATTTGAAAAGTGATGTATTGTGTCAGAGCAAGGCTGTGTTTCTGATGGGTACGTACCTGTGGTAGTAAAATATACGAAAACAGAATATGATTACGGTATATTATGAGGAGTTTGATATTCAAGATAATTAAAAGAACAAATGTATAAATATTCGATCTTTTTGTTGCAAAGTTACTTCTCTTTTGGGACAATATTTTACATAAAGTAATTATAACGTCATCAAATTCTATTGAAACCGATCGAAAACTCAGATTCTGTCCAAAGATTCCATCACTACATCATAGGACCAAAATCTCAAATATATGGTATGAAATATAAGTATTTTTACTACTCGTATTTAACATCTGGGATTGGGTATTTTCATTATACACGTAAACGCGTTCTGGACTGCCTACACACACGTTTCTTTTAACGCCGATTTCTATAAGCTTTTGATTTTGAAACTCAATTAGAAATAAAATTTTGAAATGTTAAGGAATACATTTTAAGAATATTTTCGTAGGTTGAATGCTGTTAATATTGTCTTTATCGTATGAGAATATTAATGATAATAATAATAAATAAATTAATTAATTAATTAAAGATAAATAATATAAAGAAAGGAAAATCAATCTCTAGAATTTTGTATAAACAATAAAGTAAAATCTTTATTCCAAACGTTTCAGATGTCTACGGCCTTCTTGAGTGGATAATTATGTTTTTATTGCTGGTTTGATTTAGCTTTCGAAATGTTTTCTGCATCATCATCACTTTCTCGTGTTCACAAAACTGTTCTTTTAAGCGCCCCCTTCTTTTCCTCAATTTCAAATCACAAAGAAATGAATTTCTGTCAATGTTTAATGCGTCGGGATGAATTTTAAGCCTTCACTTAGCAGTTTTGTTTCATGCTTGTTAAGTGTCAGTTTTGATAAGTTTACTTTACAAGAACTATCCATGAAAGATGTGTATGAGATGACTACCAAGTTATTGGAGTTTAAAAGATGTGTGGTGATAAAATTCCAGATTTACTTGTACCAATGAGTCTTTCCGGATCTTGAAGTTACATTCGTTACAGTCAGAGTGACTGGATACACCAATAGACTTAATATGAATAAGCAAAGGATTGTAAAATGTAACACATGTGCGACATACTACATTAAGTTTTAAATAACATGCCCATATGGTGCACAAAATTAAAAGTTATATATGATCTATATCTATATACGTCTTTCTTCTTACTACCTGCGTTTCACAAGGAAGCATTCTTTGAAGGTTCACTTTCTTCAGCCGCATGTGTACATGTATCTAATTCTATCAATACATACTGTCTGTCATATTATGCGTTCGTGGGTATATCCGGTATTTTTTTAATTAAGCTATATCCTTTTTTAATTAATATTCATGTATTAAATATAGAATATTTATACCTTTAAATTTTGTGCACCAGATGTGCATTTCGACAACTTGTCTCTTCAGTGATGCTCGTGGCCGAATGGTTGGAATTCTCATATTATATAAATATTTATAAAGCAGTATTAAAACAAAAATGATTGAAAAAGTGAGCTAAAGAATCCATCAAAAGACAGAGCTATGCATGAGAGTACTAGATTTCCTGCACTGTATGACACACGCTATGATACCACCGCCATTTTGCCGCCGTACTTAGTTTATAAATCTATTGTATTGCCAAAACATATTGATCCACTAAGAAGGCCGTGGACGGCGGAATTGAAATAAGAAAAAAAAAACCCCAAAAACAAATAAATAAAATTTAATATTAACTAATTACAATGAATAAATGAAATCGTGTTATTTGATTATTTCATTAATGATGTATTACTTGTCTACACATCTATCCTGTTTTTCATTCTGTGATATCAAACCTTATATGAGGTCATTTAAACATAGATGAAATTCATGTTTATAGAGTATGACCTCAACTGAACCATTGCAGTGGAAAAACTGAGAACGTGAACGTGCACCTGGACGTGCATGCAGGAATGAATGGCATTGTTGCATATTTACCACAAAGAATTTACGTGGGTCGTATAGTCTTTCTGCGTGTGCAAAGCGCAAGTCTTCGAGACCGCCATTAGCATAAGCGTAAATGTTATCTAAGGATTGCATCCATTTGTATATGTTTATGTAGATGTTCTTTTGTTTTGTCTTCTATGTGTCTTTCCTATTGCCTCCTATGTGTCTTTCCTATTGCTTTCTGTGTCATGATTTCTTTGAACTACCGATTAGTTGCATGTACCATTTTATTATTATATACTTCTATTAAATAAATATAGAACATATATACCTTATAATTTAGTGCACTACATGCGCATTTTACCAACTTATGTCTCTTCAGTGATGCTCGTGGCCAAATGATTGGATTTTTCAAAATGTATAAATATTTGAAGGGCAGTGTTAAAACCACAATGACAATGAACAAAATTTCAGCATATTATATAATGAGAACGTCCAGTGACAAAGACTCTAAAATTGCTTTGCTCCATAATCTTAAAATATAACTTCAATACTTCTCGTTCCTTACATTCTTGTATTTTAAAGTTATTGTATTATAACCTGTGTTATATTCTGGAACGTCAGAAAAAGAATCTTATTCAACTACGTACATAGCCGATCCAGTTTCATGCAAACTAGGATTTCATAGTGGTAAGCATGCGAGTAAACTTAGCTTATAATTTTAAGTGAACTCATTTTGAAAGAATAGAGAGAATGTCTGGTTGAAAATGTGGGATAAAAAGTGATAAAAAATGTTACTGTGTAAATTTCTAATTTCTATAACACTTCTCTCTCTCTCTCTCTCTCTCTCTCTCTCTCTCTCTCTCTCTCTCTCTCTCTCTATATATATATATATATATATATATATATATATATATATATATATATATATATATATATATATATATATATATATTTATACCTCTCTCTCTCTCTCTCTCTCTCTCAATTAATTTGGGCACGGAAACTTGTAAATTTGTTTAATAATATTGTGTATTGTTTTCAAACCTCGAAATTATTTCTTGATCTGGTATTTTCCTTTGTAGATTTCTTTAACTAGAAATACATATATTTTGGTAATATTACTTTAAGTATAATTTTATATAAGGCAAAGAATTCCTTTTATTGCTTGAGTTCTATAGAATTAATGATATGTTAAGCGATGAGTATTCAACGTTTATCTACGTGTTTTGATTGTATCAAACATTTTTCTATATAACATATAAAAATACATACGACAAAATCTACCAAACATATACAGCAATAAATGAGTACATTACCTTATTTTTCTTTATATCTTTTTTGCAACATGTGTGTGCGTCCCTCTATATGTCACAGATACTATAATGCGTTTGTATTTATACCATGGGCGATGACAATAATCAGGAAACGCACGTGGAAGTTTCCACAAGCATTCTCTATCATACATGTATATCATGATATTCCTGTACTTAAGAGGTAAATGTAATAACTTTTAATATTTCGATTTTTGATAATGGAAAGGGTCCGTAAAAGTTTCACTGAATTCGTGAGATATATTCTTTCCTTTTTACAAGATAGTAGTAACTAAAAAACAACCCATTCATTCCCGTTATATACTACTGGGTTTTTTACCTTAGTACAAAGGACAATTTTAAATGCACTCTTACAATCTTAGGCAAGTGAACATACAGATATATATATATATATATATATATATATATATATATATATATATATATATATATATATATATATATATATATATATATCTGTGTGTGTGTATCTATATCTGTGTGTGTGTATCTTTATTTATCAGAGGGGATTCACGCATTGTTTTCAAGCTTTTTCACATTATTGGCAAATTCAGTGACGCGTCTAGATATTTCGATGATATTTAAGTAATCAATAACCTAAGTCAGAAAGATATACTACTTACTATCATCCACCTGAACTTAACTAAAACAATAAGGAAATATAGTTCTTGAACTTAATATTAATCATATTAACAGTGATATCCATACAACTACATATAAGAATCGTGACGACTTTGGGTTTCCTGTTGTATGCTTCTCTTATGTAGATGTCGAAATCTAGGGACATTAGATTTTTATGCAAAAAGAAGATAGTTTCAAATCTCTTTGAAATTTCTAACTTTTGGTTATAGATTTTATAAACTCGAAAAACTCGGTATATTGTAGGCAGATGAGTCCAAGCGGCAAGTTGCCAGCATCTCGAATGTATTTCAAAACGTTGTTCAATGCATGCGACATCATTTCAATAAATATGAAGGAAAACTGAGTTATCTCAATATGATGTATTAGATAAATGCATTCCTTTAAGAGCTCATTTATGTTATTATATGTCGTAAAAAGTGCTGAGGAGCAGACAAATGGATGGAAGAAATGATTGCTATAGGGCCTTAATAACACCCCATCACACACAAACATGCAACGCAGCAACATAATGGCACAAAAAATGAAACTATAACCAATAATACATTAACAAACCCTGTATTTAAGAATCACCCTCAGCACCTCCAAAGGAACTCGATATGTAAGATACAACTGAGGAGGTTCTATGGTCTAGGTGAGGTGATTCAAGTGATTGACAACCATAAATCTGTGCTGACTGCCTATTAAATTGATGTGCCGTCTTTCTATTGTGTTTCTTCAATGCACAAAACTCCTATAAAGAATATTGCATTGTTTGTTCTTCTACGTACTCCACAACTACTGTTTGTCTATTTGGAAGTCAACAAATAATATTTGAATTTCTCTAACAAAATGTACAAATTTTCTCAGCAAATGACAAGTATAATTTTAAGTCATAAAGTCAAATAATACTACGTTGGCTGAGGCTTTTCGTCTCCACGCTTATACAACCATATCTAATCCATTGTTTAGACTGTTAAAATATTTTTTAAATCGAAATCGCAGTCTTGATATTCGAAAAAGGAAAGCTTAAAGTTGCAAAGGTCTGAATAGTCACAACACAATCCAAGATGACTATACTGATCAACATCCGAATAATGCAGTAAATCAATCTGAGATGTCCATCTCATGGACAATCGACATACTGTGACTGACAAAATATGTGTAAAGACTCACAAGAATAATCTTTGCTCCAGGACAATATTAGCCCAATAAGGGAAGGAACCAAATAAAATAATAATGATAATAATAATAAGATAAATAAATAAATATTAATAATAAATAAATTAATAAATAAATGAAAACCCCATAAAAATGCAAAAATAGAAAGATTATATGTCACAAAGCAAACATTATACTTATTTAGGCAAACAAACAAAAACAAAACAAAACAATCAAACAAAAAAAAAACCCCCAAACAAACAACCAATACCACCCCCTCCAAATCAACCAAACAAACACGATAACGACTAACCCCTGCCGATTTGGTAAAGACAAACGACATAACCCCCCCCCCAAAAAAAAAAAACAAAAAAAAACAAAAGAAAATACTATATCAAATTTTATGAATAATTTTTGTGATGGTCTTCTCATAATTTTAGAAGACTTGAATGGAATCCAAAGGACAAAATAGAATTTAGCAAAAACCTACAAATCACATTATGTCAAGAGATTTACAGATTCCATAGGAAATTTAAACAAAATACAAATCAAAAGCAATATATTTGGATTTCATGGGGTCCTCATTTGCAACCAAGAGTATATATTACTTTCTTAGATTAACCACCTAAGAAATCCTACTTGATATTATTGAATCTACTAATTATATGACAGAGAGTCAGAACATTTACACTCTTCGTAATCTCAGTGAAATAGTAATTGAACATCACGTATCTAATTTGGATCAGAGGAAACAGAAAAGAGAGAAAACAAGTTCAGAGAGAAAATAAATGTAAAAGAAAATTAACTAATTTTCAATTGAATTTTATAACAACAGAAGACAAATCAAACCATGTAACAACCCACTTTGAAAAAATTACGCATTTTGAAAAAAAAAAAAAAAAGAAAAAACAATTCAGATCGCGTTAAATTTTTAACAACCGTAACACGTTTTGATTTTTTTTTTCAAACTGCGTTACATTTGGGACTGCCTCAACGCGATTTGAAATTTGTTTCAAATTGCGTTAAAAATCAGATACAGCTCAACATAATTTAAAAAAAAATTTCATATTGCGTTAATGGAGTACATGCATTTTATATTTTATTTCGCGTCAAATTGCGCTTTGGTTTAGGAAAGATAATTAAACTTGTTTACTGGTCATAGACTCATGCATTTATACATGTATCTAAAAGGCCACGGTCACAGTGTGCTGGGGGGCAGGCGTCGTGTAGTGGTTCAGCGCTTGGCTTGCGGCACCGACGATCCGGGTTCGATTCCCGGGTTGCGCCACTATGTTTAAGAG
The DNA here is from genome assembly GCA_035048485.1 of Pteria penguin. Lineage (NCBI taxonomy): Eukaryota > Metazoa > Mollusca > Bivalvia > Pterioida > Pteriidae > Pteria > Pteria penguin. The sequence goes on from CM068592.1 coordinate 28,449,835, forward strand.
GTTGGTAACCTCCTGCTTCCATGTCGCGATATAACTGAAATATTGTTGAAAGCGACGTAAAACACCAATCAACCAATCACAGTGTGCTTTGAAGGTGAAACCCTTCCCGCACATTATTTCTGACATCCGTGAAGTGTAATTGCAGTGAATACATTGTAAAACCACATGATTGTTTTCAATTATCACGTATATGTAATAACTTTGACTGAAGATCATATCTCGAAGTTGAAAGTCAAAATGCACTGTCGTAACAAAATAATATATACATTATTAAAGCAGTTACATATTATACTCGTATATGGAGCCAAAATGTACAGAGACGCCAAACCTCGTAGTATAATTGGCAATTATCTAAGTGTAAAATATGACCTTGATACATGGTCATATCTCCCAGATCGAGGTCACAGTCTCCTGTGGAACTAAAATTATTTCTGGGTCATATTCCTTTACATCTGTAATGGTAACCTCTCAGGTAATCCTATCAGGATTAATGACCCTATCAACTAGTTTATGTTTCCCTTTTTCAAAAATACGTCTGTGTAACTCTATTTGAAAAAAAAAAGTTTTTTTTTTAAATCGCATTGAGGCATTCCAAAGTTTACGCAGTTTGAAAAATAAAATTAAAATGCGTTACGGTTGTTCAAAATCCAACGCGATCTGAAAAATTAAGAAAATTCAAAATACGTAATTTTTTCAAAGTGTGTTGTTACAAAGCCATAGGTTACTAAACTTAAGCCTTTTTATATCATAAGAAAACATATCATATGCTAGAAAAGATATTGGATCAGATTGAGGAAGATGAGAAATACGATAAGATGGCATCTCACTAAGTTGTGTGAGAAACGTCGCCACGGACCTAACTTTAGAATATACAAGGATAATTACGAAAAAAAGATATCGCAAAAGTTTCAATTCTAATATATTAGTAGACGGTTAATTGGAATAACGATTCCCACTCCATTAGTAAATAGGATAGGTCCATGAAACCCCAAAAACGGCCTGGTTACAAAACTTGACGAAACGTTCGCAGTAACTATACTAACGTTAATGTGCTGACATTGACAAGAATATTAGTTTTCTCTGTTCTGATCATGAAACACTGGCAGCGACTTTCAAATATACCCTCCCTTTATTCAAAAGTGTTGTGAACGTCACATTACGTCTTTTGTCGGAGTCCTTCAAATCTACACGATAATCAAAGAAGAGTGTAGAGATATTTGACAAACAATATGCATCATTTAGTAAACTATACGGAAATATTTCATTTCTAATGAAATATTTACAGGTGGGATGTAGCCACATGACGCTGAAATTTGGGGAGTATTTGAATTGTTCTTATTTCAATAATTGCTAGAATAATGACGTATAACGCCTTAATTACATCTATTTCTGTAATTTCGTTTTCGTTTAATTTATTAACTAATTTACCGTTTCTTATTGTTATTTTATTGACAAACCATTTATTCCTTTTAAGATGCGCATTGGTGCATTGATAGTGCACTTGTATTGCAATCGCAGTTCGAGTTCTGGTTGTAGAGTGTGTCTTTGGACAAGGACATTTACTCCGATTGCCTCATTTGAACTTACTTTACATATACATACAAGAATTGCTGGGGAGTTGCCTTGAAATAGATGTCCGAACCGGAAAAGAGGAGGGGGGGGGGCGGCTTTGCATCCGTATGGGCCACGAAAACCGGGTATAACCACCGGCGTTACAATTTTTGTAATGAGCCTTTAATACATTTATTGCAAATTGATACCAATACGACATTCCCGCTTCTTTGTAATCATTCTGAACCAAATTAATCATTTCTTTTGATTGCAAACAAGAGTACATCATTCCATTGGTAGGTTCCATCCGAAGATGCAATTCTCGAATTCAATCAAAATATCGCAGTAATGCTAAGGCACTTCGCGATGTTATTGACATTATAGTCAACTGGAAACCGCATAACATATTGAGTAAAGATTATTTATGCAAAAACGGTAAAACTTGCTTAACAAGTCTAAATCTATTATTACACATTTAAATTTTATTTCTAGCTGTTTGCAAACACGTGATTGCTATATATGGCATATGTAGTATCACCAACAAATATTCCAAAAGTTCAAGTGTATGTTTCCCAATTTGGTAATCAAATTTTGTTGCAATCAATAAATCAGGCGTAATTATGTATAAGTACTAGAATGGAATTGCTGAATGATATAATTTTACAAGATAGAAGTTCGGCCCAGCAAGACTCATTTCAAACAGATGTAGAACATTCTTTGTGTGAAATTACACAACAAATATAGTAGAAGCAAAATTTGCACTACAGGATTTTTCTGGGTATGTTGATTGTTGCTGTTTAAACCCCTTTATATGATGTATTAGACAATAGTAACGTCACAATGTCGACATATTAGGTTTTTTGCGAGTTCTCTGCAACATTATATAATTATATATTGCATTAACAGAGCTGCGAAACGTTTGTTTTCTTTTTTATGTTAGAATGAATTGTAAAATAGAACATAAATGATTTTGTTGAACTATTATAATAGAAATAAGAAAAACGTATCATTTTATTTTTAATTTAAACTTTTGCATATTTCTTTTTCACTCTTCGACAACACTACCGGCGTTATCGTCACTACTGTCCGATTCCTCCACTTGTACAAGAGGGGGGGGGGGGTAATTCTGCGGCACATTGCATGTAGTCTCCCCAGTCTCTCACACAAGTTGACTGCAGGTAATAATCATTACCAAGATCACAAAAAATTGCTGCGATTCGTGAGCACACACCTACAAATTTTTTCCCCACTTTGGGTAATCGCTGTCCCATGCGTGGATATATGAGTCGTCGTATCTGATCCATAGCAAGTACGATTTTGATTAGATGTGTCGATTTTGAAGACATACACGAGGGAGCCCGACTTCGTCTCGATGAATTTGAATATTGCATTCCAACTCATAACTAGGGCTGATCTTTAGTCGCTACGAGCCGCATGTAATGTCGTGCAGTTGATCGTCGTCCTGTTGCGGGAAGTCCTGTATATCATCCACAGAATTGCAGCATTGCGCCTGTCCAATTTGTTCTATTCTACATGCTATTTAGATCATTTTCTTGTTAGATCATCTTGGCTGGCAGTGTTTGGTCATTATCCAGGTTACCAAAAACAAAGGTTCCGATAAACAAAAGTAAACATTATAGTTAATCGTATGTGTCTGTCTGTCCATTCCATTACGAAACATCGTGAATGTGAATGCTTTAATTTCCCAATTTGTGTGGTACAGTAAAAAAAAACCATTGTCTTGGAAGGACTCATTGTTACGTCGTAAACTCGAATAATTCAGTACAGAATAGGACCCTGTAAACGGACCGGAGGTCCCCTCTTCGGAGATAACTTGGCACGTGATAGATACCTATTGCCTGTGAAGATGGACGAAGGGCCCAAAAATATCTTATACTTCCCATAATTAGATGGGGGGATACATTTATATTCTCTTTGTTATTTATTAAGGACTTTGGCATATCTAATATAAGAAAAAATACACCATACAATTAGCTGCACTCAATTGTCACAAAAGACGGGCATCTGCATATTCAAAAAACAGTAACAAAAGTTGATTTTTCCTATATTATATTATTATTTATTATTGATATAGAGCATACATTCCTTTTAATTTTGCGCACCAGATGCTTGTCTCTTCAATGACGCTCGTGGACAAATAATTGGAATTCGCATAATATATAAATATTTGAAGAGCATTGTTGAAACCAAAATGACCGAAACGTGGACCAAAGAAGTTATCTAAGGACAGAGCTATTCATTCTATATATGGTTTTAACAGTCCTCACTTTTACTTATGTGTATATAAGTACCGTCCAGCACCGACTCCATGACGGACTTTCTAAACAGTTTCAGGGAGACATGGTTCTTAACCTCGTCCCCTCTGACAGTCAGTCGGGTCTCCTTGACATCAAGGGTCTGAGCTAGCTTCCAGACCAGCAGAAAACAGTTACCTCATATTGATGTTCTCTATAGCGTAGTACTAAGAAAGTTTATATTTTTAATGAAAACTTTACAGCAACATACTCGAGGCAATGCACAATGTAGATGTAGTGGCTTCGTTAGTTAACAAAAAGGGGGAGACTCGGCAGTATGATGATCTTCTATATTCAGTGTTTAAATGAAATCGAAGCCTCGATTTTTGTCTTGGTCTGGGTCAGAAATAATTTCATTTTCACTTTACATTTATACCCAAAGTAAGAATAATTTACTATAATTTTGCAGTAATCAAACTAATACCTTGTACGAAGCCACCTGTTTACAACAATAATTACATCACCTGTAAACAGCATAAAACCATAATGTTTATTTGCTTGTAACAAAACTAAGTATCCTGTTTCAAAATGTCCACAATTACTGCCATCTGTCCACAATTACTTTGACAATTAATTCTAAATAAATGTCGTCATTCTTCGGTCAAAATGGCCACACCAAAGTAAATTGGGTATAGTAATTCATCGGCGGATCCATGGGTGGTGTTCCTCATACATATGTCCTACCTCAAAAGACAGCACCTTGCAATATCACCTCGTGACCATGTCTGCCTTCAAAATTAAAACTGATAAATCTGATCTACCAACCATGTATTGGCTCCCAAAACTACATAAAAGTCCATATAAATCACGTTTCAAATCTAATTCTAGCCACTGCTCTACTACGGTACTATCGAAACATATTACGTGTGCTCTAGCTGCTAAAAAGATCATAATATTGTGATGTCGCATTTAATAATAGTAACTAATAATTACTTTTGGTAAATCAAAAATTCTCATGAAGTTATAGATAAACTTCTTTCACTAAATTTCAAAGCGACTCAAATTTCTACATTTGATTTTTCTACACTTTATACATCTCTGCCTCATGATTTGATTAAAAGCAAGTTGCAGTCTCTTATACAATGGTGTTTTCACAGGGAACATAAAACTTACATATGTACTTCCAATTACTCCGAATTCTTTTTCAACAAACTATATACTTCATATAAATACTTGCAAGGAATTATGTAAAGCACTAGATTTTCTCATGAATAATATTTTTGTGCAATTTGATGGATGATATATCAAAAAAATAGTTCGGATTCCTATGGATACTAACTGCGCGCCTCTGATAGCAGATTTATTTCTTTATTGTTATGAGAGGGATTTTATGGTTTCTATTCAAAACTCAAAACGTTTCGACCTCATTGACAAATTTAATAATACTTGCAGATATCTGGATGACATTTTGGTTATCGACAACCCTGAATTCGAACAATTTATACCAGAAATAGATCCACCAGAGCTCAAATTGAATATAGCTAATACTTGAGATAAATCTACACCTGCCTTAGATTATTAACCACGTAATATATACTAATATTTATGATAAACGTGAGAATTTTGGATTTCCTATTGTAAATTTTCCTTACTTGGATGGCGATGTCCCTCGACTTCCATCATATGGTATCTATATATCTCAATTAGTTCGATTTGTCAGAGACTGCACCGATGTGATGGACTTTCATAAACGAAATTTACAAATTACTACTAAATTTTTAACTCAGGGTTAAAATATCACAAGCTTAGAAAATCACTCGGCAATTTCTTTAGATCTTATTCAGAACTTCTATCTTAATTTGGATATATATTTTTTCAACACTATGTATCCAATGGAATTTTCCATCCTAATTTTTACGGTGATCTCGTATATAAACTAAGGAAAGTAAAAGGCTCCGATAACGTTATTTTATCATGTAATAAAATAATCAAACGTCTTCGAAATGGAGACTATGACATTGAGATCATCAAAAAGATTATAGATCTTGTATTTGGCCCCTCTACAGCCTTATGCAGACTTTTACTTGAACGTTGCACGCTGACTAATAGGGCGGTGGGGACTATATGACGGGCCATGTCCAAACCCCTTTCAGAGGAGGCATGGTCCTGTACTTCGTCCCCCCTGACTGTTAGTCGGAACTCCTACAGATCTAGGGTCTTAGCTCGCTTTCAGACTGGCAGAGGATGGTTTATCATGTTGGTGTCGCATATATTTTTTATATCATTATGTGTATTTCAATACCTTACGTGTTTATATTTTTATGACCTCTCAATATGCGATACCTTTTGACCATTGTTCTTTACATGGAGGATTATTTATAAATTTTTAAATGCACGTTCTTTGATTGTTCTGCTGTTACGGTGAGTGGGAAGGTGGGCCCGTAAACCGGTTAACCACACCATTTGTTTGGCTTTTGTCAAATTAAATGACCGTCCTAAGTCGGTATCGTAATTGCACTACAATCAAATAGTTTTGTAATGTGTTATATGTGCTAGTATATTATTGAAATTCATGCATTTTATAGCTCCATGGTGACTTTTGCCACGTAACTTAGCCAGTAACTCCTCTTTTTTCTTAGATAGTGTGGTACACTGCTTCGTTACATCCCTCCTTATGTTACTAGAAAATTTCTGAGCACAATATTTTCTTAAAACGACTATTTGTGTAATGTGTTCTGTTTGATGAGCAATGGGCAGGAATCCTCTTATTAATAGCAATGGTTATATCATTGAGTCTATGAATGTTTCTAAATTCCAACACCAGCAATGAAAAAATTACGAATATGGTCAACCAAATGGAAATCAAAGTGTTTGCCTTTATATTACTATTTACAGTTTAATCCAATAAAGGCAAGGGTTGCCGTCTCAACCTATACCTCAATTTGTCGCATACACATATTTTATCATTATTTACAATACTAATCCAATAGGGGACAGTGTCATCGTTTCAATCCATACCCAAATGTTGTGACAAGTGGGCAAGGGACGTCGTCTCATCCCATACCCTCAAAGTCTTTTAAGCCATCAGAATAATCGGATACACGTTTCCCTCAGTGTTCATCCTTCCAATATCGTTTTGATCTGTTTTTAGTGCATCATGCGTGATAGTTCGTACCTTGACAGCAGAACTTCTCTTGCATATCAACTGCATCGTCCAATTGTATGCCTGACCATACCCTCCAAAATCGTCTGGCAATCTTGCATGCAGAACTTTTTTCTTAGATCTTTTACTGAAAAAACCAGCGCAATAATTACTCTAGCTACGCCTGCAAAAATCCCAATGTAATGCCACTTGAAAAAGTGTTCCTCTACTTTATCTTCCTTTAGACTTCTAATAGTATCAATAAATTTGTCAATTGGTAACATTTTAATATGCTTCAATTCTTTAGGTATATCCTTAAATATTGTTTTATTCTTTGAGCTTTGCTTACATCATTAAGAACCGATGCCTTAATGTAAAGATGATGGATAAATCCAAACCACAAGTCCAAAATTCAGCAGCTTTTACAAAAAACCCCATTGAAAACATACCTCCCAAGTAGTAGTTAAACATCTGAATTCACGTTTTTTACGACAATTATTTTTATCATAGTTCTAGTATCTAGAACACAATTCTTTGATAGCGTCAGGAGTGAAGTGTAACGACAAAGGAAGATGACTCTGAATTTCTATCAATAGATAACCCGATCGAGTCATCTGGGTTATTGACTGAAGGACTTCAAGCTTAGCATATTAAACTGCAACATTAATATTTGATAATAGAATTTTGTTGTGTTTAAAACGTTTAGGTATATTGTTCACAATCACACTGAGTCGAATCTGTCTAGCAATGCTCTACATCAGGTTAGACAGCAATTTCAAAGAAATATTTGGCCGCACCCCTTCCGAAGGAGAACATATATATTCATATTTACCTAACCTAAACATTTAAACAACCGCTTCTGATTGATATTTAATGACCACCTGAGGTAACCCAGCTATCTAATTGGCTAAAGACTTCATTCATTCCGTTTTAATTTTTGTCCGAAATAGAAGAATAATGTAAATGCCTTTAATAAAGGAGATTTAATTAGTTGGTGATACTCAACCATATCCACTCCTCAAATCTTTTGAGGCAATGGTACATAAATATCGCTTCAAGAAGTTTTCGTTTCAGCTTTTTCAATCGTGAATCGTAAATGCCATATATGATGGGATCCGATTTAATATAATTTTCTATTGTTTGAAGCTATTTATTATAATTAAGGAGTTTACCATCTCCTTCATGTGTATAAACACATGCCACATTTCTATGGACATTACATAGCGCTAAATCAATCTATCAAAAGATTTAAAGGCCTTCTATAGTACTTTATCGCGATTTTTCCCGCGGTTTTTTTTTTATACTTCTTGTGTGTTGTATTATTAACAACTTCATTTATAACCATTCCACCATCAATAAAATCGGGGCCCGGTTGTTCAGGGTCCAAATCCTGTACTGATTCTGATTCAGTACTCTCTTACTTTAATTGTCTCCTTTTCCTCTGCCTGAGTCTATTAGACAATTCCATCAAGGGTGTATCATCTTCACTAGATGATGAATCCCTTCAGGTTCTATACCTGTTTGCTAATTTACTAAGGGGAATATTGTCATCGGACTCATCAAAATGTGAATCAGATTTATCGTCACCAATATCACTTTTTTCAGGTGGTGCTACATAATTAGTTCTCCTAACCCGATTACCCAAGTTATCGTTTTGTTTTTCCCATTGATCTTTTCTAGCCAAACGTAATTGTTCAGCATGTGTTTTAATGGTTGTGCCATCAAACTGACTCTTCATTATAAAACTAACTGGAGACGTTTGTTCTATAATTCTATAACAAGGTTTCCACTGGACATGACTTGTGCTGTATTTTGACGGAATTTGATGATGAACGTCGCCTTTATTTTTTTGTTCCTAGTATTAATTTTATAATAGACAGCATATCCTATTTGGTGCGTGGTTGGTTTGTTGTTTCTATCGGCATATTTAACTTGAGCCTTTTTAGCTTTCTTTAAATTGCGATGGACTTCTAAAAATGACTTGTGCTGTATTTGTGGCGGACTTTGATGATGAACGTCGTCTAAATATATTTGCATCGAGGTTTCAAAATATTGTATAAGGCGTCTCCATTATAACATAGGAAAAAGGGGGAGAACTTGGTCGAATCACTGATGTTAAACCTTATAGCCGCTATGGTTTGATTCAAGTATACATCCAATACTGAATATTCATCCTTGAGATATTTTGACATGACATCATGTAGGGTTCGATGAAATCGTTCTACCTTATCATTCCCTTGAGGATGATAATACGTTGTGGTCATGTAATGAATGTTGAAAGCTTATAAAGTCTCTAGCAGCTTTGTTTACATTTTCTGTACCATTGTCAATATCCAACTGCAATAGTGAACCGTATCTGGGATATATTTCATTAATGAGCAAATGGGTGATGTTATCTTCAGATCTGTCTTTTACGACAAATGCTTCTGGGAACCCGGAATACAAATCGACAAATGCAATTATATATTTGTTTCCAGATAAGGAAATGCGATAAGGTCCTGAGAGATCCACGCCAACTTTAGCCCAGGGGTAACGTGGAATGCCTGTTACCAACAGAGGAGGTTTCACCTGTGACACGTTATACAAGACTGAATACACTGTAGCAAACCCCGATACACTTTCGGCCAATAATATTTACTTTTTATGTTATAAAAGATACGATCTACACCGAAATGACCCATTTCATCATGGTACTGCTTAAATCAAAGGACTAAAGGTCATGAGTGTAACACTCATATGAAGAGGAATTCGTTTTATCAAGGACGTAGTCTGGTGAACGATTTAGGCCTAAAAGTAATCTGCCCAACGGGAGGTAACTCGTAATGTCACGATGATGTATTTAGTCGTGATAGAAAATCCAGCAGTAATATTCAATAATTTGCCTATTATGCATGTGTGTGTAAATTATTATGTGATATTGAAGAAAAGCGTTTCTAGTGACCAAAACTTGTTTACGACATACCGGTTTCCGTTGCTCTATCAATCGACAACGCTGTTTTGATCTATATGCTGGCAAATACGAAATAGGAAAAGTAAACTATGAGGGCGTATTTTAAAACCAAACAAGAGGCCTATATCGCTCATCTGAGCACAAATTGCTTATTTACAATAAAAAGACAGCTCATCTCAGTAGAAAAATTTGCTTTTTTTTCTACAAGACTTTCTATAAGGTTTGGTGATATTTTGTGCAGTCGTTCTGAAGAAGTCCAAAATGTGTCAACCAATCAGAGCCAATGGGGGCAATCTTGGACAACGGATGGGCACGAAAAACACAAACGTGGTAGAAGACCTTATGTACTTACTTCCTATGAGGTTTGATGAAATTCTGTGAGAAGAAGTCCAAAATGTATCAACCAATCAGAGCCAATGGCAGGCTTCTTAGATCACGGATGAACACGGAATACACAAAATTGGTAGAAGGCCTGGAGTACTCACTTCATATGAAGTTTGGTGAAATTCTGTCAGCGGTTTTGGAGAAGAAGTCGAAAATGCGTCAACCAATCAGAGCCAATGGCGGCCATCTTGGAATACAGATCGGCACGAAAAACACAAACTTTAAAGAGGACCTCGAGTAGTTACTTCCTATGAGGTTTGGTGAAATTCTGTGCAGCGCTTCTGGAGAAGTCCAAAATGTGTCAGCCAATCAGAACCAATGGCAGCCATCTTGGATCACGGATCGGCACGAAAAACACAAACTTGATACTTACTTCCTATGAGGTTTGGTGAAATTCTGTGCAGCGCTTCTGGAGAAGAAATCGAAAATGTAGAAAAGCTAACAACGGACGGACGACAGACGACGGACAGTGATTGATCACAATAGCTCACTTGAGCCTTAGGCTCAGGTGAGCTAAAAAACCACATGATAGTCAACTAAAAGCGAAGGCCAGTACAATTAATTATCTTGAAACAATCAGAGCTAAATTTAATGAACAAAAGAGGGTTTTTATTTTTAACCCTCAGAGTGCTAACGTATTGGAAAATGCTGCAGATTTACGTCGTGCAGCAGAGGATGACGTCATCGAGACGTTACGTCTCAATGACGTAACGTCGTCGCAATTGACTGATCGTCAAATGCCCGACATCGCACCTTTTGACACTTTCATGATGGCGTCATAAATAAATGGCCTGTCAACTGTGACGTCACAATGAAACTACGTAATGGGCGTGGTTAAATTTGGGTCTGCCAATACCTCAATTGCTGTATATGCTGTCTGTTGAAAAATATGGTGTCTTTGAGCCATTATATCTCCGGACTCGTCCACAGTAGAGGTATGGTTTACATATCATTGATAAAAAAGACATTTAAAACTTTTAAATAATACTGTACGTGTACTTATATTAGCGGGATTCATATTTTAGCGCAATTAGCGCTGTTCAAAGTGCGCTAATTCATGACTACGCTCATATAAAGTACATGAGATCGATAGAATTAAATAAGCAATTCCGTTTCAACTCTATAGTTATGTCTATCAAATAAATATCGGGAACAAATTCATCATTTATTTTGATAAAGCATAAAGAGGACACAAGTAACGATCGATTAAAGATGTTCGCGTTACCGGACACTGTCGATATGATTATCACGAAACCAACGCAAGAATAAAAAAACGTGGTTTGAAAGTTAGGAATTAATCTCCCCGCTAAGCATACCGCTTCTACAATACCGACTATTACGTAATTATAGGCAAAGAGCGGTCAGCGATACAAGTAATTTATCTTATATCAACTTATGAAAACAATGGCTTCGTCCGTAAAACGTAAGAATGGCATTTTATTGTCTATAGATCTTTCTTTTAAAAAAATTATTACTTATCATTATAACTAGGTGTTTTGCTTTCAATGATATGGTAGGTTATTGGATTAACATGAACGAAATGAGGTTGTATTTGATTTACTGCATATACTGTGAGTAAGGTAATTGACCCGACGCTTGTCATCCAAGCCAATCAACGGTTTAACAACTCGAGGTACATGTACTCGTTAACTATGTCCAATGGCAAACGTGTTATACCAGCCGATTCGATAATCACACGTGTGGCATGTATTTCAATTCCTCGCAAGTAAGATACTTAAACGCACTATTTTTTTACTCAAAAACTGTTTTGAATGCGCTGGTTTTATGGATAAATTGAGCTAATCGAACATGATAAATGCGCTAATTCATGACTACGCTTAAATTCTGCCGATCCCTCTTTCGAGCATTTTGCTCTAAATTTTGATTGCGCTAATAAATGTACTACGATGTTGTTACTGACATATTCATTGAAGTAGTTATATATGTACCACTAAGGCAGATTTTTCAAGGAAATATATGTACTTGTTTTCCAACTAGCTTTCATCTTCCTAAAAGCGGGGAGGACATTACTGTGTTTATATATTTTGATTATATCAAATCTAAATATGGTTTTAATTTGAAATGTTATTTGAAGCTTATATGTATAGAAATTAATTCCTTTCTTGATCATGAAAACGAAATATTTCATTCAATATATATTACACACACATGAGGTTATAGCAAAATGGGGGGAGGGTGTAATATCTAAAAAAAATTTCTTTGTAAAATGCTCTATTACCTATTGTAATTTTATCTTGTTTTGACTTATGACAGACCATTGCACATTACAGTGTCATATCACAGTGATGCAGATTTCAGAAATTATCAAATAAGTGTACTTCTTGTGAAATTTTCATCATTTTAGTAGGTTTGTTTAATTACTATAGCCACTATGGAAGGCTTCATAAGTTGTCAGAGCTTTCCCTAATCTTTGTTATTTTTTCAATCAATAGGTATAAATTCATATGTTTATCTACAAAAATAAAAAAACCCAAACTTTTCTGTCATTTGTAAAGACAAACATATAAACTGCTATAAAATGACATTTCTGTATATCAAAATAGACATGACACAGTGTTCATTTTCATTGATTCTAGAACAATAATTTGCTCCATAACATGATACGTTTTTGTTATTATTTAATCTACCTCTGTCTTTTCTTATAGAATATGCATGAAATAGCCAGCTGTAGATTTTAATTCTTCTTACTAGTTCACCAGACTACCCCCTTAGTTCAGGATTAGTTTCATTCTTACAAGTAACAGCACAAATTCAAAATGACTCTTGAATCATGAGTTATCTTAATCAAATTTCTTTCAATGAAACAAAACTAAAGTAGGAATATTTATACGAAGCTCGCATTCAAGTCTGCATCCCAAGATGGACAATTAGCACAGGTTTGGGAATTTTCGCACACTGTTTAGTCGAGGTAACTTGGCATACACCCAAGTCAGAAGTCTTTTATTTTTACTAGTTTGTCGCAAACTGAGGTACCCCAACAGATTAACCAAATCACTGAAGTGGAAAAACTGTCACATGAAGCAATCAAACTAGGTACATGTACTCTAGTGTGCATCCCATAGCTGAATCATTGGTGCAACTTTGGTACTTGTACTGTCCATAACTGAGATACTTGTGCCTAAAACAGGATACCAAAATCACTCAAATGGAACAAGCAAATTCAGAGAACTGACAACGTACATGACATGCATGCGTACCACCGTGCAACATGCTTTTCATCATGTTATTTCATCTCGCCGCGCCGGAGCAAATCTGCCCGTTCAGTTGTTTACGATGCGATGTCGTCACTCATGTATGAATCAATTTGTGATTTTAAAATAATTTAATCAAAAAACTTTAAGAATATGAAACCGAAGAAACTTATTATGTCGGTGCACTAAATATCAATTTTCGGAAGAATTCTATACCTGACGCTATTCGTTCCTTAGCAACGCGGAATTGGAAAGGGGGGAGGCAATTTCACGCTACCATTTAGCTCTGGTGAAACTTCCGCAGAATGTTTACAATGCGGAACGGAATAAATTTAACTTATACAGTCGCTGTCTCACTTTAATCAATTAAAACCTCAATTTTTCGGCATAACGTCATAAAATACATGTTGTTATTGTGGTTAGCAAGGGCCGACAGAAACCCCCAAAAATGTGCGATCAGTTTATAGTAATCAATGACTGAATGAAAACATAGGTTACATGCCAGTTAGTTTAAAAAAAAATAATCATCGCGTTTGTTCAGCTCTGGTACAGACTTTCCATACATCTTCCTAAATAATTTGCTGAATATGTACTTCTTAACATACCAGAAGTGTCAAATGTTCATGAATATTTGCAAATTTAATGCACATAATCATGGACCTATTTCACTGAGTGTAGGAATACATGAGCAAAGGGGTGAATCCCAAGATTCCAATATGGCAGCGCCCATGACCCGATCCATAACAGTGTAACACTTTGTGTTACAAAAATTCATTCTCAAATGACTTGGTACATACAGTCTTAATGTGGGTTTCTCATTGACATCAGAGATATAATACAATATATCTTTTACCATCAAATAATGAACTTGATTGACATTCGAAGCTTCACCTTTTTTCAACTGATTTTTAAGTTTCAGTATGTCCCGATCCTTTTCCTGTTCTTCAAGCATATTAAAACTTTGCAGATCACTCACATTTGGTAGTTTTAATTATTTATCCTGTACAATGGAACTAGCATGGTCTCTAGGTTAGAGTCAATTAGAGTTCAAAGCATTGACCTCTAGTGTGTTTCGTTCAATATCCGGTAAATAACCAGTGTTTTCATCCGACACATTGGCAGATTCTTGGGGATGTCGTGATTACAAATCAGCACAGGTGTTCTCACGACCAGCTATATATTCAATTTTGCGATTAAAAGCCATTATATGCATTGCCCAAAGTTGAATCTTTTATTTTCCATAGGGACATCAAGAATTTATGTAAGAGGCTTATTATATCTGTTCATGACAAAACTACTATTATGTAGATAGGGCAACTCTAAATGAACTTTTAAGCCGGCGTGGCCTAGTGGTATCGCGTTGGACTCCTGATCGGGAGGCCGGGGTTCGAGTCCCACTCTGGTCATGCCGGCGTCATGTCTGTCGGATAAGACAATTAAAACTGAGGCCCCGTGTCGTGATATGCATGGCACGTTAAAGATATCTTACTGCTTCGGGTGGGTCCGTTGCAAGGGTCAAAATTTGTATGCCCCGCATCAGGCAGATGCCGTCACCATATACGTGAAATATTCGTGGTGTGACGTAAAACAAAAATCAATCAATCTAAATAAATTTTACATTTAACGTCCGCCGCGCGCATAGGTTTCACAAAGTCTTACAAAGAAAAGGGAAAAAAAACCAAAACAAACAAACAAACACAAATACGGCATTGCGAGAAATCCGTAATTTAAAAACCCGTTTCCGTTTGAACTTTTAATCTTCGTCTTGCAGCTTCCGACAGAGATAATTCCAGATTTGGGACATTTTAGGTCTGTTAGGGGGGTACTATGGGTACCATGGGGATGTACGCCACCATAAAAGTAGAAGAATAATATAAAAATGGCTTCAATAGATTGATAATGAAAAAAAATATATGCTGGAAATCGATCTCGATTCGACATTTTTGGACTGTATTAAAGGTTTAGTATGATCATGTTCACTCGGGTTTCACAAAGTCTTACAAAGAAAAGAAAAAACAAACAAACAAACAAACACAAATACGGCATTGCGAGAAATCCGTAATTTTAAAACCCGTTTCCGTTTGAACTTTTAATCTTCGTCTTGCAGCTTCCGACAGAGAAAATTCCTGATTTGGGACATTTTTAGGTCTGTTTAGGGGGGTACTATGGGTACCATGGGGATGTACGCCACAATAAAAGTAGAAGAATAATATAAAAATGGCTTCAAATGATTGATAATGAAAAAAATACATGCTGGAAATCGATCTCGATTCGACATTTTTGGACTGTATTAAAGGTTTAGTATGATCATGTTCACTCGGGTTGTCAAAGTTTCTCCATTCTCTAGAACCCCCTGTCCCAAAGATGGAGTTCCTTGCTTCAACAAATGAGTATAAAAACTCATATAAATTAAGTCCTACCCTAAACATGACAAAAGCATTGGGTGTCTATGATTGCCGCTCGGTTGCCTTTACAATCAAAAGGGGCAAACGAAAGCTCTACTCTTTTGGGAAAAGGACCTAAATATAGGTTACCCTCCAGGATAGATTTCAATAAATGTCATGACGTTATAGAGGATGTTTTAACTACATATTGTAAACGTTGGTGTAAAAAAGAACAGCTAAACGTTCATGCTCTTAATGATTGGAAATACGAGATTTTAAGAATTGTCGACATCCGTATGAAGAACTTTACGGAAAATCCGCATTTGTTTCAACAGCCTAATACATTGACGGCGAAATCTGTTGAAAAGAGGAGCTGACTTACATGCTAAATATGTCTTTGTTCCTGCTCATAAACCAGGTAATAACATAATATTTGTTTGAAAACTACATTATATTGAAGTACGTAAATACGAATTAAACTCCATTCATACATATGTTGAAAGCCCTACCTCAAAAGACAGCACCTTGCACGATAACCTTATGACCATGTCCGACTTCAAAATTAAAACTGATAAATCTCATCTACCAGCCATGAATTGGCTCCCAAAACTACATAAAAGTCTATATAAATCACGTTTCATATCTAATTCTAGCCACTGCTATATCGCGGTACTATCGAAACACATTACTTCTGCTCTAACTGCTATAAAAGATCATATTATCAAATATTGTGATGTCTCATTTCATAATAGTACCATCAATTACTTTTGGTCAATTAAAATTTCTCATGAAGTTATAGACAAACTTCTTTCACTAAATTTCAAAGCGACTCAAATTTCTACATTTGATTTTTCTTCACTTTATACATCTCTGCCTCACGATTTGATTAAAAGCAAGTTGCTATCTCTTATACAATGGTGTTTACACAGAGAATCAAAAACATACATATGTACTTCCAATAACTCCGGATTCTCTTCCAATAAACTTGCAAGGAATTATGTAAAGCACTAGGTTTTCTAATAAATAATATTTTTATGCAATTTGATGGCAAGATATATCAACAAATAGTTGGGATTCCTATGGGTTCTAACTGCGCGTCATCTGAAAGCAAATTTATTTCTTTATTGTTATGAGCGGTCTCAAAAATCAAAACGTTTCGACCTCATTGACAGATTAAGTAATACTTGCAGATATCTGGATGACATTTTGGTTATCGAAAACCGAACAATTTATATCAGAAATATATCCACCAGAGCTCAAATTGAATAAAGCTAATACTTGAGATAAATCTACACCTGTCTTAGATTTGAACATCAAAATTATTAACCACGTAATGTATACTAATATTTATGATAAACGTGAGGATTTTGGATTTCCTATTGTAAATTTTTCCTTACTTGGATGGCGATGTCCCTCGACTCCCATCATATGGTATCTATATATATCAATTAGTTCGATTTGTCAGAGGCTGCACCGATGTTTTGGACTTTCATAAACGACATTTACAAATTACTACTAAACTTTTTACTCAGGGTTACAGATATAACAAGCTTAGAAAAACATTCGGCAAATTCTTTAGATCTTATTCAGAACTTCTAAATTTGGAAATATTTCTTTTCAACACTATGTATCCAATAGAATTTCCCATCCTAAGTTTTACGGTGATCTCGTATATAAACTAAGGAAAGTAAAAGGCTCCGATAACGTCATTTTATCATGTAATAAAATAATCAAACGTCTTCGAAATGGGGAATATGACATTGAGATCATCAAAAAGACTATAGGTCTTGTATTTGGCCCCTCTACAGCCTTATGCAGACTTTTACTTGAACGTTGCACGCTGACTAACGGGGCGGTGGGGACTATATGACGGGCCATGTCCAAACCCCTTTCAGAGGAGACATGGTCCTGTACTTCGTCCCCCTGACTGTTAGTCGGGACTCCTACAGATCTAGGGTCTTGGCTCGCTTTCAGTCTGGCAGAGGATGGTTTATCATGTTGATGTATATATTTGTATATCATTATGTGTTTTACAATACCTTACGTGTTTATATTTTTATGACCTCTCAATATGCGATACCTGTTGACCCTTGTTCTTTACATGGAGGAGTATTTATAAATTTTTAAATGTACGTCCTTTCATTGTTCTGCTGTTACGGTGAGTGGGAAGGTGGGCCCGTAAACCGGTTAACCATACCATTTGTTTGGCTTTTGTCAAATTAAATGACCGTCCTAAGTCGGTATTGTAATTGCACTACAATCAAATATTTTTGTAATTTGTTATAAGTGCTAGTATATTATTAATATTCATGTATTGTATAGCTCCATGGTGACTTCTGCCACATAACTGAGCCAATAACTTCTCTTTTGTCTTTTATTCAGAGTCAGATACTTCTAGAACTTACGCGAATACACTAACAAGAAAATGATCAATACTTGCCACTTAAGTATCAAAACCCGAGTAGGGATATCTAGATTTTGTACAATGATATCGTGGAACTGTTGTAATGTTATAATAATCCAAAGAATCACAAATCTAGAGTTCCAAATCTCACAAGTAACTGCTTGAAAATGCATGCAGAGAATTTGTTTGACACAAATGATTGTAAAATATGCTTAATGCCTTATTACTTTAAACCGGCGCCGTGAGTAGAAATAGAAATGGGGGAGCGAAATTTGAAAATGTCGGCTTTTTCTTACGAGAGAGGGTTTATTAATATTTCTTTTTTTTTTTTTTTTTTGGAGTTTGATACACTGGACCCATTTTTTGAATGAAATTTTAGCATGCAAGTAGATACAAATACCATGCATATTTCTCGAAAAGTTTACATTGATTACTGGTCAGAAATGTTGAAATTACGTGTGGTAAATTGTGAGTAGAGGGATTTAAACTGATCTGGAATCCATATATGAAAACTTGACCCGAGCAGAGTTCACCGTAGCTGACAGGATGTAAACACCGTGTTTAGTATTGTAAGCATTGCTTTCCCATGCAATTTTATTTTCAAGTCCATGTTGTACACAATGTGAATAATCACGTATAAACTGATTATTGTGATTTGATTTTTCTGTAAGATATCATACTAAATAGATAAAATGTCCTTCCCAGCGTGTCAGTTTCACGTATTAGTTCCATCTATGTCCCATGTAAGGTCTACCGGGCGGGTTGGGATATAATTCGCGCACAGCGTCAAGTACACATCCTGGCATTATTTCACGCAAAGTGTACATTTCTCTGAGATCCTGAGGGTTATTATGCTATATGCTAAATAACGAGGATGAATCCATGCACTATTAGATGAAAGCAAATTCCCAAATTTTCTGTGTTTTACTTTTCTAACAGCGGAGTTTCTCATATGGGGTCGGGCCGCATTTCCTAACCATGCCTGCCTGTAAGATGTTATACACGGGACACAAAAAAACTTCACATTCTCCGGGATTCCCTTAGATTCTCCGTGAAGACACCATTGTATAAGAGACAGCAACTTGCTTTTAATCAAATCATGAGGCAGAGATGTATGAAGTGTAGAAAAATCAAATGTAGAAATTTGAGTCGCTTTGAAATTTAGCGAAAGAAGTTTGTCTATAACTTCATGAGAATTTTTAATCGACCAAAAGTAATTTATGTTACTATTATGAAATGAGACATCAAAATATTTGATATTATGACCATGTCCGACTTCAAAATTAATACTGATAAATCTGATCTACCAACCATATATTGGCTCCCAAAACTACATAAAAGTCCATATAAATCACGTTTCATATCTAATTCTAGCCACTGCTCTACTACGGTACTATCGAAGCATATTACGTCTGCCTTAACTGCTATAAAAGATCATATTATCAAATATTGTGATGTCTCATTTCATAATAGCAACATAAATTACTTTTGGTCGATTAAAAATTCTCATGAAGTTATAGACAAACTTCTTTCGCTATATTTCAAAACGACTCAAATTTCTACATTTGATTTTTCTACACTTCATTTATCTCTGCCTCATGATTTGATTAAAAGCAAGTTGCTGTCTCTTATACAATGGTGTTTTCAGAGAGAATCTAAAACGTACATATGTACTTCCAATAACTCCGGATTCTTTTCCAACAAAAAATATACTTCATATAAATACTGGACTTGCAAGGAATTATGTAAAGCACTAGGTTTCCTCATGAATAATATTTTTGTGCAATTTGATGGCAAGATATATCAACAAATAGTTGGGATTCATATGGGTACTAACTGCTCGCCTCTCATAGCAGATTTATTTCTTTATTGTTATGAGAGGGATTTTGTGGTTTCTATTCAAAAATCAAAACGTTTTGACCTCATTAACAAATTTAATAATACTTGCAGATATCTGGATGACATTGTGGTTATCGACAACCCTGAATTCGAACAATTTACATCAGAAATATATCCACCAGAGCTCACTTTGACTAAAGCTAATAATTCAGATAAATCTACACCTTTCTTAGATTTAAACATCAAAATTATGAACCACGTAATATATACTAATATTTATGATAACCGTGAGGATTTTGGATTTCCTATTGTAAACTGCCCTTACCTGGATGGTGATGTCCCTCGACTCCCATCATATGGTATCTATATATCTCAATTAGTTCGATTTGTCAGAGGCTGCACCGATCTTTTGGACTTTCATAAACGAAATTTACAAATTACTACTAAACTTTTAACTCAGGGTTATAGATATCACAAGCTAAGAAAAACATTCAGCAAATTCTTCAGATCTTATTCTGAACTTCTACCTAAATTTGGAAATTTTTTTTTTCAACAGTATGTATTCAATGGAATTTCCCATCCTAATTTTTTTACGGTGATCTCGTATATAAACTAAGGAAAGTAAAAGGCTCCGATAACGTTATTTTATCATGTAATAAAATAGTCAAACGTCTTCTAAATAGACAATATGATATTGAGATAATCAAAAAGACTATAGGTCTTGTATTTGGCCCATCTACAGCCTTATGCAGACTTTTACTTTACGTTGCACGCTGACTAACAGGGCGGTGAGGACTATATGACGGGCCTTGTCCAAACCTCTTTCAGAGGAGGCATGGTCCTGAACCTCGTCCTATTTGACTGTTAGTCGGGACTCCTACAGATCTAGGGTCTTAGCCCGCTTTCAGACTGGCAGAGCACGGTTTATCATCTTGATGTCGCATATATTTTTATACCATTATGTGTCTTATAATACCTTACGTGTTTCTATTTTTATGACCTTTCAATATGCGATACCTGTTGATTGTTTTTTACATGGAGGATTATTTATAAATTTTCAAATGTACGTCCTTTGATTGTTCCGCTGTTACGGTGAGTGGGAAGGTGGGCCCGTAATCCGGTTAACCACACCATTTGTTTGGCTTTTGTCAAATTAAATGACCGTCCTAAGTCGGTATCATAATTGCACTACAATCAAATATTTTTGTAATGTGTTATGTTCTAGTATATTATTTATATTCATGTATTTTATAGCTCCATGGTGACTTCTGCCACATATTTGAGCCAGTAACTCCTCTTTTTTCTTTCCTAACTGCGCAATTATGTCATCTATCAACGAAAGTGTAGTTGTAGTTATCTGATTTAATTTACAAAAATAAATACACATTCTTGTGGTTTTGTCCTTTTTTGGAACTAAAACGATGGGGAAACTCCAGGGGGATTGAGAACGTGAAATAATTTTGGCATCTAACATTTCATCAATTACAGTATCAACTGTTTTCCTATGGTGTAAAGGAATTCTATATGCTCATATATGCTAATTCGGTTCATAATCACCTTCATTCATTTTCATTTTCACAGTTTCTGGTTGTCCTAACTCAGTATCTTTGACTGTGAATAGGTCTTGATTGTTCATAATTTATGGTTCAACACTTTCAAAGTTTTCATGTTCAGTATTCAAATCTTTTAAATCTGAAGGTATTTTATTTGTCAAAATTTCATTTACATCTTGTTTTATCTACAGCGGGTGTTTTCTTTTCATCTAGAGTGAGATTAGTCACTTCTCCTATGATACAATCACGCTTTAAATAAGTAGTCTTGTTTGTATGATTACGTAGAGTAATGGGTACTATTTCATTAGATTTGACTATTGTACTAATAATTTCAAGACCTGGTTAAGTATCCACATATCCTTTTTCTACTGCGCCTATTTCAACAAATTGTGTGTAACTCAACGGAGTTTTTATACGAGCCGGAACAATGGTAATCGTATTTGGTTTCACCTTTACTCTTCTCTATAATCTTAAAAGG
This sequence comes from Pteria penguin, assembly GCA_035048485.1. Taxonomy (NCBI): domain Eukaryota; kingdom Metazoa; phylum Mollusca; class Bivalvia; order Pterioida; family Pteriidae; genus Pteria; species Pteria penguin. The sequence goes on from CM068592.1 coordinate 28,471,987, forward strand.
GCTTTTATGTGACAATCTTCTTCAAGCGATACACAGGATAGTTATATCTTTAAATATCCTTAATCGTAATAACGTCTTACTCCATGAGTTGTTAGAAAATCTCTGCCTAACATTATGTTTCTATTCATGTCTGGTATTACATAAAATGGTTGATTTACTGTAGTCCTTCCTAATTTTATTTCTAATTCTACATAACCGTCTATTTCTAATTTTCCTTCATCTACCGACTGAAGACTAATAAACTTATTCAGCAAATTCGGCGGTTTATCTAAAGATTGATAAATTCGTTTATGTAGCAAACTAACTTCAGCGCCACAATAAACGAAGGCTCTAAATTTCGTGATACCAATTTTCAAAAGGGATGAATTTAGACTACCAGCTAAATTTATTTTGAAAGTCGGGCAGTTTTCTGTTTTAATCTGTGTTATTTTTTAATTTTCTTTATTTCCTTTTATCCTAACGTTTTGTTTATAACTCCGGGCGACGGTCCTGTCTTGACCCGAGCGTACTAGTTTTCTTGATTCAATTCAGATTTTGTTTTAAAGACCAACATTTCCTACGAATGTGACCCTTCTTTCCACAATGAAAACAACTTAAGTCTGCATGTTTACTTTACTGAGCCTGGGAATGTTGTCCAACATGTGTTTTCTGTACATCATTAGTTTGTTTCAAACGGCAACAATTTGTAGTGTGATTAGTTTGTTTGCAAATTGCGCAACGTTTTCGAGGCCTATAATGGTCAACTTCCATCGGCGTCTCACAATTTTCATGTAAAAAATTGTGAGAACTATAGGTGAAGCTACCAGTCCTCAGACTAGCACTTCTTCTGTAAGCAGTTTCTTTTTCTCATCTTCTGTTAAATCGTCTAATTTAGCATATTTGTAAATGTTTTTAATCCATGTATGGAATTGATCTGGCCTTGTTCCGTAAGAAGATGGGACATCTAATTTTACCCCCTGGTTTGTTATGGTTCCACTTAATCTATCAAGTTGCCAACCTATCCCTTGAAAAATTAAACGGACATCAACATTTTCAGCCAAGACGATTTTAGAAAGGTAAAAATCAGACTAACCGAGGATAGTTAGAATCCAATCCAGTCACTACGGCAACCAAATCACTAAACGTAGTACTTCGACATGCGTTGTGTTTATGCGACAAATTTAAGAGTCAGTAAGAAAGTTTATACTTTTAATGAAAACTTCACAGCAATACTCAAGGCAATTTCCCAGTTAACAGAAAAACGTTTTAAAACGTATTAGAAATGTGAAAGATAATGGTTCGAAAACATTTTTCAAAATGTTTTTCAAACATAAATTTGTGGTGTTCCAGAAATATAACTAAAACATTTAAACAAAATGTTTTGTAAATCATTTTATAACTGTTACTATAACATTGTAAGAATGAACATTTTAAATAATGTTTCATCAAAATGTTTGGAATGTTTCGGATAAATGTTTTAACGTTCGTTTGTGGTGTTCCAAAAGAATTTCAGAACTGTTTCATTACAACGTCATTTATCACGTTAACAGAATATTTTCAAAACATTTTGTCAGTAAAAAGACATTGAAAGAAACATGAACAATATAGTTCTATATTTTATTGAAATTATTTGAATATAAAATAGAAAAGAAGTTGATTTTAGTCACTGTCAATGCCATCATTTGGGAATTCACTTTCGATCGCTGTTCTTCTCTTTACGTTCTTTTCCTCTAAAAAAGAGGGGCATGGTAAATATAAAGGATAGAAAAATTGATGGTCTTTGCAAAAATAAAAAAGCTACAGGTCATTGAAGCTTAGTCACAATCTATGTTGGAGGGAGACAATTTATGAAGATACGTCTTTTAAATTTTTTTTTTTCTGTATTTTCATATTAAGTTGATGATTATAGTTTTCCTTGGTATCATTTGTGCCTCCCGGTTTATTTGGGGCATTCCTGAAAAAACTCTTACACTTCAGATTTTATTTCTTGGAACGGCACCCGTGAAGCTTTTCTTGCTGCAGTCGTAAAACCATAACAATAAACTGTATTTATGCTAAAACTCGCAATAAGCTGAGAAGGGACATCACGAATGCATTGATTTCATATCAAAATAAGACAAAGACAAATATAAATTGCAACAATTGTCATTTATTATAAAATGACGAACATAATACTACAAAGTTGTGGCTGGGAGACTTACAAACAATGTAAATGTGAGGCAAGAAGAAAATCTAAGTGACTAGAAAGTATTAAGTCACAATGATCATATTATTTAATAAAATGCCTCATAGCCAAAAATAGAACCACACTCAAACAATCTTTGTTTCAATATAAAAGGGATAATAAACAGAATGTAAACTGTATCGAAAGCCATAATTGAATAAATTAGAACATATGCTAAAATATGAGATTGACATAATGTAAAAGATAAATAAACTTACACAGTATTATCTTGTACAAGGGCTTTCCGATAAATGGAAGCTTGGCTTTCTGTCCAATTCCACTGTATTTGCTCATGAGATTATTTGAGAGAAGGGATCCTATAATAGATGGGCAAATTACCCCTGCATCACTTCCTCCTTGTATAGCTGTCAGAGAGGTTACCTATATGTGAAGAGTTTATGGAGTATGGTTAAACAATATTTATCATAAATGGAAATAAAGAACAGAATTACACTAAATTTATAGTAGAAATTTGTAAACGAGTGTTTACTGCGTATGTTAGAAAAAAAATCATCTCTGATGACAAACAGAATCAAGATGGTCAAGATATTTATACCAGCCCAAGATGATACAAGAGAGAGAGAAAGAGAGTATATTAACTCGAAGAGTTTAACAAAATAGTAACGAGTATCCGAGAGTAATACATTGGCTATTCATTGAACTTAATGAAAGGTCTAAATAAACATGTCAGGATAACATGGATAACACCGTGACTTAACAAGACTGGAGTGTCTGTGACACCAGTTGCTTTCCATACTACTAATGTCATCATGGGTATAGATAACCACAATTTGTGAACATAATAAACACATATAAGTGTCCGAATACAGTATTGCGAACACTATACACAGTGGTTTCAAGAGGTAACTGTTTACCTGTAGCTAAGGAACTATTGCCAAGTCAATCACATCGATAAATTTATGAAAAACATAAATCATAACATAACATACCGATGAGCATCGTGTAAGGAAGCGGTGTACCACGCTACCCAAGGAACGACCTAAGGATCACCAACCATGGATCCGCCGATGAATTGCTATTCACAAGTAACTCTGGTGTGGCCATTTTGGGGCAGAAATGACGCATTTTATCTACATTTAATTGTCAAAGTGATTGTAGACACTTGACAGTTATTGTTGACATTTTGATACTGGATACTGAGATTCGTTACAATTATATGAACATTATAGTTTTCTGCTATTTACAAGTGTTGTAATAATTGCTGTAAGCAGGTGGCTTCGTAGAGATTATTAGTTTGACTACTGTAAAATCATAGTAAATTATTTATACTTTGGGTATCAATGTACAGTGGTAAATAGAATTATTCAAAGACTGGACACTGATATGGCCAATCGTCCATGGTAAGGTGCATCATGTAGACATGCGACATTACCATATGGCGCTCTCCTCGGTACGTGCAATTCTTACAGGACCACGCCCTATCTTTCCTTCAATATATATACCGTCTTATTCCGGTACTCTTCTATTTACTTCATAATTCACTCCAATCACTTTCCATGTCAGGGTCTAAACTGTCCGACTGTCGGTTAGTTTTATTGATAGCTACCACGTGACCCACTGGGGCAGCTAATTGCCGTTTAAATGGTTTGACACATTGTTACTGGAACCCCTAGACTGCTCCTTGAATGGACAATCTCTAGCAAAGTGTCCTGGTTCCTGACATGAAAAGCAGACCCTATTTCCTCTATTTTGAAGTTTATTTCCTGGATTTGACAGTTGAGGGTGTTTTCCCTTATCAGAAAGGTCCGGTTTAATGGAAGCAACTGCTTCTCCCTGACTGCCTAATTCCTGCTTTAATTCATCCATAACAGCTGGCAGTATTGTTCTTCGTTTCCGCTGGTTTAGGTTGCTCATGCTTTGGTTGTTTTTGTTGCTTTTCTTTCACAGATTTTACCGCCTTTTGTTTGCCTTTTTTTTTACTACGCTCTGTCTCCTCATAATTCACTACCTGAAACACTGCTTCATCGATATCCGAGGGGTCTTTGATATATTCCACATGGAATTGTGCATCAGCATCTTACAATGTAAAGATGATGGATAAATCCAAACCACAAGTCCAAAAATCATGAAACCATTGGACATACAAAATCAGTGAAAATGAAAAACAAATGGAAAATAACAAAATATGTCTACTTGAAGAGCATATGTGAACCCCTGTGATGGAGTGAGATCAGGTGCCCGGGGAGAGTGAGCATCTCCTGCTTGCTAGCAACACCCGTCACATATACCCCGTAGAAAGAGTCAAATCGTGTGAATTCCATATGTATCTATATATGGAGAAGTCGAAGTAGGTAACCTTCTAGTATAGAAGGTGTCAAATCAGTGTAAAGTGATCGGAATCAGTCTCAGTCCAGAATATCATTTAAAAGTCTGGATAACGAGATATCATATGGAGTAATAAGAGTCTCGTAACGACCGTAGAACTTCCTCAGTGACGATGCTAGTCTAGCACATATATAACCCTGGTTGAGCAGCTTAACTGAAAGTCGCCTAGCCCTGAGAACAAAGTCATTGTAATTTGAACATGCTCTGGAATAACGTATTAACTGAGATATGAATACGCCGTATGCGGGCGATGATGGAATGTTGCTACTTATGAAAGGAAAGTTTGTGATAGCGAAATTGAAATCGTCACGTTTGTCATAGAGTGAGGTGTTCAATTGACCATTAATGTCGAAAGACAACATAATATCTAAATACGAAGTAGAATTACTAGTTTCTGTGGTTTCTTTGACCTCCAGTTCACTTGGATAGATGATGCTAAGGTAATCCGCGAATGAAGGATTATTAATTGAAAGCAAGTCATCTATATATCTGTAAGTAAAATTGAAGCCAAGAGCCAATTGTTTTTTTCCTTGCGAAAGCAAAGACTGAATGAACTCAGCTTCGTATGAATAAAGGAATATGTCAGCCAGAAGCGGAGCACAGTTAGTGCCCATTGGAATGCCGACAATTTGTTGAAAAACCTTACCTCCAAACACCACAAAAAATGTTATTGATAAGAAAGTTCAATATCTGAATGACAGCTGTTTCAGTGTATTTATTTTTGGAATCAGAATTTTCCCTAACAAAGTAAGTTTTATCGTGGCCTATTACTATATATTTGAATTTGCGGCTTCCGTTTTTACTAGTAAATGCATTTTGAATAATTTCCGCTAATCTGTCTTTTAATTTCTGATGAGGGATCGTTGTGTACAGAGTCGAAAAGTCAAAAGACTTGATGGGGTGAATTTTAGTAAAACTTTTTGATTTTAGATGTTCTAACAACTCTTTTGAATTTTTAAGGATCCACATTTGATTAATTCCACTTCTGGAATATACTGTTTCGCAATATCTATGAAGGCCAGATTTAATTTCTGATAATATTTTTGTGAGTAGCATCGATACAGATTTTGTGGAACACTTCGAGGAACCAGCGATAAAGCGTTGTTTGTACGGAGTTTTGTGCATTTTTGGAATACAGTACAAATATGGAAGTTCTAAATTCAATTTATTTGAGTCAATACCAAACGTATTGAGGACAGATTTATGATTCTCGAGTACTTCCGAAACCGAAAAGTTCGTGAGAGTATAAGTAGGATTTCCTGGAGTTGAATTTAATCCTAATTCTTTCACTAGGCTGTCAAAGTAATATTTCTTACAAGTAAATGTATAATTATTAGATGCTTTATCTGCTGGTGTAATGATATAATGTTCTTGGAGGAAGGTAAGTTCTCTGACAACATCAGGATCTTTAAAAATAGATTCGAATCTGGTGTTTACAGAACCTTGTAATTTTCTAATTTTTGATCTCAGCAGTACTGCAATAGATTTTATCCATTCCGAAAGAGTATCGACTTGTACTTCCTCTCTTTTTGCCCATCGTGTGGCATATTCCTCGCAGCAGTTCATAATATTCTCAAAATTTTGGCTCCATGTGAATGATCTGGGTTCTCTGTATTTTGGACCTTTAAGTAAAAGTTCTCTTAATTTAGTGTTTTTAACTATATCGAGATCACCAGTAATGACATGGCCACAAGGAGAATATACGAAATTAGATGAGGAACATGCACACGGTTGAGAATGGCATGCAGAGTTGCTAAGATCAAGACACTGTAGAAACCCTTTGTAATTATAAATTTTGGATGCAACTGATGGCGTGTAGCTATAGGAAATACATGGCGGATCTTTGTTTTTGAAATATGGAGGTATTTTCTCTACAACAGACTTATGATTTAAAATTTGGCCGAAATTTAAATAATCAATGCCTTTATTTGCAAATTTAATTTTGATGAAAGGGCGATTAGATTTTTCCATAGAAATATCGGACTTGACGGGACGAAAAAGTCTAGCGGTCGATATGTCCATAATAATGCCATCTAGTCTATACTCTGCAGAGCTTATATCAGTAAATATACGGTGTCTGGACGATACGTACAACTCGTGTAATTTTCTGAGTGAAATAGAATAAAGTTTTGTACGAATGTGATGAAGGCCCAAAGGTTTATTTATAAATGGCAAAAGAGCATCAAAGGAAATATTATGTATTTCAGGTTTGTTGTATTTGCGTGTACCATGACTTCGATGCCTCCTCTGGCTTTTGTTGAATAAACCGAGTACGTTAACTGATTGACACGCAGGACTAGTGAGAAGCTATCTAAAAACTGTCTAAGAAGGTCCTCTGGCCTAGTCTCTGTACTTCGTTTTGGGTATGCCTTGTGGTATAATCGTTTCAGATCTGCGGCAAAGTCCTCTACCTTTTCTCCAGATTCTTTTAGTTCTGTTGCTGAATTTTGCAGCATAGGTTTTTGTAGTTTCAACCACGCGAAACCGGCTTTCTAATTCATACACTAGCTTGTAGTAGTTCTGACCCGTTGTTTTTGACATCTGACCAAAAACAAAGTCAGCTGCATCCTCTGTCATCAAAGGGAGTAATTGATATAGCCGTTCATCCGTACTCCAGCGTCTTCTATCTGCGATCTCCTCAAACCGTCCGAACCAAATTTTCCACTCCTCTTTTCCATTGAAAACTGGTAATTGGTGAAGCTTAAGCTGTTCAGATTTTGACCTACGAAATGGGCTAGTCATCAAGGATACTATTTTATTCCTTTCGTCAGAATCTTCATTTGGGAAATTGTTGCTGTTGTTCATTTGCTCTGCTTGAGTTTCAGCTGAAGTCGGTCCTACAACTGATTACATGGCCTTTCTCACCTCTTTTTGAATCATTGAAATCAAGTCAGCTGATATCATAGACATGGGCATATTTCTGTGACCTTGGTTATGGCCCATCCAGGAGTTACTGTTACTTACTGGTACAAAACCAGTACTCGATGTTACAGGCAATTGACCCACTGGTATATTGGAATCAGCAGGTAACAGATCTGCACTAGATTTAACTGGCATCTGACCTATACTCGACCTAACAGATAATTGATCTGTACCCGGCATAATAATGACCTTTACTGGATATGACAGGCAATTGACCCACATATGTCCCCACAGGTAACTGACTCGTGATCGGCATGACAGGTAACTAGTCCATACTTGACCCCACAGGTAATTTACCCATATTCGAGCTAACAGGTAACTGGCCCATTTTAGACCTCACGGGTGAATGACCTGTACCTGACATAACAGGTAACTGACCTGTACTCGAACTAACAAGTAACTGACCTGCACTGAACATAACAGGCAACTGGCCTGTACATGACATAACAGATGACTGACCTGTACTAGGCATTGCAGATAACTGACCTGCACTATCAGGTAACTGACCTATACCTGACATAACAGGCAACTCACCTGTACTCGAACCAACAGGTAACTGACCTGTACATGACATAACAGATGACTACATTAGGTCTAGTCTTAAGAGTTGGCACTGATGGAGAAACAGATCTATCCTCTTGAAGTGGGCTCGAAATCAACAAATTGACAGTGCTTGTAAAGGGATGTGTTCCACTGATTATGTTGCAGGGATTTGTTCATAATTAGCACCTAGGAAACTGGTATTGGATTTACTTGCAACTGGCACAGTACCAGTAAAGATTGATATACTAAGTGATTGTTTAGGTGTAGTAGCTGGGTTGCTTGAAGTGCAAACCCTGGGGGAGTTTAGTAATGAGACTGATCTTGTTACAGGTCAAAAATGGAAACTCGCATGTGAATCATCTGACTGTGGATTAGGAGATGGTTGTCTGGAGAGAGAAGGACTTTGCATAGACGCTCTACTTCTGGCCTTCTTCCTACGTCCTCCCATGGCAGATCTGATATTTGCAAAGATTAGACTCGTCTACAGGTCGACTGGTTCGATCACTCGATTCTTATTAACAGAATCCCGCCGGGGATGCCAAAATTGTAACAATCACAATTTGAAAAATATGCAGATAACATCACGCATTTGCTCATTAATGAAATATTTCCCAGATATGATTCAATATTGCAGTTGGTTACTGACAACGGTACAGAAAATATTAACAAAGCAGTTAGAGAGACTTTAGAAGCTTTGAACATTCATCACGTGACAACATCGTATTACCATCCCAAAGGGAATGCTAAGGTCTGACGATCTGGTCGAACCCTACATGATGTCATGTCAAAATATCTCAAAGATAAACATTCCGTATGGGATGTATACTTTAATCAAACTTTAGCGGCTATAAGGTTTAACATCAATGATTCGACCAAGTTCCCCCCTTTTTCCTACTTTATAATAGATGCGTGTTTCTCCCCTTAGACAATATTTTGAAACCTCGACGCAAATATTTCGGCGACGATCAACATCAAATTGCATTACAAATAGAGCACAAGTCATTTTTAGAAGTCCATCGCAATTTAAAAAATGCTCAAAAGGCTCAAGCTAAATATGCCTATAGAAACAGTAAACCAGTCACGTTTCAAATAGGAGATCCTGTCTATTATAAAAACCATACTAAGAAGAATAAATTTGATGTCAGGTGGAAGCCTTATTATAGAATTATAGAACAAAATTCTGCAGTTACTTTTATAATCAAGAGTCAGCTTGATGGCACAACAACTAAAGCACATGCTGAACAATTACGTTTGGCTAGAATAGATCAATGGGAAATACAAAAAGATAACATGGGTAATCGGCTTAGGAGAACTAATTACGTAGTACCTCCGCAAGAAAGTGGTGATGATTATGATAAATCTGATTGATATTCTGATGAGTCTGATGAAAATATTCCTCTGAGTAAATTAGCAAACAGGTATAGAACCCGAAGGGATTCATCATCTAGTGAAGATGGCATACTCTTGATGGAATTGTGTAATAGATTCAGACAGAGGAAAAGAGACAATTAAACCAAGAGAGTACTGAATCGATATCGGTACAGGATTTTGACCCTGAATGATGGCATCGCGCAAGCTCGTTCACACCTTATCGATTTTAGTCGCAGGTAACCTATTTTAGATGTACATGTAGTGGTACTGTTTGAAAGGTCCTAAACCATTATAGTCAGAAATCTGATACTACAATTACATGTTTTCAGTTACAACCGAAGCTAAGAAAAACATTCCCAACTCGATGCGGAAGTTCAATATATATAACGTGACATTGCTGATGGACCTTATTGGATTAAATGTAGATCTAATATTTAGCACGCATTCGTATACGTATGGTGGATGCATTGGGATTTAAAGTCAGTCCGTAAAAGTAAGCAGAGTCTTGAATTTACATAAAAATGTACACATAATACAATTCCTTTTGGACTAATATCAATCCAGATGTGTCCATGACACAAATATGTATCTGGAAATGCTGCATGTAAATTTTAGATTTTTAATAGAATCAACGACGTAAAATAATACATGTATTTGGGATGTAAGTATTGACAGTAGTGGATTCACATCCCACCCACTGACCCCAAATGTTAACCGAAACCTTTAAAATTGCCCAAATGGCCAAATTCGCCGTCAAGCCAATGACCTGTATAGCAAAGCATATACTTGTGCTGACCTTCAAGATATTGTCACGTCATAATATTGATTGTGTTTTACAACTCGAATCAACCGTCCGACATCTGAGGATTACTTTTTGGATAAACAAGTTACTGACCATAATACAGCCGATGTACCAATAAACCGATATCGGTAAAAATAACGATACACAACGCTGTGCATTAATTGACATGCATTTTATGCAGACTCTTCAACCATAAGACCATTGACGCTTGAACTTATAAAGATGACATCAAACAAGAAGACAAACTACCGTATGCTTTAATAAAGACATTAAATGGAGACTAACAATCTATATTTACATGTAAATACATGTAACAGCAACTTTAAGGATTACATAATAAATAAAATAATTATATACATGTATGCACAAACTCATCATGGAAATCCCATCCTTAAACAAGTAAGGATGTAATATCAACCTTATGTTCATTCATTGAATAATTCATTCACTTGTGGCAAAATTACAGTGCCACTTTGAAACAAACATAAACACAATCTAAAAGACACTTAACTACGGGCAGAGACATTTTAGTATGTTACACATATCTCTGTTCACGCTCAAACTCGTCATTAGGCTCCGTCATCCAACAAACTGCAGATTGCTCTGATTGATAGTCCTGCAAGAATTGTCTTGTGAAAGCGGAAAACGGCTGTAGGCTTAATGTATCCTGCATCCGATTTGCAGTGGGAATGTCACATGCAGGTGAGGTGGTGTAGTTCTCTTGAGTAGGGGGTGTAGACATCGCTAAATCGGCCATGGATACCGTGGCTGCGGGGTAGTGGGTAGTCCAGGCAGAGCGGGTCTTCCCGACGCTGGTACATGTTTTCATCTCAGCCCTTTGTTTATTGCCGTAATGACGATATTGCTCCATGCACTTACAGCTCGTACTTCAAGGAAGAAATGTTTCACGTACAATTCAATAACATGTTTGCGACTCTTGCATAGTTCTTTTTTGTCCTTTCTACCTCCACCATTCCAGTTATATTTCTTCCTCAAAACATCAGGCCCATAAGATATCGGCATGTATTTGCGGTCTTTGTCCAGTTCTCGGACCCCTTCCCTTTCCCCTTTCCATTCTGAATCTTAAACAGAGTTGTGGGTTCCAAGAAAAAGTTATTTTGGTTGGATTACCCAACTCAGCAGTTTAATTTTCATGTTTGACGATTATTAACCGTACACCTACTGCAGTGTCACACATTTGCGAATATCTAATTAATACCCCAAGCCAGTGTTGGACGTTTAACAATAGTCTTGTCCCATGATTCCTTGCGCTCCGCTACAGGGTCATGCAACAGCCAAATGTAAACAATATGGCGGCGTCCATAAGGGGCGTGTCACCACACGCGTGAACGATGTGAAGCGGAGAGAAGATTTTTTTCAGAATAGGAGGATTTCAAATACACGGATCCAGAATAAAGGTTTGTATTATAGATTTCTGTATATCTATCTTTGGAAAAATGCATACATACACGCACGTCATGACTTTAATTGATAGAAATACAGGCTGAAGCGGTCACGTAGATTCTTTGCTTACGAGCACATGTGATGTTTCGGCGTGGATTAGAGGTTATTGAAGGAGTGTCTTAACATTGGTTCCATTCTTATTTCATCTAAATAGGTCTCATCGTGTCAGAAACGTACATTTTACTACTTGTTGCAATTTTATAATGGACAAACACCGAATAAACATTTAATTGAAATGTGAAAGCCGAGATCAACGATCGAGCCATTGTAAACAAGTTATCGAGTGGTATATTAGTATTGTAAAACGAGTCTTAATTCTATCCTTATATCAAATGATTTTAGTAAAGATGAATCTTGTAGGAAATCATCTTTATCTAGTGTCTCAACTCAAAAATTATTCCTTTGATATATAGGGTTGACATAAAATTTATTCTGGGTACATTGTGTAATTGATTGATTATAGGGGAATTGAACACAGGTCGTCTGCACTGCAAGCCATTTAAAGTGTGGAATCATTAAATGATACAAAAACTGTACTGCCCGAAGCTGAATAAGAGAGATCAAGAATTTCCTCTGTTATCATATGAACAAATCAATGCACAACATTTCAGTTTAGGTGTTAATTACCATGTGTTTACAAATATTACAGCTAGAGAGACATCATGGATAGGTATCCTTCTGTCATGAGCCCCGGATTGCAATTTGAAAAAAGGCCAAAAAGAAGACGGGAACTATCTTCCCCGACTGGGAAAACACCAACGCATTTATCCAAACGGACGCAGTTTCAAGTACGATTTCTTATTAATTATAGTGTGCTTTATGATTTAATTTGTTAAATTGAAACTGCATATAAATGATCAAGGCCATATGTCTTAGATATCCTATGAATCTAAATAAATTACGGTAAATCTTAATTAAATTCCTTGTTTTTGAAGGATCAAACATTGCGTAGAAATGCTTGGACTGCACAGGAACGAGATTTCCTTAAAAACTACATAGATGAAATCGGTGCAATTCCTCACATTGGGGCATCTGATTTTTGGAAAGACTGTGCAGACTCCCTAAACAAAGAATTTGGTACAGCACGCAGTGGTAAGTACAAGAAAATAATGAATATTAGTCAAATCAAAAGTACATAGATAGGCCTTAATTGGAATCAAACAGAATGTGGAGGTTCATCCAACTTAAATAACCCCAAAAACATAAAGTGCAAAACACGTACATACACTACTCTGAAGGAAATATTGATACTTTTTATATGTATACTAATATTCTCTAACTTGACTTTGTTACAACACAGCACATTCAAAAGATAGGCCTATATAGTTCAAAGTTTTCTTGTGTCAATTATAGGTAACATGTGTCGCACAGCATATCTGAAGTTACCAAAAACACTATTTAGATCTATGGGAACACAAACACAGACATATTCCTGTGATACATCACAAGAAACAGATATTGTCATCCCCATCCAGTCAACCGAAAAGAAAAGGTATGAATTAAAATTGATTAATGTTTTGATAATTGAAATGTATGTATGTGCAGGCAAGGATGAAAAATTGTTTGCCAGACGGGGATTTGAACCCATGACATCTGCACTCAGGATGGGTGCTCAACCGACTGAGCTAATAAAGCCTATATCCAAGTTTGCAACATAAGTATGAGAGACATTCAGGTTTGTTTTGTAGAAATTTATACTTTTCAGATGTGTTCATGGATGGAATAATTACATATACATTTTTATACACTTTCAGGCCTCATTCACATTTTGTTGAGACTTTGACATGGGATGATGTGGAGGTACTTGAGGGAAGTGAGAACAGCTACTCTGTGATTAACAGTATCATCAGTATGATGAAAAACTCTACAAATAATGACAAAAATAGTGAAAATCTGAAGCTGTTGGCAACACTTCTAACTGGGGGGGATGTTGCTAAAACAATTATGGAGTTGAAAGGCTTAAGACAGGAGGTTGAGCAGCTTTTCATACAGGAAATGCAGTGTAATGCAAACACCAAATGCAGACGGTCAAATGAAAGTTACTTATATCCGAAGGATTTTAACTCTCTACTCAAGTTTTCAATTGATAACTGTGTATATGAATTCAAAAGTTCTTTACCATTTCTGCTTAAAATCCTTATTGGAATAGCAGTTCCAGTGTCTAGAGCAAATAAGAACAAAGTGAAATCACTGAACCATGTTATACCAAAAATGGCCCTCATTTACAGTATCATCATGTCTACTAGATTCCATGAGCTCTCAAGAATGCATAGGGTGATCTCAGTCGCATTGATGGATTCTCATGCTAAAGAGAAGGTAATTTAATTTCTATATTTGCTTAAAATTGCAATTAGGTTGAGTTAATTATCTGCATGCGATTTGGATGATTTGTTTTCCGTAAACTATTCTAATGTACTGTTTATTGAAATAATTTTAAGACTGTTCATGAACCCTAAATTAAGCAATATATCTTGAATAATATTCAACATTCAACTAGTTTATTTTATATTCAATATCTAATTCATAGAAGACAAATTATCTATATATAATGATTGATGGCTATCAAACACAATATTATTCTATCAGTTTTGATATTGCAGACAACACTAAATAGCTGAATAGATAAATGAATAAAAAGATAAATAAATAAATAAGTGTATTATTAATGACATATGCATTTGTTACTTTATTTTCTTGTTCATGTTTATATTTCATTACCTTCTTTCATCGTTCAAATTTGATGACTTGTTTCAACTTAGATATTTACAGAGGAAAAACGTTATTGGACTGATGCATGTTTTCTCTTCCAACAATACCATTTTTACACAAATGTTTTAACAAATGTTCCACTGTTACATTTCAGTCAAACATTGATGTATTCTTTTTGTTTTAGTTTTATAAGTTCTTGTTGCTGAATTTGCTGTTAAAGTAAGTACATTTTTTGTATGAGTAATGTTCACTTAAATTCACTAATAGTATTTAACATGTGTTGATTTTTATGCCTCTGGATGGAAAGATTGGGACATATTGTTTTTCTCCTGTCTGTCTGTTAATTTGTGTTTTGTCTGTTGTCAACTTTAACATTCACTATAACTTTTGAACCATGAGAAATAGAGACTTCATATTAGGCATGCATACTCAACTAATGAAGCCCTTTCAGATGACACCAAGGTCAATGAACTTGTGACCTTGACTGTGGCCATGAGGTTAAATAATTATATCTTGAAAATATATCTTGAATAATATTCAACATTCAACTAGTTTATTTTATATTCAATATCTAATTCATAGAAGACAAATTATCTATATATATAATGATTGATGGCTATCAAACACAATATTATTCTATCAGTTTTGATATTGCAGACAACACTAAATAGCTGAATAGATAAATGAATAAAAAGATAAATAAATAAATAAGTGTATTATTAATGACATATGCATTTGTTACTTTATTTTCTTGTTCATGTTTATATTTCATTACCTTCTTTCATCGTTCAAATTTGATGACTTGTTTCAACTTAGATATTTACAGAGGAAAAACGTTATTGGACTGATGCATGTTTTCTCTTCCAACAATACCATTTTTACACAAATGTTTTAACAAATGTTCCACTGTTACATTTCAGTCAAACATTGATGTATTCTTTTTGTTTTAGTTTTATAAGTTCTTGTTGCTGAATTTGCTGTTAAAGTAAGTACATTTTTTGTATGAGTAATGTTCACTTAAATTCACTAATAGTATTTAACATGTGTTGATTTTTATGCCTCTGGATGGAAAGATTGGGACATATTGTTTTTCTCCTGTCTGTCTGTTAATTTGTTTTTTGTCTGTTGTCAACTTTAACATTCACTATAACTTTTGAACCATGAGAAATAGAGACTTCATATTAGGCATGCATACTCAACTAATGAAGCCCTTTCAGATGACACCAAGGTCAATGAACTTGTGACCTTGACTGTGGCCATGAGGTTAAATAATTATATCTTTTTCACTGGGGTTATAGTGTTTCAGAAACACATGTACATCTTGTTAATGAAATGAGACTTTTGATGGGTGAATGGTTATTTAATATCCTGAATAAAGTTAGATAGATGTATAGTGCTCTGTTACGCAATGTATGATGACCTGCATTTGTCATTTGTCTGTTTGTCAATCTTTAACACTCTATAGTGATGTATAAGTAAAGTAGATGTGATCCCACAAATGCATCATGCATATAAGCGGTCAATTATTGCTTGATTTATATTCCTGTTATTAGGTTTTTGACAGACTTGAAAAGTTGGGTGTATCTACCTCTTTCCAAGGGGCAACAAGAGTAACGGAGGAAATTGGCAATCACAACTTTGATCAAGTCATTAAAAAAGTGAAAGATGGCCAAAACTTCCGAATCATCGGAGACAACATAAACATGAAGGTAACTTGTGTTTTGACCGTTTTCATTTTTCAAAGCGCATAATATATTTGGTGACTGATTATATGTCAATCTGCTTGTCTATCAAAGTTAAGTTCATGATCATTAAAATGGTAAACTTCATTTTTATGCATGGTGTAAGTGCATCATAACGTAATGTAAGTGACTTATATTGGTTGACAAATTACATGCATGTTTTGGATACTGAGTGTGACCTACTTTTTTCCAAAAATATGACCAGGTAAGGTTATATGACATGGTGTATTGACCTTAACTCCAAAAGACATTTAACAGTTATTGATTTGTGTGATTGATCTGTCTTTATACAGCTTGGGGTACGTCATGAAAGGTCCAATCAGCATGGGACTATGTACAATTGGTTTGCTTCAGCATTGATTACTCAGAGAGGTTCCTTTACACACTTGCCTCAGGAACCACAGTGCTTATCCAAAGATTTGATGCTTCAGGTATTACATATCATTCATTGCAACAAATTCCTTCCGGATCACAGGTATCGGTAATAGTTTGTATCTTCTTCCTAAACGAGTGCAGGACTCCCAGGGGAGTGTCTTGAAAGACCCCAAATAATGACAACTCAAAACCCAACTCAAACTTGAAGTAATTTTTTGGTCCCTTGGGATTCGAATTATCAAAGTTTGATTGTAGTTCAATTTTACTAGTTATACCCCCTGCAAACAAAATTGGGGGTTGGGGGGGGGGTATATAGGAATCACCTTGTCTGTCTGTCTGTCCATCAAGCTTGTCAGTGGACCATAACTTCTTACCCCATTGACATATCTGGATAACATTTCACACAATTGACTCTTCCGAAAACGCTCGAAAAATGTTTAAATCTAGTGACGTCACAATACCTTAGAATGATTGACACCTCGGTCAACCTCGGACAAGCATTGTTAATATATTGTGACGTCATAGAATTCGATAAAGGGGCGGAGCTTACGGAAGGGTCAATTATTGTCCATGACTCAAGGGTGTCATAACCTTGATCCAAGGTCATATCTTTAAGGTCAAGGACACAGTGCACACATCATAAAATGTCACAAACACATTGCTCACACAATAAAATGTTGTCATGGGGGGTATTTGGCCCATTAGGACTGTTCTAGTTTAGTCCTGTATATAAACCACAGTTTGTGTACATCGTAAACTTGTATAATCATTCATTAGATGTGTACCGGTAAGGTGTGATAAATTTAATTGATATCAATGTTATTAATTTACAGGCCTTCCAGCCAACTCCTGCTGATCAGAAACAACTGTTCCATGATTATGGAGTGTTAATTGCACGTGTGGCGGCTGAACATTTACCACAGCTACAGTTTCTTTCTGCCATGTCTAAGGAGGTACCGCCATAGTTAATTTTCTGTATAGATAATTGTACTATTTTTGTGAAACCAGTAAAAGTGTGATCAAAAAAGTTCCTTTAAGTTCTTTTCTAAATTGATCAACTTCCTTGCTCAAGTTTCTGTAAAATTACATATATTGGCTCAGGATTTATTGTTAGCTATGTCACACCAATGTGACCATATGCTATTGACGAATGACATTCTATAAGTAAAGTCATATGACATAATTAACAGTAAATTCTCAGCAAATTGATGTACAGATGTTAACTTCTCCGATGCACTTGGGTCTTTTGCAGTGACATTGAAACAGTACTGTATTCTACATTAAAGCTAGGTTCCATTTATTTTCCAGGTTATGCTGGGAGAGTACTCCGATGCCATGAAAGAGAAGAGTTTTCTCGTGACGTTGCCAGTTTTACCTCTTGATGAACAAAAGTATGCAGATACAGTAGAAATTCTAAAAAGCTATGAAGAGACTGTCGAAAACATATATTCAAAAGCAGAAATGCCTATTCAGAAAGTGCACATTGGGGGCGACCAGCTCACAAGAGAGCGGTTCACAGGGGCAAAGGGTCTACGGTCTGAGTGTCTCACTGAAAAGGATAGATTTGATCATCTTGGACCTATATCGTTTGAACTGTGGCACACAGCTATGAATTTACTCCGCTTGATTTTCAAAGCATTATATAACGAACAGTCATTTGATAAAGGCACCATGAACGCCGCAAGAATCAAACTCGAACGGAAAACAGTAAGAAAAGATGTCCAAAACCATTACGATCACGACAAAGACTTCTTTTTGTCTTTCGTAAGGAGCTACATTGTCGAAGCTTTGTGTGCATATTTTGGGATTGATGATGTTCATTCACAACCAACAAAAAACGTACCAATGAATGGTGAAGAACTAACAGAGAAAATGGAAAAATTTATCAGTGAGTATGTGTTTGCAAGAAATTCAGATGCATCATCAACAAAGACCATTCATACTCCACTGATACAGATCATTCCTCTACCTGTAACTCTTCCAGATGGCACGACAGTTACTATTAACATACAGAAAACTGTAAACCAGCAACAGGAAGTCAGTGAACATGATCACGTGAAACATTATGGCCACACTGTCCTGCAGCTTGGCCTGCTGTTCATGAACTTTCTTGATATTGTTAAGACACCAGACAGGACCCGAATGTTAACTACCATGAAGTACTTAATGCAAGTATTCAAATCATCAAACAACAATAGCAAATATGCACTGGAATGTCTGCGATTCCTCTGCCACCAGCAGTCATCATACAGTTTACGAACAGCAACAGAGACCTTTTATGGTCTCTTTGTAAATACTGTTGGAAAAAGAGATAGCAATCAACCGGCTGATCTAAAAATGGAACACACTGTCAAAAAACTTAAAGGTCTCTACCGAGCATCCGGTCCCAACAAAATGGCAGGTTCTCTGATTAAAAAATCACGAGCATTGTCTGGTGTGGATGAGATTTCTCGTGCATTTGACCACAGTGCTAGAGTGGTAGTGAGATCTACTACACACAAGAGAAAATCATCAAAGGAAGATGAGACAAAACTCATATCTGACTTGAGGTCCATTCAACCTTTCTCCTCAAAACTAGGTCGAAAATTTAATCAATTTGATAAAATGTTTGCTCCATTCGAGTCAAAACTCAATGCAGAACATTATTATGCCTGGATTAATTATCATAAAACAAATTTGACATATGAAAGTGGAAAATAAAAGCATTTATTACATTTTATCTTCTCAAAAAGAAAAAATCATATAGATAATGAACACATATTTTATTCAGTTAGCTGATAGGGCAGGAAAAGAAACCAAACTAAATATTCCAAATCTTTCCATTCAAACTATCTAAGGGATCAATATTGACTTAGACCACTATAAATGTTGAATTTTTTTGGTATGTTTTGTATTGATGTATGCCAGCATTTGGTTTAATCAATAATTAAAGAATTGAATATTTTGAATTTACATATGCAAAATTACTTCTTTCAATCTGAGGATTGAATCTGCAGCCTCCCTTGGGATTTTGAATATGTCACAAATTTGCTGTGTGTCATTTAGAAATTCAAAAACGTCTGTTATAACACGAATAACATCAAATTCAATAAGGTTTGATTTATCTGCCGCAGCATAGGCTTCTAGGGCATTCCTCATAGTCTGCCTCTGGATAAGTGAAGGGCACAAAGTAGCCGGCTTGAAGTCTGAGCTGTCTGATCCAGAGCATATATCACAGCAGTTTGATGCAACAGGTGCTTCAATTATTGTCTTGAAGTATTGAAAAACAAAAGAACGCCTACAAATAAGGGCTTCGTTTACACAAAACTCCTTCATGGAGTCGGATACATTGTGACATGACAGGTCGGTTGCATTGTACAGAAGTGTGGCCTGTGCTCCTGATCCATCTCGTCCAGCTCGTCCAATCTCTTGAACATATGCTGGAAAATTAAACAACAAATCTAGTTATATACAACACAGTATATATTCATATGCTTTTATGCATGCATTTGTTATTTTACAGACTGATGATATGAGAATGATACAAATTTACATTCAAAATGATCAAATGCATATATACCGATACACATAATTGCATGTGCAGTGGTCAGAGGACATACCACTATACTCAGTATACTGGAATAATCTGTCACCTTACTACAGTATTTCAGCATCAAAAACTACAATGATAACCCATGATCCATGAACGCTTTGTTGGTTGGGGTGGTTTAGGATTTTATGTCACTTTAATTTCATGTCAGTCATATCGTGACTTGAAAGCATCATGAGGAGATGCCCTTATCTCTGATATCATAGTGGCGAGACAGGGGTTCGAACCCAGACCTCTTGCTCTACAAGCCAACAACTTAACCACTACACCACAGCCATTTAAGGAATGAATCAATTGTTAACCTCACCTTCCATGGATGTAGGAGGGCCTGCATGGATGACCCGCTTTACATGCCGTAGGTCACATCCCATACCAAGAGCTATGGTGGCAAATATCAGCCTGATATTCGTCTCGTTTGATGCAAGGGAAGCAATTATTGCCTGGTTAAGCTGCAAAATAAAAAAGACAGTTTAGTAACTGTACAGAAAGGAAAATCAAAATACTGCTGACATTTTGACATTTCAAAAGCAAAAAACTTATGATACATACATATGTTTATACCTATGTTATTAAACATACATGTATTAAGAGCTCAATTTCTATGTTTAACATATGATGTAGCATATGTTAAATAAACATGTCACACTTTTCCTATGTAGCATGAATATAAAAGGCAGATCACATACTTCTTTAGGCTGCTGGGCATGGTACTGGGTAACCAATGATATTTCCCCACTAGAGAATGTTTCAACAGGCATGAGTCTTCTAGCAAGCTCAATCCCATATGCACACCATTTTAGCTTGCAGTAGATGATGGTCAATGGGAAATTCTTTCCAAGCATCATTAGTTCTAGGAGAAGTGGCTTATACACATAATTGTATGTAGCTGTGATACCTTGGTCAATTGATGATGGTAGGCGTTTTGTTACACTAATCATAATGTTCTGATTTAATGTTGGAGTTGTGTTGTACACCGCATAATGCAACATTCCTAAATTAATTGCGATAGCATTTTGAGCTTCTTGGCTTGCTGTAGCAGTGGTGGCCATCATGCGCACGTTTTTAAAGAATGGTCTTAGTTCCCCAATATGACTGTAGTCGGGCCTAAAATCACCACCCCACTCCAATATGCAATGTGCCTCATCCACTATGATAAATGTTGAATGTGTGGTTTTGCTCATTCTTGCAATTTGTGCAGCATTATATAATATGTCTTCAGGATGACCAATGTAGAAAGTCTTTTCTGGGATTGTGTCGTTGTCTGATGTCACACCGCAAGCCATATCACCTAATTTCGCACATTCCTGGTCAATAAGGGAATTGAGAGGCACAATAATTAAAACAATGCAGCTTTCTCCTCTTACAACTCTTTGGAAAAACGGCAACAGTTCAAATATAAGTGACTTTCCATAACCAGTGGGAATCACTGAAACAATATCTTGATCCTGGATGCCTCTCAGGCATTTCAGCTGCATAGGTCTGAGGTGATCGAATTCAAAATGAAATGCTTTGTTAAATTCAACAAGTGCAAGTTTCTCTTTCACTACTGCATTGATGTTGTCAAAAGCCATGATTCTACAGTACTGTTCATATTACAAAACACGTGTGGACGTACTGTACTCTATTAGTCTATAAGCCTATAAATACCATCACAACAACTCGAAAAGTTTTAAGATCACATTCGACACCAAACATATATCATAGTAAAATGTACGTTTCTGACACGATGAGACCTATTTAGATGAAATAAGAATGGAACCAATGTTAAGACACTCCTTCAATAACCTCTAATCCACGCCGAAACATCACATGTGCTCGTAAGCAAAGAATCTACGTGACCGCTTCAGCCTGTATTTCTATCAATTAAAGTCATGACGTGCGTGTATGTATGCATTTTTCCAAAGATAGATATACAGAAATCTATAATACAAACCTTTATTCTGGATCCGTGTATTTGAAATCCTCCTATTCTGAAAAAAATCTTCTCTCCGCTTCACATCGTTCACGCGTGTGGTGACACGCCCCTTATGGACGCCGCCATATTGTTTACATTTGGCTGTTGCATGACCCTGTAGCGGAGCGCAAGGAATCATGGGACAAGACTAGTTTAACAAGTGACTAAGAAATTACCATTGCAACTTGAACACTGACAAAGTAGGAAGGGACGCACCTAAAGGTTTTATAGCAAAAAGCCAAACAAAATGGCGGTAAAAGGGGACATACGCCACAATGCGTGAATCTAATCAATCATTACGGGAGTGGGGTTTTTTATGAATAAATGACTGTTTAGCATATATCTCTTAAAAATACATTATTCATATAACTGTGTCATCATGTTTTCATGAGTTGTAGCTTGTAGTACTAAAAGAAATTAGTCAAATGTGGTCATATTTTGTGACAGGTATTAAGCCGGTTTGTCACCTGTATCTCCAGGTTTCCATAGCAAAAGTCAAATGCGACATTCTTTAAACTGTCGTCCGTACTGTATTACGTAATTAGTTTACTGAATATAAGTCGGCAGTTTCACTCGATGACCCGTATTGTTTATATCATGTGTTACCTTTGTGTTAATTAGTAATATTAGGGACGTAGACATGCTAAATTCAATTTTTTTTTCTTTTTATCATTATTATCTTTATGTAATTATTTATTTATTTTTTTTGTAAAATTTTCAGTCAAGCTGTGATTAATTTATCATTGTAGAATTATAAATAGCAGCGTCTTTGATATACAAGTCCCTGTACATATACATAGTTGTTCCGAATTCTATGATCGCCGATGATACTAAACGGTTACTCAGGATTATAACAGAAATGTTGGAGAAATGGTTGTGTAAATTCAGAAAATATGTTCATTAAAAAAAAAAAAAAGGGGGGGGGGCTCTGCAATTCTCAAAAAGGGACATATAGACAAATATGCCCTTTTCATTAAGAGCATGGTATAAATATACACAACCCACAAAAGTGACTTTAAATCAGTTTTGATCAAAATCACTCAGAATACAATGCGGTACGATTGGCCTCACGCACATTTGTATGGCCGTCACCATATAAGTGAAATAATCGTGGAGTGACGTAAAACAGTAATCAATCAATCAATCACATTTGTATGTACCGTAGTTAATTAATTTGCCCCAATCAACACAAAGGTAAAAATAATTACAATAAAATATGTTATATAAATAAATATAATTATATTGAAAACATAATCGAATTAACAGATTAATTAAATGATAAGTAATGAATTAAATTACTATTAAATGAATTTAACTGAATATAAAAGTCAATAAATAAAATATTGAATCGTAGATTAAATTAATGAAATTAATTCAATGATAGATTGAACACATTAATTAATGTCACAAATGAATCAATGAAATAAATGATAGTAATTTAACCCATCAATTTATTTGAGTCAAAAAGACGTGAAAACACATTAAAACATGCTATTTTGATTTATAAAACCCAGAAAAAACCACTAACGATTCATCGATGTACATCACTCAGAAGCTTAAAATTGTTGGACAACACGCAAAATTACGAACAAAAATTATACGATGAGATCGAACGGGCCCTGATAAAAATCAGTTTGGTCTGCGAAACATTTAACAGTTCAGATATTAGTATTAGCTTTTAGATTTATACAATGGTAGTATATTTTCGTTTATCTTTACATAAACTTTTCACAGAATATTTTTATTTACGAATTCACGAAGGCACCGATTGGTTGCACAGGTTACAAATAATAACCACATGACATATATTTAAAATCGTAAAACGTCACACACACCAATTTTAAAGTAGTAGATAGTAAAACCATACTCACATCGTTACTGTTATCGATACGGAAGTAGCCTCTACCACGCACTGGTCGCAGAGGTTACGAACAAGGAAAAACTTTGGCACGCAAGTTAACTGACGTAGCGCCATTGTTGACCGTCAAAAGTGAATGTCAAAGTAGAAATGGCGAAATATCGATAATATAAGATTACTTATGATTGCAAATATAATTAATTTAATTAGGAGAAATTTTTTTTCATGATTTGATTCGAAGTATCGGGACATCTAACAGCGCTTGTCTTTTTTCTATACCAATACATTCCATTAAAAGTCAAAACTTCTAAAGACTTCTGGCACTATAACAACACGTATTATCATAATTAATGGCCTCTGATTGCTATCAAATTTATCAGCAATGTAAATATTGGGTGACGGCAAACAGTACATTTGAGTGTGTGTGTGTGTGTGTGTGTGTTTTGTTTTGTTTTTTCCTCGATAGTATCTATTTAATTAGATGTTGCAGTAGAATATCATTTAAATACTGATACAAGTCTAAGAAGCGATAATACATTTTCATAACTTCTGAGAGCATTAATTACTAATCTTTGCGCTAGGCCACCCTGCGTTACGAGCAAGAGTATTGCGTAATGTTACATCATGACGCGCCCGCGATCTGGATCGCGCGCTCGGGATCGATGACGGTGTTTACCCCGCGCCTAGAGTATTGGTTCACTTTCCATTACGTAACTGTTCCTTTACTCGCTAAACCGCACAGAGAGTTCGCGGTAGGATATGCGAGGAGTGTACTGCATTATTGAAGGCTTTTGAATTTTTTGAGAAATTAATTAAACCTTAGTAATGTCCATAGTACTGTGGCATGTGTTTTATGCACATGAAGGTGATGGTTAACTTCTTGATTACAATAAATGGCTTAAATAATAGAAAATGATATTATTTTGGTTTCTACCATATGTGGCATTTGCGATTAACAAATGAAAAAGCTGAAACGAAAACTTTTTAACCGATATACATGCACCATTTCTTCAAATGATTTGATAAGTTAGGTCGAAATAGCTGAGGATCACCTACGAATCAAATTTCCTATTATTTATGACATTTGCGTAATTTTCATATTTCTGAAAAAAAAAAGTTAAAACGGAATGAATGAAGTTACCTGCGGTGGTCATTAAATATCAATCAAAAGCGGTTGTATAAATGTTTAAGCTAGGTAAATATGAATATATATGTTCTCCTTTGGATGGGGTGCGACGAAATATTTCTTTGCGATTGCTGCCTAACCTGATGTAGAACATTGCCAGACAGATTCGACTCACAGTTCCTTTGTAAACAATATACCCTAAAATACCCAAATGAGGAAATGTTTCAAACGCAACAAAATTCTATAGTCAAATATTAATGTTGCAGTTTAATATACTAAGCTTGGATCATTTAAGTTCTTCAATTATTAGCCCAGAAACTTAAGAAATCTATAAATGGAATTTCAGAGTCAACTTCCTTCGTCTTTAAACTTGATTCATGATGCTTTCAACGAATTGTCCACTAGATACTACAACAATGATGGAAATAATTGTCGTAAAAACGGGAATTTAGATCTTTAACTACCACTCGCGAGTTATATTTCTGAAAGTTCTCATGAGATAACTACTGAACTAAAGCATCGTTTTCCCATGACGTAAGCAAACCTCAAACAATACTTAAGGATATACCTAAATAATTGAAACATATTAAAACGTTACCAATTGATAAATTTATCGATACTATTAGAAATCTAAAGGAAGTTAAAGTAGAGGAGCTTTTTTAAGTGGCATTACATTGGGATTTTTTGTAGGCATAGCTGTAGTAATTATTGTTCTGGTATTTATAAGTAAGAGATATAAGAAAAATATGTTTGTATTTAAGATTGCCAGACCATTTTGGAGGGTAAGGCCAGACATACAATCGGACAATGCAATTGATAGGACAGCGATGAGAAGCTCTGTTGTCAAGGAACCAGTTATCACACATGATGCACCAAAACAGACCAAGACGATATCGTAGAGGTTATTCGTTTGATTACTGTAAAATTATAGCAAATCATTTATACTTTGGGTATAAATGTACAGTGTTAAATAGAATTATTCAGACCCAGATCAAGACCCTGACCCATATCAAGATCGAGACAGACTTGATTTAGACATTGAAGATAGTTGATCATCGTACTGCCGGGTCTCCCCCTTTTTGGTAACTTACGGAGCCACTACATCTACACTGTATTTTGCCTATAGTATATTGCTGTAAAGATTTCATTAAAAATATATACTTTCTCATTGACTTTAATTTGTCGCATAAACACAACGCATTTCGAAGAACTACCCTACAATCGCAAAATACAGAATTTGTATTGTGAATACACTTAATGGTAATAAAAGAGGAAATATAATCATAGAATATGGATAATTATTTCACATTTTGACCCAATGTAGTGAGGACATTTCTCCAGTGTTTATTTACATTTGCCATGCAGGGCCAGTGCCACAATTCATTGAATGATTGATTGATTTTTGTTTAACGTCACACCATGAATATTTCAGGTATATGGTGACGGCATCTGCTTGATGCAGGGCATGCAAACCTTGGACTTTTGCGTCGGACCCACCTGAAGCAGTTAGGGATCTTTAACGTGCCATGCATACCACGACACGGGGCCTCAGTTTTTAATGTCTCATCCGAAAGACAGGACACCGAGATGACCAGATCGGGACTGAAACCCCGTGCTCCCGAGCAGGAAGCAAGCGCCATCCCACTAGGTCACGCCGGCTTTGCAACAACTCATACAATACAAATCATTACAGAGGGTTTCAATTTATGACCTGGATAAAATGCGTTACAAAAAGGACAAAAATGCATACAAAAATAATAATGTACCTGTAAAATAGTTACAATTCACATATCTGGCGTCTTTCGGATGTGACAGTAAAAATGTTCGTTTAACTGTAATGAAACTCAGTATCAATTACTGTCATACAGTTAGGTGCAGTCCTAACCTTACATAAAGTGCACTTCAAGTTAACTTTATGACTGCTTTTCATGTTTACTTGGCGACAACAGAGTAAACGTGGAATCAAGTTTAGTAGTACACTTGATTCCAGGTTTAGTACTAAACTTGATTCCAAGTTTACTCCAAGTGCACTTCAAGATTAGTTTACTTTCTATAGATAGATTTACCGCTTCATTTCACTTGATGTAACCGGACGGAACCCACGCCTTTAAATAATCGAGTTGTTTCTCTGAATTAAACATTGGACATGGAAACACATATCGTAAAGTCGTCTCGGATATCAATGTGTATAAGGGAAAGGACCATTTTATTAGGTGGAGGTGGCCATGCGATAGTTGAGATTCGACGTATCTTGATTGAAACAGAAAGTGTACAAGTTTCACGACGAGCGATAAGTGCTGTGATAAATTAAACGTTATGTTATCGGTTCGATTATAGACACACATAAAATTCAAGGTGAGAAGAGATTATTATCCAAAGAAGACACTTAAGTTTTTACCCTCTTTGCCACGAAACCGAAAATAGAACCAGTTTAGTTTTCGCTACGGAATGTCCCAACAATGGCAACATCTATACACCCTGTCGAAGTGAAACCACAAAATGCCAAAATAACGAGGAAATATCGTATAACAACATATAACAATAATAATTTATCACAAGAATAAAAAAGTAGATGCAGTTACAAGTATCGAAACTTCCGATAAAATATCATCCGAATGTTCAACATAAAATCAATAATGTAAAATTGTTAATTGTTTATAAATATTTACTATATTTTTTTAATAAAACATTTATATATATATAAAATATGCAATTGTACACGATAAGACAATTATTTCCATCGTGTTATACGATAACTGTAATAGATAAACGTGAAAAGTAAACCTGTGTCACGTGATAGTAAACTTGAAGACGGGATTACTTTAAAGTAAACTTGATATCAAGTGCACATGACTAAACTTTATGACTGGTTTTCAGGACGAAAACCTATACCTGAAGTGCACTTGTCAAGTGCACTGGAATGTAAGGTTAGGACTGCACCCAACTGTATATTTACTTTGACAATTAATTGTAAATGAAATTCGTCATTCCCGAATCAAACTGGCCACACCAAAGTTGATTGTGAATAGTGATAGTGTGTGTGTGTGTGTGTGTGTGTGTGTGTGTGTGTGTGTGTGTGTGTGTGTGTGTGTGTGTGTGTGTGTTTGATATCATGATTTTACTTTACATTTCTATTAGTGTTTGTATATTTTATGACCTCTCAAACTCAGATACTGATTGAGCCGTTTTCTCTGTACGGCAGATTTTTTTTATAAATTTTAAATGTGTGTCTTTTGATTGTTCTGTATTTGTGATGAACGGGAGGGTGGGTCGTAATCCAGTTAATCACAGTAATTTAGTAACGTTTGTTGCTCACTTGACCGTCCTAATTCGCATCTGTCGTACAATCAGTATGTTTGTAATGTCATTGCATGTATTTCATTACTTGTTACCAAGTCTTATTGCATATCTCCTTAGTGACTTCTGCCCTACATCTATGTCAGATGTCTTTCCCTTTCACTTTAATCAAAAATTCGAAAAATAGAGAAGGTTTGTAACTATTCTAATTTTCTCAGAAATACCTGGCCCTTTTATAAGCTTCGTGGGTCAACTCCTTTATCCTTCTGCACATCAGTCAAACAAAGTCAATAAAGTGAATAAGGAAATAGCTTTCATATTTATACTGTCGAAAAAGTTCTTTCTATCGACGACAAATCTTCTTCAGTGATGATTGTATTTCTTTGATGTCGACGCTCCGTGTGCGTAGTTTCATTAGTAGTCGATTGGTCATCAGAACAAAACACTCTTGTGAGAAGGGTGCTTTAGCACATCGTCGCATTTGTTCTGAAATTAAAACGCCATAGACGGGTGAAGAAGGATTTGACTACTTAGGAAGTGAAAATTTGTGTAGTTGAATTCGTCATGGGGGAAATTAACTACTTAACATCCCTCCCTATAGACAACAGTAAAACTAAGGATGAATGTGAAGGGTTAACTTCTGCTTTGTCCTTGAATTTAAGTTCAAAGCGATACATATTGCGACGTAATTCTGAAAGACATGGACAGGCCATGTATCTGAAATGGTACTACGCCACTTGGTAGACGATTCGCACTTCAAATGACCGTTCTTGGTCGTTACCAGCATTGCCTTATATAGAATATGATTTTAGTCGGATGTCTTTTGTATTTCTGTTTTACTCATGCATTCTTTATAGTGATATACATCCTTTGATTACAGTTGTATCTTATATTTTGTAAATGTTATTTTTCTTATAACCACGATAGCTTAGATATTATAATAAATTGGAATAGATCGCTGTACTATTATTAATGTTTAAAGTTAATGGCAACAGAAAAAGAGTAATTATAATTTTGATTCCAGTTATTGAGAAAAGGTTATTCGTGATTATTTTATTGCATTTCCTGTATAAATCATATGATTTAATGTGTTTGTCGAGGACAACATTTTGATTTATTGTATTTGAATTGTACAATTCTAAGCTGCCAGATTCACTATTAGTTTATCTACTGCTTACATAGTACCAAGAAGTATACATTATTATATCTCCGGATGAAAAAACGAGGATGAATTGAATTGAAATAGAACCATCCATATTCAAAGACATCACGGGCGAAACAACACAAATAAAGCGGATTCATCGTGAGAATTACAGCTACAACATGAACAAGATCTGTGCAAATGTGTTAAACTTAGTCGGTTTACGGGTCCATCTTCCCTCTCACCACAACAGCAGAAAAATCAAAGGACACACATTCAAAAATATAAATTTTCCTACATATAGAGATCTGGGGTAAACAACTGTCTAAATTTGAAAGGTCATACAACATATAAACTGGTAAAGTAATGCAGAAAATCATCAAGGTATCAAAAATATATAAAGCGACCTCAAAATGGGGAGACAGTGCTCTGCGGGTCTGGAAGCCAGCTCATACCCTTGATCTGTAAAAGTCCCTACTATAAGTCAGAGGGGACGAGGTTCAGGATCATTGTTCCTGCGAAGAAGTTTTCAACAAGCCCCGCCATTTAGTCCCACTGCCCTGTTAGTCAGCTTGCAATGTTCAAGTAAAAGTCTGTATAAGGCTGTAGAGGGGTACAATACGAGACTTATTGGCGTTTAATTATTTAAGAACCCGACGAAAGAAAATTGTCGGAACCCTTTGCCCTCCTAAGTTTGTATACAAGATCACCGTAGACATTGGCATGGGAAATTCCAACCGATACATATTGTTGAAAGGTGATGTTTCCAAAATTAGATAGAAGTTCTGAATACGATCTAAAGAATTTGGGAATGGTTTTCTAAGTGTATGATACCTGTAACCTTGAGTTAAAAGTTTCGAAGTAATCTGTAAATCTATGGTAAGGAAGTCCAAAACATCAGTGCAGCCCACGGCAAATCGTACTAAGTGAGATAAATGAATGCCATATGATGGCAGTCTAAGGACATCATCCTCCAAATAAGGGAAATTTACAATAGGAAATCCAAATCGTCACGTTTATTGTAAATATTAGTATGAATTTTATTGTTAAATATCACCTTAATGTTTAAGTTCAAGAAACGTGTTTCTGTATCACCAATGTTAAGTTTATTTAATTTAAGTTCGGGTGAGTATATTTCAAATATATATCACAAAGATGTTATCAAAGTATGTAGATGTATTATTGAATTTATCAGTCATATCAAAACGTATAGAATTTTAAAAATAATGCATAAAGTCAAAACAATATAGAAAGAAATCTGTTATATAAGGTACGCAATTACTACGTATAGAAATCCCAATTAGTTGCTTATAAATGTTATCATCACATTGCACGTAAATATTATCCATCAAAAACGTTATGCCTTGAAAATAATTCAGCGCATGTCTAGTATTTATATGAAGTATATTATTTCTTCAAAAAGAATCCTGAAATATTTGAAGTACAGAGATATCTTTTACATTCTTAATTAAAACAGCAACGTATGAGAGACAACAACTTACTTTTAGTCAAATCATGTGGAAGAGAGACCTGACCAGGCTATATGACACAAATGCATTTGAATTCAGAGATGTTTCTTATTAAGTGAACATGATAATTATTTCTCTGAGTTTGATTTTTCTCATTATAATATGTCGTCTGAACCTTGTCTTCTGGAAATATTTATTTCTCACATGTGCCACTTTACTATGACTATGTTGTAATGCATGTTATTTTAATGTTGGGCGTTTCTTTTCAATGATGTCTGACTGATAAATCATAATTTCTCTTATTTCCACTCTTTAGATTTCATTTGATGAACTTTGATATACATGCTCATCAATTGAAGAAGAAGTTTGTCTAGGGTGCCAGATAGACTATTCGAAGGCTTACATATCCACCAAAAAAATTACGTATTAACTGCAAATGACACGTCCATACTATTTAATCGGAACTGTTGGTTTCAAATTGCATGTTTTTATTTCCTGTGATTTATCTAAGTTCATCGTATTCACTTCTCTGACTCATAGAAGAAATTGAGCTCTTAGTATGAAACAGAACAGAGCGCTGGCAGAAATAATGTGCATAAACCCAGATGTCTATGAGCGTCAACGCAATGACCATTCGCACCTTGAGTTGAGCAGCTATGGTAAATCTAGAACAGCGCCCATTTTTATTTTGTATAGCAGAACACTAAAATTACCTTTCAACTACAACATTACAATTTGCACACACAACACAGAGAGGAAGTACAAGTCGACACTCTTTCGGAATGGATAAAATGTATTGCAGTACTGCTGAGATAAAAAATTGTAAAATTACAAGGTTCTGTAAACACCAGATTCGAATCTATTTTTAAAGATCCTGATGTTGTCAGAGAACTTACCTTCCTCCAAGAACATTATATCATTAAACCAGCAGATAAAGCATCTAATAATTATACATTTACTTGTAAGAAATATTACTTTGGCAGCCTAATGAAAGAATTAGGATTAAATTCAGCTCCAGGAAATCCTACTTATACTCTCACGAACTTTCTGAATTATAAATCTGTCCTCAATACATTTGGTATTGACTCAAATAAATTGAATTTAGAACTTCCATATTTGTACTGCATTCCAAAAATGCACAAAACTCTTTACAAACAACGCTTTATCGCTGGTTCCTCGAAGTGTTCCACAAAATCTGTATCGATGCTACTCACAAAAATATTATCAGAAATTAAATCTGGCCTCCATAGATATTGCGAAACAGTATATTCCAGAAGTGGAATTAATCAAATGTGGATCCTTCAAAATTCAAAAGAGTTGTTAGAACATCTAAAATAAAAAAGTATTACTAAAATTCACTCCATCAAGTCTTTTGACTTTTCGACTCTTTACACAACGATCCCTCATCAGAAATTAAAAGACAGATTAGCGGAACTTATTTAAAATGCATTTACTAGTAAAAGCGGAAGCCGCAAATTCAAATATATAGTAATAGGCCACGATAAAACTTACTTTGTTAGGGAAAATTCTGATTCCAAAAATAAATACACTGAAACAGCTGTCATCCAGATGTTGAACTTTCTTTTCGATAACATTTTTGTGGTGTTTGGAGGTAAGGCTTTTCAACAAATTGTCGGCATTCCAATGGGCATTAACTGTGCTCCGCTTCTGGCTGACATATTCCTTTACTCATACGAAGCTGAATTCATTCAGTCTTTGCTTTCGCAAGGGAATAAAACAATGGGCTCTTGGCTTCAATTTTACTTACAGATATATGGATGACTTGCTTTCAATTAATAATCCTTCATTCGCGGATTACCTCAGCATCATCTATCCAAGTGAACTGGAGGTCAAAGAAACCACAGAAAGTAGTAATTCTACTTCGTATTTAGATATTATGTTGTCTTTCGACATTAATGGTAAATTGAACACCTCACTCTATGACAAACGTGACGATTTCAATTTCGCTATCACAAACTTTCCTTTCATAAGTAGCAACATTCCATCATCGCCCGCATACGGCGTATTCATATCTCAGTTAATACGTTATTCCAGAGCATGTTCAAATTACAATGACTTTGTTCTGAGGGCTACGCGACTTTCAGTTAAGCTGCTCAACCAGGGTTATATATGTGCTAGACTAGCATCGTCACTGAGGAAGTTCTACGATCGTTACGAGACTCGTATTACTCCATATGATATCTCGTTATCCAGACTTTTAAATGATATTCTGGACTGAGACCGATTCCGATCAATTTACACAGATTTGACACCTTCTATACTAGAAGGTTACCTACTTCGACTTCTCCATATATAAATACATATGGAATTCACACGATTTGACTCTTTCTACGGGGTATATGTGACGGGTGTTGCTAGCAAGCAGGAGATGCTCACTCTCCCCGGGCACCTGATCTCACTCCATCACAGGGGTTCACATATGCTCTTCAAGTAGACATATTTTGTTATTTTCCATTTGTTTTTCATTTTCACTGATTTTTGTGTCCTATGGTTTCATGATTTTTGGACTTGTGGTTTGGATTTATCTATCATCTTTACATTAAAGCATATTGGGTATTGTTTTCACTTTTAATCAAAGGACAGTTGAGCTAGTATGACAAATGAACACATCACTATGAATATTGAGATACATTCATCGAAGTATAAAGATTTGAAGAACAATCAAAGAGTAACACGTTAATCAGCATATACAAGTTCCAATGTTAAATTAACTACAAAATAAAAACAAAACGAATATGCTTGATGATAAATTTTGTACTAAATCTTTTTTTAATTTTCAACATTACAAACATTAACCGTAAATTTAAACACACATGTATTTTCACAAAATGGTATTAAATCAAATGTTTTATTAGTTACGTTATTTTACATACACATATCGAAGTACTTCACCCAGTGGCCAAGGAATCAAAATAAATTCTGAAGTAGTGAAATATATACCATAGTGTATATCATAACAATTATGAAACGATTTATTTGATACGAATTAGCAAAAGCAGACACGATATAAAAAGGCACCTTTCACCTGTCAATATCCACATTTGCACTGGACCTTGGTTTCCTATTCCGCCTGAAAGACAAGGCACTGTAGAATACCGTGTGAGATTCGAACCCTGGACATTTTGTCTGACAGAAAAGCAGAATAACGACTGAGATAGGCTCGCTGTAAAAACAAAGTAAATCCGTTGATGGATGTGTTGAATTATTCATCAAAATAAAAAAAAAAAAAAAACTCAAAAAACTGTGAGGATTCTAGTGCAATGTAGCAGTGTTGTCCACATCTATACCCCGTAATAAATAGTTATGGACACCCGTAGACAACATCTAAAAGGGCACCTGGCAGATATCAGTGTCTTCTCTTTTGCTAGCCGATATTCCCATGTTAGTATCAGACATTTACAATGTAATTATAATTCGTGTATTTACATTTGATTGTTCAGTGGTATGATAGGTTTGGAATCCTAATTTAATGTCAAAGATTACCAAACGATTAACAAAACCAAACTGTTACTAATTTTGATACTTGTTTAACATGGTGTTGTATTAGGTATCCCTTTGGTAATCCTCACTTTGTCTATACTTTCGTAAAGTCTGTAAAGATGTAAGAAAACAAGATAACAATCCTACTTTTTGTATAGTATATTATATTTTACATGTCACGTTTTTAGAATAATTTATAATTTTAACAATTCCCGAACGAAATACACAATGTGACTTACTGTGTTTTCTGTTCCTTCATTTCTTCATATGGATTTGAAAATGCACCAACTTCTCTAAAAACCAACATATTTTTGCACAGTAATTACAAATCGTTGTTCATATAAGAATATATATATATATATATATATATATATATATATATATATATATATATATATATATATATATTCTTATATATATATATATATATATATATATATATATATATATATATATATATATATATATATATATTGATTCATTGCGTTTATCTTTCAAAACATTGTCAATTATAGATTTAAATCAGGTATACGGAATTACATGTATAAAATGCTACATTACCGGTGTCTGATAATTGAAAATAGACCGCATTTATACTTACGCTATGCATATGTCTGAAAAGAAAAGATGTATACGTTCATATCGAAAAATGTTCGACAAATTTCATTAATTGTCAAGAGTAAACCTTTTCAAAGTATTGTTTCTTAAAACGAGGCATGCATGTGACACGATTATTAAAAATGTAGAAAGTCTCCTTTTTAAAATAATAAAAGTACAAAACGAAGAAGTACCGAATGGTAAACCATATCTCAATGCGAACCCAAATAAAATGGAGGTTAGACCAGGTGCAAAGGTCCTGCAGCAACATTTTCAAGTCGAGGAGGTAAATACATCAATATACACGCACAAATACACAAACAGGAAACGAACGTGAACAAATGTATATATATATTTTATTTATTTATATATAGAGGTATTATATCAAATTAAGTATAGTAAAAAGGTTAAGATGGTTATATAGTATGGTCACGTCCCAATATATCGGTTAACATTCTTGAAAGAGGAATTTGAAATTGTACTAGATCCCTATATCCATAAAAATTCCTCTTACAATTTCAACCGTTCCTCAATATATCCATGTGAGAGTAGTTTCAAGGCAAAAAGCCTCGCTATCAGCACGAAATTTTCGTATTTAGAGCTTGCCCTGGCATATCGTATATGCAGGAAAGGAAGGTATGTTGCTACTCAGAATAGGGAAGTTGGTAATAATGACATTAACATCGTCACGAAAGAGGTTACTAATAAACCGTTGTCACTAATTGATAGGAGTATATCGAGGTATGAAGCAGACGATGCGCTCTCTGTTGTATCTTGTATCTCGAGTTCCTTCGGATATATGATGTTGAGATGATCCTTAAATACAGGGTTGTTAATCGACAAAGCGTCATCGATGTATCTGTATGTAAAGTTGAACCGAGATACTAATTGTTTATTGCCTTTACAGACTGTACGACTTCTGCTTCGTAAGGGTACAAAAATATGTCAGCGCGAAGAGGCCCGCAATTAGTACCCATTTGTACCATACGTACAATAGACTGTGTCTGAAATGTGAAATTTAAACAATATCAAAGCATTACCATGTGCCAATTATTGTAGAACGGAAGGTGGGCAATGGCCTGTAATTCAGAAATTAGTTTTTAAGAATTTATTACAAAACTAAATCTAATTTTAAAGGAAAAATACGAAAAAGTGCAAAATTTTGCATCTATTTCTCTCTCTAGTTGTATCACTCTCGTAAGAATTTGAACGTCAAATGCAGACTAGATCTACAATGTTTGAATTTCCAGTCGTGCCTGATTTTATGATTATGTCATTCATTGTTAGAGATCCTTTGTCTGGACAAACATGTTCATTGAAATGTAATTTAATACCCCATGTAGATTAATACCATTTTACAACATCTTGTGAAAAGCTATATATCTAAATCTTAAAAAATAAAAAAAAAGGCTATCGATGTACAAACTAGTGAGATATATTAGGGATTAAAATTAGCGCTTAGAAAAGAAAAAGACTAAGGAAGGATTTTCAGAGTAACAGAGGAATAGTAAGGTCAGAAAAGAAATCAGAGCTAACTCAATTTATGTAGCTGAAACTCGCACATATTTTTATGTATATAAAAGCAATATAGCAATGTATAAAGGTGTCCTTAAACATCAAATCACGATGTTCTACTTGTCTTTTCGTAAATTCTAGTCACTTCCGTAGTAATTTTCAAAGATTTTTTGAATATGTGCTAAGAGCTCAAACGCACCCGACTTACAAACAGTAGAAATACTGTTAAATTATTTACAAGGACTAGAAATGCAACTTCGTTATGAATATTTTGTGTATGAAATGCATTTGTTCTTCTCTATATGTTTACTTTTACAGTGTCACTGCGTGAAATAATCCTTTATGTTGACATACGTCATGGACGAACAAAGTTTCAGTACGATGTTTCAGTGCAATATTATGTGTTTGTACCATTAATTGTTCATTTTGATGCACATAGGTTTCATTATATTCTGAGACAAATGTAAAAATTAGTTGTGGTTTAAGAACCACAACGACCATTTCAAGGTTCAAAATATTTTCTACTTGTACCTAAACATCTGATTTCTGTACTGAAACGACAATGTACCGAAATGTCCTTCGATCGAAACATCTGTAATCCCTTATACTTAGTCCAGACGCCTTGGAACCTCTGACTAATTATATAAGTAAACATTACAACATACTATATATGTACAATATAGAAGATATTTAGTCGAATAAACAACGCCATTCATACAAGTGAAGATGTGCATATGTATCATACACATTAAAACAAAACAAAATGATCGATCTATTATTAAGCGAAAGATAGCCATGGTTAAAGAAAACACTTGTACGTTTTGACCGACATATGGAGCGCAGGAATATTTTTCATATAACTTTATCTCATATATAAAAATACACTAAATCTATCTATTTTAGCAAATTTCAATATTTAAAGCACAAATTAACTTTAGTTGCTAAAATTGAAATTTATGCAAGTATCACATGATTTGCATGGGGACTATATTTTTGTTACTGTTTAGGGCGCAAGAACACTTGAGTAACATCGGTTTCCAAATTGGGATGGGCGGCGGATTTCCTAAGCCGATTACATCACCTTCCAAAAACTATGTATTGTTACATACTTAACATGAAAAAACGTAATCTAATGCAGTCTGGTAGAAATGTACGTTTTACTTTTGTGTTATATGCGCTTATATCCCAAGTCATTTCGTAATATTGTTAAAAATGTTAACACTAGAAATAATAAGATTATTTTGTCCATAACATAATTATTTGAAAGGTCAAGAAAGAGATACTGACCGTTGATAAAGAGTTTTAAAACAAGTCGTGTAGAATGTGACAATGAAGGTTTGAAGAGCCTCGCATAAACAATAAATGCATACGAAAGAATTTTAAAACTCCATAGTGTTATATTATTTTACTGAAAAAGCTAATCCTTCCATCTTTATTTTGTAAAACGGTTCACTGTGTATCTGAGAGGTAGCAGGGGAAAGATGAAGTTTGAAGATGAAGCTTTTTCTTGGAAAATTATCGTGAAAAGATGTAGGAAATAATGATAAGAGAAAAGACAGAAGAGATTTGAAGGTGTATTACACAAATCATCAGCGACATGCACTTAAAGCATGATTGGATCCAACAAAAAACAAATTTGTGTTTTGTACTTAAAACATGATTGTATTCAATAAACACATTGTGTTTTGTAAATGTTATAATGTCGATAAGCAAGGTAACTTAGATATTAAAAATAATTAGATCATTATTACTAAATTGCTTTTAAATGTTTAAAGTGAAGTGCCACAGAACTGGCATAATTAAAATAACTGTTCGAGTTATTAGTTACCATTTTCCACTACTCAAGAATCTCAGAAGTATTCAGTACAAAAAATAATAACCAACGAAACACATCAAGCAAAAAAAAAAAAAAAAAAAAAAAAAAAACAAAAAGCAAAAGAAAAAAAAAAAAAAAAAAAAAAAAAAAAAAAAAAAAAAAAAAAAAAAAAAAAAAAAAAAAATAATAATAAATAAAACAGACAAACAAAAAACAAGTACAACTACAAATACCATTTCAGAAAATGTTTATTATAGAAGGGAAAGCATACTATAGGAATAATAATGATAACTAAACAATTCGACTTAAATAAATCCTCGCAATTTTTGAAGAATGATTTATTTTTCATTTTGTGATATATTTTGTGATAACAATGACGGTGGTAAATGACATGGAAAAATAGAATTCATTCAAGTAAGATTAGATAGAGAAATTTTTACTATTTGGTAGTATAAGCCGAGAAAACGGTTTTTTATGATTTTTTTTACTGCATTTCATGTCTTTCGTGTATATATACATGATATATTGCAGTAACGACGCCAACTAAAGATGGTCACTTACGAAACAAACGTCACTCACTATATATATATAAGGTTAACGCTTTATGGCGCCCACGTTTGCACTCTCTGCAAAAGCATCAAAATCAAAGGGCCTACATATAAAAGTATACGTAAATAAAAAACATCAGATTAGCAGGCTGTTCTTCCAGTGAAATCGGAAGACCCTAAATATAACTGGATCTCTTGCTGACATAACATGTACTGGATCTTCTGCTTTCAGATGAAATGAAAAAAGGAAGAAAGAATGCATGATGAAAGAATATGAAAGAACGAAATTTTAATAAAT
Source organism: Pteria penguin (assembly GCA_035048485.1). Classification (NCBI taxonomy): domain Eukaryota; kingdom Metazoa; phylum Mollusca; class Bivalvia; order Pterioida; family Pteriidae; genus Pteria; species Pteria penguin. The sequence continues at coordinate 28,511,173 of CM068592.1, forward strand.
GACACATCATATAGATGGACTTCCTCTTTGAAGAGAAATACGGGGAAAAGGAAGAAATAAGTATAAAAGAGTACGAAAGAAAGAAGTTTTAGAATTTTCTAGAATGAAATATATTAATAATCTATATACTTCACCAAGACACTATATAAAATGCACAAATCACACATGCAAACATTAACTATGTGAATTGCGCGTCACACAGGATACGATAGCTGACAATCATAATATGAAAAATGACATTTATACCAAAGAAAAAAAAAATGTTGAGATAAAAATTGTATGCAGCAGGCTTACTCTGTTATTAGTGACACGATTTAATGATTAATTTCCCTATAACCGGATTAATACTATTCCCAGTTTGTGTATGTTCATCTTCGTATATCAATCACAACAGTTACATTTACATCGGATGTCTCGCTTAGATCGTGTATGGCAGATTTAATGTACAGGGTTTACTTTATAATCGTCAAATAAGAAATTAGAAAAAAAAAAATCTACATGAACGATGCCTTTTACATTCTAATGTAGAGAGAATGGAATTCATAATAAAACCACACACCTATTTTATTTTTTTTTTTTCGATTATCGCGGCGCTGGTGTATGGTAATCCCTGCACTCTTACGTTTGTGCACGAGTGCTGGTGGCCGGTAAATATTACGGTTAGGAAATAGAGTAAAGAATAATTTTAGTAGATAAACCCCTCTGAAGCGCTGTATTTCCAATATTTCTTTTTTTCTTTCGAACTGTTGTTTTTATCTTTCAAATTTAGTCGCAAAGAAATGAAGAGTTTGATATTAGAGCCGTGTCGCAAAAAATGCAGTAAAATGTTTGATAAAAGTGAAAATAATCTTTTATTAATATTAATAGCGACTGAAGAGCAAAAATATCAGAAAAGCAGAAGGCATTCCGATAAAATTAGCACAACTGTATAAAAAAAAAACCTTGGCCAATATTTGCTTGTTCCACATTAACTCTCTCATCCGTACTGCTTCCATCATCATATGTGTGCTTCGTTGTTGTTTTTGTCTCTACTGACGTTGCTCCTGACTGATTCGATCCCACGTTTTGTATGCCAATCATATCTCTAGCGACACGAGTTTTGGCTAAAGAGGCGGTTGCTTTCTTAATCTTTTTTCGAAGATTGTATATCCTGTGAAAAGAAAATGACAAGACTTATCAAAATGTTTATTTTCAACAACATATAGCAACAGTAAACAGAACTACCAATTAAAGCTAATCATTTATACTTATAAATATATTTATAACGGAATGTAATATTTACTTACCAACAACAGTTAAAACAATTAGCAATACAAGCTCCTGGGACCAACACTAAAAGCATTCCCAAAATGAGATACACAACTGTAAAATAAATCAATATAAATTTCATATGCAGGACGTATCAAAGAATAATTCAATATAAAATCTGAGTCTGACAATGAGTTGGTACATGTATATGGCTATTAAATTAGCTATTCTTATCAGGCGCAGATGAATCCTTCACAGTTGAATAAGCGAAGTCTTGTATTTTATCTTAACATACAGTGCAGTACTCTATAAGGAACATCTATTTTACAAAATAAAAAAAAAAAAAATATCCTTATATATAAACTACAGATGGAAACAGTTAAACACAAAAATAGAGCTTTAATAGCCAATCATTAGCTAATCGTGTGCAGGGAAGGGTTTTACCCGACGTAAACGCAGGCGGATCCTGTGAAAGAATACAATCACTGAAATAAACACATAAAGCACAAATAGAAACAGTGAAACACCCGGGAATACTATGGACCTTGGATCTCCGAAGAAATGCCTGTAGAAATAAAGACAATTTAGACAAACATATAAAGCACAAATACACTACAGCTAACAAGGCACCTTATGTTTCACTTATATCCGTTCCCCGACGGATACTCAAAGTCACGGCCTTTAGTACCGTATCACACTGCAAAAAAAGCCAAGTTTCCACAACTCCGGAAACCTTGCGGAAACTGGGACATCAAGTTTCCGGAAGGTTTCCGCTGCGGAAACTTGCATGTGAAGTTTCCGCAGGTTTCAGTTTGGCGGAAACTTTTGGCTCAAAGTTTCTGCAGATTTCCGCAAGGCGAAAACTTAATGGAAACTTATATTCAAAACTTAACAACCTGATTTCAATCAGTTCAATAGTATGTGTATGGTCTTCTTAAAAATGCTAAGAGTACACTTGGATATCAAGTTTCCGGAAGGTTTCTGCAACGAAAACCTGCGGAAACTTGCATAATTGAAACTCCCACAAACACTTCTACAGTTTTCTGCAAGGCGAAAACTTAATGGAAACTAATATTCAAAACTTAACAACCTGAGTTCTACAGGAACTTTATGTCAATTAAGATTTAACTTTTATTTTTTAATCATTTCAATAATATGTGTATGTTCTTTTTACAAATGCTGAGAGAAGTGAAATGTCATAAAGCTTAATAATAAAGTTAAGCAGACTACAGATGACTGTCAATTTTTTATTAAATATAAAGACATAAAGCTGATAGAAATTATACCTTTTAAAATTCTTTCTAAACCCAAAAGTCTACTATATGCATTGTGATTTTGTTTGTTCAAGTTAAATGAGATATATGATAATCCAGTTTTACAAGAGGCAGACTGGTTCATAACGGTATATATAATCCTATTATATTTTGATAAAATCATTTCTCATATAATCTGAAAATTGTTATCTCATTTTCATGTAAAAGCTCTTTTCTGTACATTACTTAAACACTTAAATATCACATTCAGAATGTACTCTACTGCCTAAGTAAATAAATTAAGCAATTTCTCATTTAAAAGAAAATGGCAATTAAGTGAAATGTATTGGATAAGTAATCATAATAAAAAAAAGGCAAATCAATATATTGCTAGAAGCTAGAAATGCAATGTATAATTATACTTCACAAGTTCTTCTTTAAATATCTTGACTTTTCCTATAATAAGACTTTACATGGGATACAGTATATCTATTTCAAACTATATCTTTGTTTCAGATTCAAATATATTTATGTATCTTACTCTTAGATTTGGTACATGATGATACTAAATCAATCAAGTTAGATGAGCAACCTAATAGTAATATTGATAAAGATAACCAATAACTTAAACTAAACATAATATTGATTACAAAGTCAAAGGCAGAGACATACATATTTTATATGTCTCTGGTCAAAGGCCATTTTTGTAACTAAGTTTAGTATCAAAGCCATTAATTTATACAGGCCTAATTGATACATGTACTGTACTGTAGTGGTGCCAACAGACTACAGACAGAGAAAATTCAAACTGAACTTCAAAGTATGAACAAACAAAATTTACCCATACATATTTCTACAAAAGTCAGAATAATGTGCATACTATTGTTTCACTAATGTTTAATACTGTTTAATAAAAATGTACCCCTAGTTCAACAAGCATCTCAATGTTTACACGTTCATCTCGACTGATTTTTATTTCGATCCAAGTCAAGTCACGGCAATACCTGGTAGAAAGTACATGTACTTACTGTATATTAAAAGCACATGGCTCTTGGCTCGTTGCCCTCCCCCCTTCAATTATACCAATATATATTGGTATAATTGAAGGGGGGGGGGGGCAACGATCCGAAAGCCCTGTGATTAAAAGTATAACTATATATATATATATAACCCCAAGAATATATATTATACATACATGTATATAGATATGAACAAGGGATTAGGGCGATAGGAAAGCGAGGCGGGAGCATTTTTCCCTACTTGCTCATTGACGGATGTATCGAACATCTACTGAAATAAATTATATACAAAATTCTCTGCACAATTTGAAAATAAAGATAAAATCTTTTGTTGTAATGTTATTTATCACTGAATATCAAGGACTTATAAACAAGTTGTTTATAAGTCCTTGTTAATATCAACTTCTAAAATTCTGTAACAGCATAATAACTGTACGGAGGCAGTGGCATTCACTGCTCAGAGAGAGAGAGAGAGAGAGAGAGAGAGAGAGAGAGAGAGAAAGCCTCAGGGAGAGAGAGAGATTTAGTTAATCCCATGTGAGAATAGGCAAAAAAAAATCAATCTCAGTTACCACTGAGACTAAACCTACCAAGATACAGTGAAAATTAGAGTACATGTATGTAAAAGTATGAAGAACTTCAAAGAAAGCCTCGATTACCTGACAAAGGGGGGGGGGGGGTTGCACAATTGTATTGGACAATGGAGCGTGTTTTGCTAAATCAATTCCTTGGTAAAACTTTTGATCAATTAAGTTTTAAACATTGATGCGTGTGGAATTTGTAAAAATGTATCAGAAAAAAAGAATTAATTTCATTTCCTGCATATTTAACAATTTGCAATTTGAGTAACTTCCTTAAGCTCCATCCTTGCGCCCATCTTTTCACACCTTTCTATCCGGTCTATTGTTCTCCAATAAACTTTACCGTTACCAGGTATATGTTATATGCATTGTGACATTACACAGTATATTCATATTATATAAAGCCGGTGTGGCCTAGTGGATAAGGTGCTCAGCTCGTGATCGAGAGGTCGCGGGTTCGACTCCCGCCTGGGGCACACCGGTGTTCTGTCTTTCGGATGAGACAGTAAAAACCGAGGTCCCGTGCCACGGTAGGCGTGGCACGTAAAAGATCCCTCACTGCTTCGGGTGGGTCCGTTGCAAAGGTCTAAATTTGTATGCAATGCATCAGGCAGATGCCGTCACCATATACGTGAAATAATCGTGGAGTGACGTAAAACAATAATCAATCAAATTCATATTATATACGTACATTTATACCATGCTGCTGAATATTGAATGACTAGGCTAACAGATCATTTCAAATATATGTAAAATTTGAAGCGAAGTCCCCGCGTATAGGCCTACATGGGCACACGAAGTTGTTCAGTACTTTTTAGCCGAGAATGGGGAAACGGGGGAAATGTTTGTGTGGGGTTTTTTTTCCCATATGCTATTAATTAATAAAGTCCTGGGCCGGCATAAGAATAGCCAAGGACTTATACATCTACACATATAAGTCCTTGGAATAGCATTTGTTTCTAAATCCTTGCCAGAGTCGTATCAAGATAATCCCTGAAGAGGGAAAATAAATATCAAAACTGTGTAAAGTGTGCCAGTGGCGGACCCAGAGGCATGTGTGACAAGGATGTAGACTTGGCGCCTGTAGACTTCCATCCAAGCCTGGAGTGCGGGAGTGGCCGGTCCCGCTCGAGCCGACATAGGGGTCCGGGTCGGTTACCCCGGGGAATCATTGGCGCGCACGGTACGCGTGACAATTTGGCATTTCTTAGTTTATTATAATCTCCATGATCTGCCCTCTCTTAAAGAAATCTTTCTGAGTTCACAAAAAGATGTCTCTGTAAAAACATTTGAAATGATAGATGGAAAGCCAACGAACTGACACTGTATGGATTTTGATGTGGCAGGGACGTGCGTGATATACGTCCCTGGTTGTGGTTAAAGATGATTTTGTTGTAATGGGCCGGATTTTCTTTAATATAAATCAAAGACTTATAAGCAAGTTGTTTATAAGTCGTTGTATAAATCAAACCAAACACGGATCTGAACCAATAAAACCCCTTTTTATCAATCAGAGGAAATGCAGACGAAAAAAATGATATAATTGTATTTTATTCTGCATTGATTCCCGCGACTATCCTGAGACAACTCTCACAAAGATCGTTATTATAGTAATCTTAAAATTAGAATATAAATTTATGGATTTTTAAAAAAAATATTTAAATTGTCCAATCAGAATGCTCAAAACATACAGCTCTCCCACGGATCGAAATCAAAACAAACATGACAGAAGCTCTCGAGAAGAAGGTTTTTTTCCAATCATCTAGAAGTCCTTTACAGAAGATCTGTATTTAAAGTTAAATACGCAAGGTATGTATATCCAAATTCATAATCTATTCATCAACTAGTTTACAGTCCATTGATTTTTAATTCATGTTCGAGTGATCCCCATCTGACGCGTACATGCATATATGATGATGATGCAGTAGCCAGTACAGTAAGTGTACATACAGCTACAGCGTGATTTCATTGATAAAGACATGAAATATTGCATGTATGTACGAAACAGTTAATATTTAACTTGAAATGTTATATCTCACCCTATAGGATTTATCAATTAAAAAATAAAGTATAAGAGTCTGGGACTCGAACCCACGACTTATGGTACCGAATCACCTAGCTGTCATGCACCCGAGCCTCTAACCGACTGTGCTACCCGAGCTCCACAAAGGTAGAGCTTTAATATTCAATCATTAGCTAATCGTATGCATGACAACACGGCCGCGGAAAGTGAAGGGATTTACCAGACGTAAACGCAGGCGGATCCTCTGGAAGAATACAATCACGAAAACAGAAATAAAGATATAAAGCACAAATGTAAGGGGTTTTCTTTCTAATGGCATCATATATGCCCACGGTGCAGAGTGACCCTCAGTACTGAGGTATCTTTAACATACAGTGTCCTAAGTTTCGAACTCTAATCTGAGAGATAATGCTTTAATACGGCATTAGTACCCAATGCCTCACAATAAGGTATTTCCTAGCATGCGACCTATTAGGTATAGACATTTCAAACGACGACGTTAACCTTTTTTAGGTAACGAAACATTCTCTTTCTGATTTAATTGCACTCTGAAATCTCTATCACCGTACTTGAATCTTCTTACTGGATAGTTTGGTGATCGCCCTGTTAAGAGGACTCCCAAACCCAAATCAAACCAAAGTTACAAAAGTCTATCAGAAATACGGATCATTGTGTTTAGTCATATAAATATATTACAGTGATCTTTTTGGAAACGGTTCAAGGACTACTATTCGATCTGTGAACGCCACTTACTCAACAACCACAATTAATTATTTGATTTGGGACATGTATGTGGTAAGTTTACGGTTAAAAGATGTACCGATGAAAATGGCGTGTTGCCATTGCGGTAAGACAGTTGTGGAGACCTTTTAAAAAGTAAGTGTTCGAGTTCCGGACGACACCAAGGCGATATGTATTTGAAATGTGTAGAACAAAGAAACTCGCGTTTTTAAACCAGTTTTAACATTTCTCATCTCTGTCTCAGTACTCGCTGTCTGAAACATGCCCGAGATCCTGCATGATACAGGAAGAGTTGTGGTACATGTACGTTGTAATAGGCCATAACGCTCTTCATTATGACAGTCCAGTCGTTTGAGCCCTTTCAATATCTGGTAACTTCTTGCAGAGAACTTCCGACATAAAGTGACATATCAGCACAACAATCGCCGAATTGTGTTTGATCATAGAATGACACATCTCATGCTCCAAAATAATACTTAAAGTGTAAACGATAATTAAGTAAAATGCGCCAACTCTCCTACATTTTGTTGTTTACTTGACTCCAGTAAAATTGTATCATCCCTGTAATCTTTTCTTGAGAAAAACAAAATCTGTGACCCGAAAACAGATATTGTATTCTCAATAGGGAATGTAAACATTTCTATCGATGTGATATAAAAAAAGTGTACATATCTTAAACAGCATATCTAAAAAAATCACTCATTTTGTGTCCGAAACAAACGGAGCTGTTGGAGCTTTCATTATTATAAAGACGGAAACTGATCTTTATAGCATTGCTATTATTCATACACATATTCAGCGATTGCACAACATGGCAGTTTTGAGGAATATGTCAAGCATATTTCTGGCAGTGACAATGGTACCATTCTGCATTGTCCTGGTTAATTATCTTTTTTATCGATGAAAACACGAGTATATATAGAGAGATGTGCAAGGTACTCATTTCGTATAAGGATATATAATCCTCCAGGTCCTTGTTGAAATATTTAACATTATATAATCGATACAATTGTTGCAATGGATGAAAGTAATGTTTGTACAGATATATATATATATATATATATATATATATATATATATATATATATATATATATATATATATATATATATATATATATATATATATATATATATATATATATATATATATATATATATATATATATATGACGTATGGCAGAAGTCACCACGGAAATATACAATATACAGTGTAATGATATGGAAAATACATAAGGACATCACAAAGGTGTTTATGAAATGTTATTAAAATGCGCCTTCTTACTCACAGCAACAGCATAATAATCACAGGACACACAGAAGAATGTCTAAATATTGTATAAATAAATAATAAATAAATAAATAATAAATAAATATTCTATAATGTATAAATAAAGAGGTCAACGTGTCAGACAACGATATATCACATGAGCAAATAAGGTCTATATAGCGCCAGTAAAATTTTCGAAATTTTGTCTATGGCGTGATGTCTTATATCCATGTGATATAAATTGTAGTATTTCTCCGTGTAGTTTGCTCGATAAATAAAGGAACGATATTCAGAAGACGATCGAGCATACCGGATCATCTGAGACACGTAATAATATTATATACCAAAACGCTCACTCTATATTTCTTGCCGATTTACTAAAAGGAAATTAAAATCTTGTTACATGACCCGATCGATTACCTTGTAGAATTGTGATATGTCTATATAATTTGGAAGGCTATGTTTGTGGCAATGGTATTAAATCAATAACTTAAATGATATATTCAGACATGATACACTAATTTGCAATTTGCAGTAGGAAAGCCATGATAAAAAAGGTGTGACATCCTCATGTAAATGAGCTACTAATGTATAAACAGTATCATGATCAAGTATAAAACAGAATAAAGAAAATAGAGAGAGAATCAGGGTTAGGATGAGGCAGCATGGAGGAAAAGAAAATTTTATTACCACCTGCCGGACACACTAGAAATATACCCGTATTTATTATATTAAAAACAGGTGTAAATATTCATAATCAATATAGTTATATACCGACTTAACAATTATATTATCGTATTTCTACAACATGTAATCGACGAATGATGCTAGACATGCTAGCTCTAGCGATCACCCGATGTCCTCCATTTTGATGGCTCTATAGTAGATGGTCTTTGGTTTGTCTTCTAGGTTTTTTTTTCTTTTTCTTTCTTTCTTTTTTTTTTTTTCTTTTTCTTTTTTTTTTTTTTTTGCGGGGGGTGTATTTTATTTATATTCTTTTTATACTTTCTTTTTGGAAGAGTGCCTTTTTTATTCATTAATTTAAATAAATAAATATCTTCCTCTCAAGCCTTGAAATAGATATAGCAAAAGCGAACTCTTTCCCTTATCATCGATGTTATCGCTTATATCATTCCTATATTGCAGTTGTAATATTTTCACTAGTACAGCAGAATCCAGGTTAGGTCTAGCACATAAACCTACAATAACCAAAATAGGAACAAACAGAACCCTTAAATTTCCGATTACTCAACACGCACTGTACTTGATTGAGTTATTGGTATAATTATCATGGTCAGTCGTATAAAAGACCTTTCCTGCCAATTTACCTAAAAACAAAGCGCTTAATTAATGTACAGCCATTTGATAATCTTACAGATAAGTAAGGTGAGCATTTTCTACCGTACCTTCTGCATGAAAATTAGTTGTTGTACGCAATGAAATTTAAATATATCAAGCCTAAAATAACAAAAGATAAGACATATCTATTTTTGTTATGATATCATTTCACATTGTCATTTTTAGCATTTTTATATACATGCTAAGTAATAAATTATAAGTACATTAGATTCCTCTTACCTGGGTACTCTATTTCCATCACTTGAGGTGTAATATATGTGCCGGAGGAGGGGGATGTTTCTGATGGGTATTTATCTGTGGAAGAAAAAAGAGGAGTTACTGGCTCAGTTATGTGGCATAGATCACCATGGAGCTATACAATACATGGATGTAAATAATATACTACTGTGGAAGTAAAATATACTTAAAGACAGAATACGAGTATGGTTGATTATGAGGAGTTAGATACCGTTTAGGACAAGAAATCTTGGTGACTAGAAAATATAAGTATTTTAATTACTGTTATTCAGCATCTGGAATTGGATCTTCATTATACAGAGTTAGTTTCCATATGAGTAGAAAACTGACGTCGAAATATTGTGACGTCAGATGGAATTTATCTCGTTTTCCGTAATGTAACACCGGCTTCCGTAGATCTGGTTGACATTACAATGGTTTGACGTAAAATACTTGCTGAAACTCCGATTTCCATGTGAATTTGATTTTAAAACTGCTTAGACTCATTAAGATATACAATATTCATATGTTGAGGAAACCATTTTAATAATATTTTCGTGTGTTGAATGTGATCAATGTAATCTCTGTCGTATAATAATAATAATAATAATAATAATAATAATAATAATAATAATAATAATAATAATAATAATAATAATAATAATAATAATAATAATAATAATCTCTTGCGAAAAATTCACGTGCGTCTAGTCGTGTAGTCTTTCTATAAGTGCAATCTAGTCTGTGAAACAGCTTTCAACATAAGCGTGAATGTAACCTAAGGATTACATACATTGGCTTATGGTCATTATCTAGATGTTCTTTTGTTTGTATTCTATTTCTCTTTTGTTTTCGTCTTCGGTATCATGATTTCTTTGGATTACCGATAGGCTGTACCTATCATTTGATAATTATCTACGTCTATCAATCAAAAATTTAACATTTTTCAATGTTAAAAATTTTAATTAATTTGAAAGAATAGACAAAATGTCGGACTGACGTTTTGGGATGAAAAAATGGCAAAATATTATACCGTGTGGACTTTTTTAACTCTTAGTTTATTAAGTTTGTTGGTATATTAAATACAGCATATCCATGAATGTTTAAAGAAAGCATATGGTTGAGCTTAACTCATCTGTTAAATAACATGTTATCTCTCTTTATTTGAGGCAAAAGATATCGTTTTATTGCTTTAATTCTTTAGAAATTGTAATATGTTAAGGTATGGGTTTTCAACGTTTATTTGCGCAGGTAGTGTAATTGTATCAAATAATCATTTATATAACTTAAAATAACACACGAGACGATATAGCAAACTGATATAGAATTAGAAATGCAGTAAATGAGTACATTACCTAGTTTTTATCTTTCTCGAAATTTGTGCGTGCGTCCTTCTATGTCACAGATACTAAAAGCGTTTGTATTTATACCATGGTTTAGGAGAATAGGAAATGCAAAGGGAAGTTTTCACAACATCAAATAACAAAAATACATGGCACAGGATTTAGCAAATCATTCTACGAAATAGAGATACATTTATCTGAGTATGAGGATTTGAAGATCATTCACGTGGCATGTTAATTGATATCTACAAATTACAATAAGTACAAATCCTTTAAAATAATTCGTATATGATCTTTTGGAATATGACCCGCAGTTTTATGAAAATTCAAGTACCGAAATCAACTTGTCCAAAATAACTTTGATAGGCAGTGGCGGATTTAGGGGGAGCGGAGGGGTCGCTGGCCCCACCCCCGGCAGTGAACCAACATTTTGCAAAACCCTGTATTTTGGCCAATTTTCTGTTAAAATTGACTAAATTCGCCCCTCGACACCCCCTCAAAGGAGGTACTGGATTTGCCAATGGATAAAAACGAACGTCAATTCACTGCATTGCTTCCCTCGTGTATGCAATGTTAATTAGTTTGCTTCAATCAACATACACCTGTATCAATAATAGTCTTACGGATGATGGGGTTAAACAGCCACATAAATCCAGTAAGTTTATTGCGTAATACGGACGGCAGTTTCTGGAATGTAGCTTTAACGTTTGCCAAGGATACCTATGCTGATATATTACTGACCCCAGGTGATAACCTGGTTTTACACCTGTTACACAATCCATTTTCTGTTAGTACAAGCTAGCACTCGACATAGGGTCAAGGATCGAAGTAACAATCTTGGGAATAATCAGAGATTTATGTCTCTGAAATAATTTAATTTTAATAGATCAGTACTAAACAGTATATTATTCATAAAAATTCGCATTATAAGCGATACGATTGAATCTATCTCCGTTTGCTTTAGGTTTTGTAAAGTAATGTTACAAGGCAACCCATGGCAAATGGTCTGTATTTCACATATAATCACTGTCCAACTGCAAAAACAATTAGGTCTTTGTTGCAACTACATCGTCATTATACCTATGTACAAAATGCTAATAAAATTTGCTCTCTTCATACTATCTTACGGCAAGGAGTTTGCAATTGCTTGTATCCGAAATGAACGTGCAACTTCGACAACTTTATGGCAACAAGGTTTACTGCATTGTTGTCACGAGTCGAAGCTCAGCCAAGGAACGACATTCCTTCAAATGGGACATTAAATAACCATCTTATTCACGATTCTCATAATGTTTTGACATCATTTATATTTAGAAACATACAACATTTACCTAAATATTTATATTGCATTTTCATTATCAGAGGAAATTGGGGAAGATCGATCGAATTTGTCATATATGTGAAAAAGAACTAAAGTTCCAGAACATGTTGGGGAAAACTTTAATTGAAATATCTCGATAAAAACAAGCGATACAAGATCAAGACAAATGCTTTGTCCGGAGAATTACACAATCGAGTACATCCGACGGTGTCGGTGGTAAACACATCGTAAAGTAGTCACAACTACATATTATTACGCGAAATTTGAAAACATTATTGCAACTCCTTTTTCGAGTTATTGAAACTAGTTTATGTTTAGCTTAAATTCACTGAGCTAAAGGTACATTGTGCTGATCAAGAATTTTTAAGACAACATCAGTAATTTTTCGGCTCTTTATTTTACAGCGGCGTAGTAAGCTCTATATCGGTGGTGAGAGTTATAACCCCTGAAAAGAAAGTGATTCCAATGTACCCTAATGGCGGATAGTCACGTGATCTAAAGATGCCCGCGCCCGTGTATTACGCGATAGAATGGTCTATATCTGGCGCATGAGTATGTAAGAAGATAAGAAAGTGAAAGGGTGGGGTGAGGGTGGGGGTTCTGAAAGATACTTTTCTTTACTGGTTAGGTAAGACAACGACCGACACTCTAGTTTCCTTTGCGACTCCAGTGCGCATGTTTTGTCTTTTGTTCTGAGATTATACATATTTTTCAAAAGTCTGCCTGCACTTCACCAAGAAGAACAAAAAGAATGCATAAAAAGAAGAAAACAGACCAAAGAAAATAATAATAAATATAATATAATGAAGATGAATGTCCATATGTATAAATATCTACCAGTATTATTCAATCGTGTGTTTTATCGTAATCGCATGTAATATTTCAAAATCTGAATATATTTATCAGAGCAATCAATAATGAATATCATACCACATGTAATATGAATTTATTTGATTTTAAAGTTGGCTTTCCTGTACTGAACCTACAAGTAGTAATTGCACTCTTCAATTAGGATCGTTACCTTCTTTAATTAAGAGTCCGAAATAGGTATTACAAAGAAACTCGGCACATTCTCGGAACAATAAATACTTTTTGTGTGCATGTCCTTGGTGACTTTTGTCATTCAACTTTGTCAGATGTCTTCAGTTTTCTCTTTAAAATCACACTTATACACATATCTGTACAATGACCAAACAGTTTGTCTTTACCGATTTCATTCAAATACCATTGATGCACTTTTACGACAAGTAGGTATACGGGTATAAAGAACGTATATAACGTAGTCCTATGTCCGTCCGGTGATGTATACATCTAAAACATTATATACGTCCGTACTACAGGTGCGCACTATATTTTCAATTTTTATAAAAAGAATGCGTTCCAGTTGTAAAAAAAAAAATTAAAAAGCAGAATTTCAAACGTTCATTGTGTAATCAAGCAGAGGAGATTTAAAAAGATGTTAACTGATTATTAATCAAGATATCTTTAAGTCTAATTTTGTTATTTTTATGCTTCACTGAACAAACACAATGCGCATGATCATAAGACGGGAATAAAAAGTTAAACCGGTGGCTGCCTTTTTAGCACTATCATACCAATTTACCGGTACATATTTCGTGTCCATGTTTGACCGTCTGACGGCGCGGTCAATATGGCCTATTTACAGGGACAGTGTCCACGCATGTCCGCGGCTTTACACGCCCAAATGCAATGTCCCACGGTAGATTTAAACCAAACAAATTGTTGCACAGTAATTACAGATTTAATTGATGACAATATAAAAATATATATATAATGAATGTATTCATTTTTCCGAATATTAGAGAGGTTGAGAAGTTTAACGCGTACGCCTTCAGGTACGTATAGGCAGGTTTTAAGAGTATGACATCATCAGTATATGTGTACCACTCACTTGTGACCACACACTACATGCGCGGGTCCAGAAATTTTTGTCAGAGTGGGTCCAACCAAAACAGGTAAATTTTTATCTAAATCGGGGAAGGGGGTGGAGGGTGGGGTTCCAACCCCAAACTGCCCAAATATTACCTTTTTTGGGGGTAAAATTTTCGGATGCCCGGGGGGGGGGGGGGTTTCCAGATTCTCGGTACCCCCTCTGTATCCGCGCATGCACTAAACGTCATTAAGTACTTGTAGGAAACTGTTTACAAGTAAATGTTTACTTCAACATAATTCTTGCTCTTAATTAATTCTTCATGGTACAACCACATATAATATTACGGTTTAGGAAGTGACGAATTCGTTTGCATCGTATTTTGACCATTATTCACACAGCTTTAATATGGGTCCGAAACAGGGGTAGTTTCAAGTTTACGTGGATGATGGACGTGTTGTATGACTTGATTGAAAGTGTGACATCATCCTGTCCCTGCTTATGCCTACCACAATTTATTCTTTAATATCGAAGTGGTAAAATTGGGAGCATAGGCGTAGGCTCACTTCCGAGATCCTTCGTTTTAGTGAATTGAGAAAAAGGGAAGGGTCGGGAAGTTACGCGTCTCTCCGTTTGTCAGATCTGGAGCCCATCGGAAATTCGGAATCCCCCCCCCCCTTTTTTTGGGCTTTATTCGCAAATCCGGTCCTCTCCGTCCGTTTCTCAGAGCAGTGACAATATGAACGTGTGAAAATAGGTATACATCAACAGACTTTGCTGCAAATCATTCGAATGCGAAATCTCAACAGGATAAACGTGTAAAACTACGTGAAAACGCGTAATTACATGTTGGCGTATACGTAGTCAAATGTCAACCTCTCTATTGATTGCCAATTATAAATTTAAATCAGGTATACAGAAATGCATGTATAAAATGCTACTTTACTGATTTCTGATGATTGAAAACAAACCGCATTAATTATTACGCTATGCATATGTCTGAAAAAAAGTATACTTTCAAATCGAGAAATCTCTGGTAAACTGTCGACTGAGGAAACCTATTTAAAATATTGTTTCTTAAATGTTGTTCCTCAGAACGAGTTACACAGGTAACACAATTATCAAAATCTAAAATGTGTCATTTTAAAATATAAAACAACAACATTTTTCATTCTAAAACTGACATCCTAAATCCTGTGGTAGTTTTTTAATCAGAAATATTGAAATTAAATACTTGTTTTTTACCTTATTAGTCGTTATTTTGACACAAAAATCTGATATAATGTCGCATCTAAGTACTATTTCCTTTTTTAAAAGAACGTAACCTGTAGCACATGACAGTGAAGATTTGATGAGTCTAGTATACTAAAAGACGCTGCATGAAAGAGATTAAAAACTACGTCTAGTTATCTTGAAGAACGTAATCTGATGTATGTATGTTACATGTGTTATGAAATAATTGAATTATTGTATACATAACGTAATTGTTTAAAAGTCGAAAATGAGATAGCGTCTTAAGACAGTAAGATATTAGCTGTTGAAAAGGAAATCTTAAAAGAATCTTAAAACTCCATAGTGTTATGTGATTTTCTTGAAAACGCTAACCTTTCCATCTTTATTTTATAGAACTGTTTGCTATGAATTTCAGAGGTAGCAGAAGAGAGATAAAGTAGTGAATAATATAGAAAATAATGAAAGGACAGAAGGTATTTGAAGGTGTATTACATAAATTACCAACGACATGCACTGTAAATACGTTTGTAGCATGAAATCTGTTTGCTGTGCGCAATGACATACAAGTACACCAAGCCCAAAATAATGTAGAAAGAGTAATATCTATTTTGGGTATCGTTTGACTTCGACGCTTATTCCTCCCAGGCACCTGGTCGCACCTCGATTTCACTGGGGTTCTCATTTGTCTGAATATGACACTATACATGATATTGTCCTTTTATTCCGTGGACTATGAGATAATAAAAATAAAGTTTACTAAGACCGAATATGATTATGGTATATCATGAGGGTTTTGGTATTATAAATTAATTAAATACATAATTGTATAAATTTTCAATCTTTTTGTTTGACAGAGCTACTTCTTATTTTCGCACGGCAAAGTACTTATCATGTCATTGAATTCTGTTAAAAACCGATCTAAAACCCAAATACCGTCCCGAGATTCTATTACTAACGGTTAAGTTTAAAATGATAATTTGGTGATAAAACAGCGAAATCGAAACACACACACAAAAAAAAAACGACACATTGAAAATTAGCTTTTGCAAGCTATAAAAATGCAGGAATTAGACAAAATGTGTTAGTGTATATTAAGAAAAATATTTGACGCGAAAATTGTTTTGTTAGTTAATAAAATATGTTATATTCATATATGTTTCAAGAAAGCATATCATTGAACTTATCGTAATGTTCCGTTAACTTATTTTGAAAGAATAGAGAAAAAATTGCTTGAAAATTTGGGATAAAATTGATAAAAAATTTTATTGTGGAATTTCTTTCTCGTTTTTCATCTCTCTCTCTCTTTGTATGAAAAATATATGACGCGAAAAATAAGTTTTCTTAGTTTATAAGATAAGTTATATTCATATATGTTTCAAGAATGCATATGGGTGAGCTTAACTTATCATAATGTTAAGTAAAACTATTTCTCTCTTTATATAAGGCAAAAGATATCCTTTTTGTTGCTTTAATTCTTTGAAAATTGTAATATGTTAAGTGATGGGTATTCAACGTTTGTTTACGTACGTAAAGTGATTGTATCATAACTTATAGTATTACATACGAGACCATTTGGCAAACTGATAAAAATTAGAAATGCAGAAAATGAATACATTACCTAGAATTATCTTTCTCGAAATTTGTGCGTGCAACCTTGTCACAGATACTAAATGCGTTTGTATTTATACCATGTGTTAGGAGTATAGTCAGGAAATGCATAGGGAAGTTTTCATAAGCATTTTATGTCAGACATGTATAACATAATATGTCGGCACTCTAGAGCTAAATGTAATTACTTTGGTTTTGAGGATGTAGTATTAATCGCGTACTACACAAGTATGTGTGCTCACATTGAATGTAATAATTATGCCATAACAAAAAACGGCCTTGCAAAATTCGTTGAATTCGTGAGGTATATGTATTTTGGACCATACGAAAGTAAAAACTACAGAAATATCCCTTTCCGTCCCCCCATAAACTAATAGTTGTATTGCCTTAGTGCAAATAACAATTTCAAAACAATTTTTACAATCAATGCAATGAATATACATCAATATTAGCCGTAAAACCGTTCTCTGTTTTACTTGCAATATTTTGATATCAAAGGTAAATCATATAACACCAAATAACAAAAATACGTTTTACGAATATAACAGAAATAGATATGATCCATTTTTATCATTATTATTTATTTATGTTTTTATTTCTTATTATAGGTTTTTGTTTGTTTGTATATGTGTTTCTTTTCTTTTCTTTTCTTTTTTTTTTTTTTTTTTTTTTTCTTTTCATTTTTTTTTAACATGGAGGTATATGGGGATTTTACCATTTTCGGCATGTTTGGGCTATTTTCATAAAAACTACAATAGATTTTTTGATAAATTCAAAGTATGTTATAAATGTGTATATAATATGAAAAATATCAAAATTATTTTAAAAAAATCTACCGTTTAGTATGTATTGGGGGGAAATCTCAAAGTAAGAATTTTGTCAAATTTCTATGGGTTTTTTTGTTTTGTTTTGTTTTTTTTTTTTGCAAATTCAGGCTATTTTCAGGAAAATTACAATACATATTTTTTTATTACTATATACTGTATCATTAATTTATATATAATATAAGAAATTTATTTATTTTGTTTTTTAAATCCACCGCTTAGTGTATATCTGGGGAACATCTCAAAGTAAAGTTTTGCTAAATTTCTCTGTGTTTTGTCACGTGTAGGCTACTTTAATGAAAACAGCAATAGATTTTTTGATAAATTCGAAGTATGTTATAAATTTGTATATAATATAAGAAATATCAAAATTATATAAAAAAAATCTACCGCTTAGTATATATTGGGGTAATATCTCAAAGTAAGAATTTTGTCAAATATTTATGTTTTTTGGTATATTCAGGTTATTTTCATGAAAACTACAATAGATTGTTTTTTATTAACTCATACTATATCATGAATTTATATGTAATATAAGAAATTTATTTCTTTTTTTTATAAATCCACTGCTTAGGGTATATTTGGGGAACATCTCAAAGTAAACTTTTGCTAAATTTCTCTGTGTTTTGTCATATTTAGGCTATTTTCATGAAAACTACAATAAATTTTTTGATAAATTCAAAGTATGTAATATTTGTATATGATATATAAAATATCATGTTACAAATAAAGGAACCAAACAATTCATATTCGGGGGAAATGTTGGATTCCTGTGCTATTTAAAGGTGCACATGAGTACAATATAGATATTATTATTATATTATTATATATATATATATATATATATATATATATATATATATATATATATATATATATATATATATATATATATATATATATATATATATATATATATATATATTAATGATAACATCAGATTAGTTGCTGATTTTACCCAATTGTTGCTATTTTCTTTGTCATTCCAAACGACAAGCAAATATATCATATTATTGTAAACACCTTTAATCAGAAATAAGAATAACAATTTAAAAAAGGTCTCAATTAACATTTATTCAAATGACAAAAATCAACAAGTGAATATGAGTACCGATAATTGAAGGCTTCAAAGAAGAAGTCTCGATACAGAAGCAAATTTACAAACATATTTTCTTGATGATTGAGTTTTTATAGAGGTATTTGATCCAAATAATAAAACATACACAAGGTCATAAAGTTTAAATATTTTGTGTATTCTCAAAAGTGTCACAACAAGCATACCTCAAAATATCAATGCTCTATCAACAAGCAAGAGTTTTGGTCGATATGAAATTGAAGAAAGAAGTTCAAATATCCACGTCAATGTAACAAAATCAAATGTTTTGGCATGAGGAAATAATCAATCTAAGTGTATAGGTATGATAATATCTATACTCTGTCTAGACTGGAGCTCTACTGGACTACTCTATTTAACATACTAGACAAAACTCTGAATCTTATTGGTACCATAGTTAGGTCCCTGTGATATAAAGTATAAAAGAAGATGCAATAAAAAGAATTGTTTATTGACAAACAGGCTGACAGACAGATTGACAGACAATGTGATATCGTAAAAGGTTGACTAGTAGAGCTAAAAATATTACACCATATAATCAATGAAAAGACTGTATTAATTATTATAAGAAATATGCTTCAAGATTCTGGTTGAACTTGCAAAACATGATTTCCAAGTTTTTAAATAACTCTATGGCATTTGGTTACCCTTGGATTGCCAGAGGAGGGGTTTCTTTCACTAAGAAAAGCATGTAGACCATCATATCCATCTCTTTCAAAAGAAAGTTTCAAATGATCATATGTTGTGAATGATGACAAGATTTTTTTATACATTGAATTAGAAGTTATGTTGTTTGAATGCAAATACCCAATTGTACTTGGAAGATGATTGACACCATTTCTTGTTGTCTGACCATTGTTGAAAAAAAAATTCAAATAATAAACTTTCTTGCAATGTATTTGTTACAAGCTTTTGCAACATTTTACAATCTTCTATCATGTGCGTTATAGTTTTCTCCCAAAATCTTGGAGGCTAGTGAAGATTGTTTATGCTCTTTTAAATCAGGATAAATGCATCTAAAATGGAAGAGAATCACAAAACCCAATACATGAATCAGAAAAATGTCCCCAAACATTGTAAAGACAAAGATTGTACAACACCAATGAATCATAGCTTCTACAATTATGAGCTACAAGAACAACATTTTGATCTGCATTTATGTTTATAGAAAATCAATAAAATCTAAATAAACATTCAAAGGATGACTATGTTCAACAGGTATTTCATTTTGAGTCATAATATTTGTAGCAAAATCAAATCTTATTTTCGTAACATTCGATGCTTCTGCAGAAATTGGTTGCTGCGGGGTTATGAATTTTGAGAAAGTTGAGTCTTTACATACTGCTGAAATCTGTGTTATTGAGCTGTTCTTACCTAAACACCTTGAATGCATTGAAAGATTAACATTCATGATTGAAAAACATGTTGTAGATTTAAAAGCAGTATCTGGAGATAATATTAATAATTTAATTATGTGTTATTTAAATATAGCAATTGTTTTTCTTGTCATAGATGAACTAACTCTATTTCATTTATTAATCTTAAATATTGAAAATATTGAAAATTTACAAATAAGTCAAATATTAATGATAATAATAAAACAAACTAATGTAAGCTGTTGTCTCCAAATCAAAATAAACAAATACAGGCAATCTACTGGTGCAGTGCTTGCCCCTGGAATCTGTCTTAAATCAGGCTCTTTATTTCCATCTGAAATTTACAGGGATGGTAAAATTTTCATAATTTAAATTATTTGCTATAAGGCAAAATGTAATTAATAACAAGACATCAAATGATTTATGAAAACGTATAAAACAAATCAAATCAAATTGATATATAATACATGCAAAATATGTAAATAGCATGCTAAATTATGAAGGTCACATGTAATGCTGAAACTCAGTACTTCTCATCAAGGTCTATCTGCAGGCCAAGTATCAAGTGTGTACTCAGTATTATTACCAAGAATGAACAAAAATGCAGAAGTTAACCAAAATGTTGACAGACAAACAAGCACATTAATATCTTTTATAATAGGCTACACTGCAATCTGGCTAAAAATTGAAAACTTACTTTGAATTCCCTCTTGCATGAAATGTCTCTTTTTCTCGCTACATCCTTGTCTCTTGTCCGTGCACATGAAGTTGTTGAATTGCCAGGACTTAGGGATAGGTTTTTATGTACCTGAATAAAAAGAATACGTATAATGTTTAATTTCATGGGCCAACATAAGTAAGTCACATATGTATCACTTGAACTATACAAAATTTGAAGGCATATCAGAAAGAAATAGATATTACATGAATTTTTATAATATTTTCCTTACAAAAATTCAAAAAGTAGGACAAAGATCAAGGTGAAGGTTAAAAGGTAAAAAAAAGTTACAAAAAGATGTGTCTTGTGAAGATACATGCACATGCAAAATATGAAAACCCTATATATCATATCTACTTAAAACTTTATACCCTTATTTTGAAAGGGGGACAGAATGTCCTACAGACAGACGGCATAACAACAGACGAACCAAACGATATATGCCTCCGTTGGTAGATCGGGGGCATAAAAAGTACGAAACATTTAAAGATGAAAATACCTTAGTGTTATAACTATGTCCTTGGTTTTTTGACAAAGAAGTGGCAGCAAGTCTAGTTTTGAGACTTACTTTCACTGTAGCGTCGGTCTTTTGGCGCTTTAGATCTTACAATGTTGTTGAAGCTTTCATTAACATTTGTGCTGTCCAGTTTGCTGAGTTTGTTGCAATTGAGTTGTCGAAATATTTTGAAAAGATATTCTTTGAAATTAAAATTCTTTAAATCTGCCCCATGGAAGGTTTCTGTGTTTCGATGTTATATCCCTTTTAATTCTGCACCAATCCCCACATATGTCATGGTTGCCAAATTGGTGTAACACTGCTGAATCAATATTTGCTGATATTCTATTAGGACATCTTTTTGCCTGTGCTAATATATATTTGACACTTTTTATTAATGCACTGATGGATTTTACTGACAATTCTTTATACTTTCCTTTAAGTTGGTAGAGTTTATTAGAAATATTCTTTTTAATGTGATTTTTATCGCTGACTTTCTCCATTTCTTGAAAAGCTTCTGATCTTGCTTTTTTGAAATCCAGTTGTATCATTATCTCAAATTAAAGTGTTAACAACAGCATCACGATCTCTTACTGATTGGAGCATTTCAACGATCATATCTGCCTCCATAGCTTTAGCAGACCCACACCAATTTTTCACATAATCACGTTTACGTGGTATTTTTTTCTTCCGTGAAGCTATGGAACAAATTCTGCATCTCTTGTTTCTTGAAGTAAAAACTTTCCCTGTTTTCTTTCCAATTAGAGAAGCAGTCCCTGTATAAGATATATTTCAATTTAATATCAGCAAAAATTGATAGCCAGTAGATCATTTCATGCAGGTTAACATTTAGCCGAAGTTGAATTTGGGAAGTAAAAATAGTAAACAACAGACCGAAATGTGCCTATATCGCTCACCTGAGCACAAATTGCTTATTCACAAACATATGACAGCTCATATTGGTAGGAATTTGCATACTTTCAATACATCTTTTCTATAAGATGTTGTGCAATGTTAACATTCTTGGATGATTGATCAGGGGTTTCAAAGAAGAAGTCGAAAATGTGTCAACCAATCAGGGCCTGTGGTAGCTATCTTGGATGCTAGATCGGGCAAAAAACAGAAACTTTGGAGAGGGCCTTGAGATATGACCCCGGGACAATGTCATGACACATCCTCCTCCTGAGGCGTCGCCCACTATAAAAAGGCCTCAGACTGCAATGTGCAAGGACACGTGCATAGCAGTTAACTTAGGTGTCCCAAATATTATCTTAAATGACATTAGAAATCAAACATTTGTGGTAAGCACTAATAATGAACTCTGGTATCAACATGCGGATAGCTTCATAAACATCAAGCCCTGTAAGGTTAAACTAGTTGACGCAATTAAAGATTACCAATTCCCCCCCCCCCCCCCCCCCCCCCCCCCCCCCCCTTATAATTGTGAAATATCTAAATGCGGGACCAAAAATTGCAAAACTTGCAACATCTTAATTACAGACAATTCTTTTACGAGTAATTTAACTAAACATACCTTTCATACGCATAGTTTTGACCATTTGACTTGTAAGAGTTCAAATATTGTATACGGTATTGAGTGTTCACTCTGTGGGTTAATATATGTTGGAGAGACAAAGGGACAACTCCGTACAAAGGTATCAGGTCCCAGGTCCAAAATTAATTGTGGCGGAAACCAATTACTCTATCGCCACTTCAACCAGCCTGACCAATCTATTCTCTCAATGAAAATTAGAATTATAGAAAAAATATATCACCCCACAAACAATGCCAATTTGAGCACTCCTTTTCGTCGGAAAAGAGAAGAATACTGGATAAGACGTCTCGACACTGCTTCGGCCTATGGATGCAATTACAATATTAGTAGTATTGGTAACCTCACTAGTCCTGCGTGTCAATCAGTTAACGTACTCGGTTTATTCAACAAAAGCCAGAGGAGGCATCGAAGTCATGGTACACGCAAATACAACAAATCTGAAATACATAATATTTCCTTTGATGCTCTTTTGCCATTTATAAATAAACCTTTGGGCCTTCATCACATTCGTACAAAACTTTATTCTATTTCACTGAGAAAATTACACGAGTTGTACGTATCGTCCAGACACCGTATATTTACTGATATAAGCTCTGCAGAGTATTGACTAGATGGCATTATTATGGACATATCGACCGCTAGACTTTTTCGTCCCGTCAAGTCAGTTATTTCTATGGAAAAATCTAATCGCCCTTTCATCAAAATTAAATTTGCAAATAAAGGCATTGATTATTTAAATTTTGGCCAAATTTTAAATCATAAGTCTGTTTTAGAGAAAATACCCCCATATTTCAAAAACAAAGACCCGCCATGTATTTCCTATAGCTACACGCCATCAGTTGCATCCAAAATGTATAATTACAAAGGGTTTCTACAGTGTCTTGATCTTAGCAACTCTGCATGCCATCCTCAATCGTGTGCATGTTCGTCATCTAATTTTGTATATTCTCCTTGTGGCCATGTCGTTACTGGTGATCTCGATATTGTTAAAAACACTAAATTAAGAGAACTTTTACTTAAAGGTCCAAAATACAGAGAACCCAGATCATTCACATGGAGCCAAAATTTTGAGAATATTATGAACTGCTGCGAGGAATATGCCACACGATGGGCAAAAAGAGAGGAAGTACAGATCGACACTCTTTCGGAATGGATAAAATCTATTGCAGTACTGCTTAGATCAAAAAATAAAAAAATTACAATGTTCTGTAAACACCAGATTCGAATCTATTTTTAAAGATCCTGATGTTGTCAGAGAACTTACCTTCCTCCAAGAACATTATATCATTACACCAGTAGATAAAGCATCCGATAATTATACATTTACTTGTAAGAAATATTACTTTCACAGCCTAGTGAAAGAATAAGGATTAAATTCAGCTCCAGAAAATCCTACTTATACTCTCACGAACTTTTCGGTTTCGGAAGTACTCGAGAATCATAAATCTGTCCTCAGTACGTTTGGTATTGACTCAGATAAATTAAATTTAGAACTTCCATATTTGTACTGCATTCCAAAAATGCACAATAATCCTTACAAACAACGCTTTATCGCTGGTTCCTCGAAGTGTTCCACAAAATCTGTATCGATGCTACTCACAAAAATATTATCAGAAATTAAATCTGGCCTTCATAGATATTGCGAAACAGTATATTCCAGAAGTGGAATTAATCAAATGTGGATTCTTAAAAAATCAAAAGAGTTGTTAGAAAATCTAAAGTCAAAAAGTTGTACTAAAATTCACTCTATCAAGTCTTTTGACTTTTCGACTCTTTACACAACGATCCCTCATCAGAAATTAAAAGACAGATTAGCGAAAATTATTCAAAATGCATTTACTATTAAAAACGGAAACCGCAAATTCAAATATATAGTAATAGGCCACGATAAAACTTACTTTGTTAGGGAAAATTCTGATTCCAAAAATAAATACACTGAAACAGCTGTCATCCAGATGTTGAACTTTCTTATCGATAACATTTTTGTGGTGTTTGGAAGTAAGGTTTTTCAACAAATTGTCGGCATTCCAATGGGCACTAACTGTGCTCCGCTTCTGGCTGACATATTCCTTTACTCATACGAAGCTGAATTCATTCAGTCTTTGCTTTCGCAAGGAAAAAACAATTGGCTCTTGGCTTCAATTTTACTTACAGATATATAGATGACTTGCGTATTCATATCTCAGTTAATACGTTATTCCAGAGCATGTTCAAATTACAGTGACTTTGTTCTGAGGGCTAGGCGACTTTCAGTTAAGCTGCTCAACCAGGGTTATATATGTGCTAGACTAGCAACGTCACTGAGGAAATTCTATGGTCGTTACGAGACTCTTATTACTCCATATGGTATCTCGTTATCCAGACTTTTAAATGATATTCTGGACTGAGACCGATTCCGATCATTTTACACAGATTTGACACCTTCTATACTAGAAGGTTACCTACTTCGACTTCTCCATATATAAATACATATGGAATTTACACGATCTGACTCTTTCTACTGGGTATATGTGACGGGTGTTGCTAGCAAACAGGAGATGCTCACTCTCCCCGGGCACCTGATCTCACTCCATCACAGGGGTTCACATATGCTCTTCAAGTAGACATATTTTGTTCATTTCCATTTGTTTTTCATTTTCACTGATTTTGTATGTCCTCTGGTTTTATGATTTTTGGACTTGTGCTTTGGATTTATCCATCATCTCTACATTCACTAGACAATGAATCCCTTCGGGTTCTATACCTGTTTGCTAATTTACTTAGGGGAATATTTTCATCGGACTCGTCAATATGTGAATCAGATTTATCGTCATCATCATCACTTTCTTCAGATGGTGCTACATAATTAATTTTCCTAGGCCGATTACCCGTTATCTTTTTGTATTTCCCATTGATATATTCTAGCCAAACGTAATTGTTCAGCATATGCTTTAGTGGTTGTGCCATCAAACTGACTTTTAATTATAAAACTATCTGGAGAAGTTTATTCTATAATTCTATAACAAGATTTCCACCTGACATTAATTTTTTTCTTCCTAGTATGATTTTTATAATAGACAGGATCCCTTTTTTGAAACGTGACTGGTTTGCTGTTTCTATCTGCATATTTAGCTCGAACCTTATTAGCTTTCTTTAAATTGTGATGGACTTCTAAAAATGACTTGTACTGTATTTGTGACGCAATTTGATGTTAAACGTCGCCTAAATATATTTGCGTCGAGGTTACAAAATATTGTCTAAGGGGAGAACAACGTCTCCATTATAACATAAGAAAAAGGGGGAGAACTTCGTCTAATCACTGGTGTTAAACCATGTAGCCGCTATGGTTTGATTCAAGTATACATCCAATACTGAATGTTCATCCTTGAAATATTTTGACATGACATCATGTAGGGTTCGATGAAATCGTTCTACCGTAGCAATCCGTTGAAGATGGTAATGCGATGTGGTCAGGTGATGAATGTTCAAAGCTTCTAAAGTCTCTAGCAGCTTTGTTTTCATTTTCTATACCATTGTCAATAATCAATTCCAATAGTGAACCGTTTTTGGGAAATATTTCATAAATGAGCAAAAGCTTGATGTTATCTCCAGATTTGTCTTTTATGGCAAATGCTTCTGGGAACCCGTAATACAAATCGACAAATACAATTATATATTTGTTTCCAGATAGGTAGGTACGATAAGGTCCCGAGAGATCAAACCCAAGTTTAGGCCATCAGCAAGGTGAAATGCCTGTTTCCAGAAAAGGAGGTTTCACCTGTGTCAAATTTCTAGTCTGACACGTTACACAAGACTGAATACATTGTAGCAAACCCCGATAGACTTTCGGCAAATAATATTTACTTTTTATGTTATACAAGATGCGATCTACACAGAAATGGCCCATTTCATCATGGTACTGCTTAAAACATTCATTCTGAAATGACTTGGTACATACAGTCCTAATGTGGGTTTGTCATTGATATCAGGGATACATAACAATATATCTGTCACCATCAAATCATGAGCTTGATTGACATTCGAAGCTTCACCTTTTTTCAACTGATTCCTTTCCTAAGTTTTAATATGTCCTAATCCTTTCCCTGTTTTTCAAGCATATTAAAACCTTTCAGATCATTTACATTTGGTAGTTTTCAATCTACATCCTGTACATTGCAACTAGCATGATCTCTTGGTTAGAATCTATTAGAGTTCAAAGCATTGACCTCTAGTGTGTTTCCTTGAATATCCGGTATATCACCAGTGTTTTCATCCGTCACATTGACTTGAGGACACCGTGATAACAAATCAGCACCAGTGTTCTCACGACCAGCTATACATTCAATTTTGCAATTATAGGCCATCATATGCATTGCCCAAAGTTGAATCTTATTATTTTCCACAGTGGCATCAAGAATTTATTTAAGAAGCTTATGAAATCTTTTTATGACAAAACTACTATTATGTAGATTAGGCAAATCTAATTAAATTTTACATTTAACGTCCGCCGCGCATGTAGGTTTCACGAAATAAAAAAAAAAAAAAAAAAAAAAAAAAAAAAAAAAAAAAAAAACACACACAAATACGGCATCGCAAAATCCGTAATTTTAAACCCGTTTCCGTTTGAACTTTTAATCTTCGTCCTGCAGCTTCCGACACAGGAAACTCCAGATGTAGTAGATTTTTAGGTCTGTTTAGGGGGTACTTTCGGTACCATGGGGATGTACGCCACCATAAAAATAGAAGAACAATTTAAAAATGGCTTCAATAGATTGACAATGAAACATTACATGCTGGAAATCGAGCCTGATTCGACATTTTTCGACTGTTTTAAAGGTTTGGTAAGATCAGGTTGACTCGGGTCGTCATTGTGTCTCTATTCTCTAGAACCCCTCTCCCAAAGATGAAGCTTCTTGCTCAATTTCTCCAACATTTCTCCAATAAAAATCATATAAATGTTAGTTCTACCCTAAACATGACAAAGGCATTGGTTGATTATGATTGCCGTTTTGTTGCCTTTACAATCAAAAGGGCAAACGAAGGCTCTACCTGTTATTGAGAGCCAGATAGTTCTAGAACTAATGCGTTTAAACTACTGATGGAGGGCTCAAGAAAACAAGTAAATGATCAATACTTGCCACTTAAGTATCAAAACCCGAGTTGGAGTAACTAGATTTTGTACAATGATATCATTGATCTCCCTGGGAAAGATGGGGGATATTTTAATCATTCAAATCAAGAGTTGGTTGCTCAGCGTTTTGTGAGTCACTTGATATATTGCTTGTATGCAGTATTTCCTCATTTATCATAATTCAAAGAAAGAAATTACACTCTACCATCTCTGTTTCTTGACAAATTGGAAGTTGATATAACGGACCTGTTGCAATGTTATAATAATCCAAAGAATCACAAATATACAGTTCCAAATCTCACAAGTAACTGCTTGAAAATGCATGCAGAGAATTTGTTTGTTTTGCTTACAGAAACCTTTATCAAAACAAGTCGGTTTGCTTCAATCAAATCAGGAGTTCATGATTTGGCACAAATGATTGCAAAATATGCTCAATATCTTGTTACTTTAACTGGAATAGTTGTTATTTATCATTTTGTTATGCCAAGAAGGGAATTTCCTTTTCATTTATGAATGATTAAAATTTGTTTGAAAATTTTCTTTTTTTTTATTTTCCTCCCTCCCTCGTAGGTTTACAAATCTACCATGGACATTAAACGTAGAATTTTTTTAGAGTGGCCTTATGGTCTTGTATCGCATAATATTTTAGAGTGGGCTAATGCTTCTGTAGGGCATAATGGATAGCATACGCCTCTTTTTCTATTTTAGACCAACGTGTTTGTGTATCAGAGGTTGCGACTTGGGTAATAAATTGGATTTTCATTTATTACGTTCGGAATTGCATCATCGATGTCATCACAGAGTTCAGTCAAACATGTACCTATGCAAGAGTCGCTTGCATCCGTATATAACGCATAGAAGTTTTTAAGTCCGGGTATGTTTAAGGGGGAAGAACTGTGAGACTTTGTTTGAAAGTCAAAAGAATGTTGACATTTGTCACACCACTGAAATCTAGCATATTTCTTTGTTAACGCAATGAGTGGTTCAGCTATCTAACATACCTATGAACCCACGAATTTCTTTAACAGTTTTGGGAGAGGGTAAGTTTCGTATCGCCTCTACATCCTGTAGGGTTGGTTTTGCACCATCTTCGTTGATTACAAATCCCAAATAAGTTGTTCCCTTCTTAAAGAAAGTACATTTCTTTCATTTCAACTTCAAGTGTTTTGTCAATCAGTCAAATAGTTCTTGGATATGAGCTAAATGCTTTTCCCGAGATTCAGACCAAATAATGACGTCATCTATACAGGCCGCACTGAAATCCTGACAGCCTTCAAGAACTATGCTCATTAATTGTTGAAATACGCCAGGAGCATTATAAAGGCGAAAAGGCATTTTGTTGGATTCAAACAATTCTTTATGACAAGTGAAAACAATTTTCTGTTTATCTTTTGGGTCCATAACTACTTGCAAATCTAAAATTTTTTAGATTTCAAATCTAAAAAAAAAAAAAAAAGGGGGGGGGGGTGTAATTTGTGTTTCCTAACTGCGCGATTATGTCATATATCAACTGAAGTGGGTAAGATGTAGTTGTAGTTATCTGATTTAATTTCCAAAAATAAATACACATTCCTGTGGTTTTTGTCGTTTTTTGAAACTAAAACGATGGAGAAACTCCAGGGGGGTTGACAACGTGTAATAATTTTGGTCTTTAACATTTTATCAATTACATTATGAAGTGTTTTCCTATGGTGTAAGAGAATTCTATATGGTCTATGTTTTATCGGGTAATGATCAACATTCATTTTCATTTTCACAGATTCTGGTTGTCCTAACGCAGTATCTTTGACTGCGAATAGGTCTTGGTTGTTCATAACTAATGGTTTAACACTTTCCAAGTTGTCAGGTTCAGTATCCAAATCTTTTCAATCTAAAGGTATTTTATTTGTCAAAATTTTATTTACATCTTTTGTTTTATCTACAGCGGGTGTTTTCCTTTCATCTTGAGTGAGATTAGTCACTTTTCCTTTGATACAATCACGCTTTAAATAAATAGTTTGTATGATTACTTAGAGTAATGGGTATTATTTCATTTGCTTTGACTATTGCACTAATAATTTCAAGACCTGGTTCAGAATCCACATATCCCTTTTCTACTGCGCCTATTTCAACAAATTGTGTGTAACTCAACAGAGTTTTTATACGAGCCGGAACAATGTTCATCGTATTTGGTTTCAATTTCACACCTCTTTATAATCTTACAAGGGTTTTTATGTGACAATCTTCTTCAAACGTTACATAGAACATGGCTATCTTTAAATATCCTTAATGGTAATATCGTCTTACTCCATGAGTTGTTAGAAAATCTCTGTCTAACATACTGTTTCTATTCATGTCTGCTATTACATCAAATGGTTGATTTACCCCAATTTAATTTCTAATTCTACATAACAGGCTATTTCTAATTTTTCTTCATTTACCGACCGAAGACTAATAAACTTCGTCACCAACTTTGGCGGGTTATCTAAAGATTGACAAATTCGTTTGTGTAGCAAACTAACTTCAGCGCCACAATCAACTAAGGCTCTAAATTTCGTTTTAACAATTTTCAAAAGGGATGAATTTGGACTACCAGCTAAATTTATTTTGAAATTCGGACAGTTTTTCGTTTTATTCTTAGTGCTATTCTTTTTTCTTTTTTTTTTTTTGTTTTTGTTTTTATTTCCTTTATCCTAACGTTTTGTTAATAATCCAGGCGACGTTCCTGTCTTGACGGGAGCGTACTAGTTTTCATAATTCAAGTTTGTTTAAAGACCAACAATTCCTACGAATGCGACCCTTCTTTCCACAATGAAAACAACTTAAGTCTGCATGTTTACTTCGCTGAGCCTGGGCATGTTGTCCAACATGTGTTTTCTGTACATCATTAATCTGTTGCGAACGGCAACACTTTGTAGTGTGGTTAGTTCGTTTGCAAATTGCGCAAAGTTTTCGAGACCTATAATAGTCATCTTCCATTTCATGTAGAAAATTGTGAGCACTATAAGTGGAGCTACCAGTCTTCAGACTAGCACTTATTCTGTAAGCAATTTCTGTCCGGCATCTTCTGTTAAACCGTCTAATTTAGCACATGTTTCAATGTTTTTAATCCATGTATCAAATTGATCTGGTCTAGTTCCTTCAAAGGATGGGACATCAAATTTTACCCCTTGTTTTGTTGTAGTTCCAATTAATCTATATACTTGCCTACCTATCCCTTGAAAAAGTAAAAGGACATTAACATTTTCACCCACGATTTCAGAAAGGTAAAATTCAGACTTACCGAGCATGATACTTAGAATCCAATCCAGTCACTACGGCAACCAAATGACTAAACGTCGTGTAGAGTATTATTCGGAATGCGTTGTGTTTATGCGACAAATATAAAAGTCAGCAAGAAAGTTTATACTTTTAATCAAAACTTCACAGCAATATACTCAAGGCAATGTCCCAGTTAACACAACAGCGTTTTTAAAACGCATTAGAAATGTGAAAGATAAAAATGTTTTGAAAACATATTTTTTTTTTGTGTTCCAGAAATATAACTAAAACATTTAAACAAAATGTTTTGTGAAACATTTTATAACTGTCACTTAAACATTGTAAGAAAAAATTTTGTTTTAATATTTTATGAACATTTTCAAAGATGTTTCATCAAAATGTTTT
Organism: Pteria penguin; assembly: GCA_035048485.1. Taxonomy (NCBI): domain Eukaryota; kingdom Metazoa; phylum Mollusca; class Bivalvia; order Pterioida; family Pteriidae; genus Pteria; species Pteria penguin. The sequence goes on from CM068592.1 coordinate 28,543,116, forward strand.
GAAATGTTTCGGATAAATGTTTTTAACGTTCGTTTGTGGTGTTCCAAAAGCGTTTCAGAAATGTTTCATTAAAACGTCATTTATCACGTAAACAGATTTTCAAAAATTTTGTCAGTAAAAAGAAATTGAAAGAAACATGAACATTATCGTTTTATATATTATTGAAATTATATGAATATAAAAAAGGAAAAGAAGGTTACATTTAGTCACTGTCGGTGTCATCATTTGGGAATTCACTTTCAATCGATGTTGTTCTCTGTAAGTTCTGTTCCTGATAATAAAGAGGGGCATGGTAAATATAAAGTATAGAAAAATTGATGAACTTAGCAAAAATAACAAACGTACAATTCATTGAAGCTTAGTTACAATCGATGTTGGAGAGAGACAATTTATGAAGATATGTCTTTTAAATTAAATTTTTCTGTATTTTCATAATATGTTGATGATTATAGTTTACCTTGGTATCATTTGTGCCTCCTGTTTTATTTGGGGCATTCCTCAAAACCTCTTACACTTAAGATTTTATGTTTTTGGAACGGCACCCGTGACGCTTTTCTTACTGCAGCCGTAAAACCATAGGAATAAACTGTATGTATGCTAAAACTCGAAATAAGCTGAGAAGGGACATCACGAATGCATTGATTCAGTATCAAAATAATACAAAGACAAATATAAATTGCAACAATTGTCATTTATTATCAAATGAAGAACATAACATTACAAAGTTGTGGCTGGGAGACTTACAAACAATGTAAATATGAGGCAAGAAGAAAATCTAGGTGACTAGAAATTATTAAGTCACAATGATCATATTATTTAATAAAATATCTTATAGCAAAAAAATAGAACCACATCCAAACAATTACAATTGCAAAAAACATACTTGGAACCAAAAATGTGGTTCAAAAAAGGCCAAACAATCTTCCAGTGTTGGAAGATTGATCACCACCGAATAAACTGTATTTATTTCAATATAAAAGGAAAAAAAAAAACAGAATGTAAACTGTATCGAAAGCCATAATTGAATAAATTGGAACATATGCTAAAATATGAGATTGACATAATGTAAAAGATAACTAAACTTATAGAGTATTATTTTGTACAAGGACTTTCCGATAAATGGAAGCTTGCCTTTCTGTCCAGTTCCACTGTATTTGCTCATGAGATTATTTGTGAGAAGGGATCTCATAATAGATCGGCAAATTACCCCTGCATCACTTCCGCCTTGTATAGCTGCCAGAGAGGTTACCTGTATGTGAAAATTTTATGGAGTTAGGTTAAACAGTATTTATCATAAATGTACATAAAGAACAGAATTACACTAGCTTTATAGTAGAAATTTGCAAACGAGTGTTTACTGCTTATGTTAAAAAAAATCATCTCTGAGAACAAACAGAATCAGGATGGTCAAGAGAGAGAGAGAGAGAGAGAGAGAGAGAGAGAGAGAGAGAGAGAGAGAGAGAGAGAGAGAGAGAGAGTAAAGTACTGCGAACACTATACACAGTGGCTTCAAGAAATCTTTACCTGTACATGGGGACGGGTATACCTAAGGAACTATTGCGTCGCCAAATACAGAATTTGTATTTTGAATACACTTACTGGTAAACTAATAAAAGAGTGAATATGATCATACAATACGGGTAATTATTTCACATTTTGACCCAATGTAGTGAGGACATGTCTCCAGTGTTTATTTACATTTGCCATGCTGGGCCAGTGCCACAATTCATTGATTGATTTGTTGCTTTTTGTTTAACGTCGCATCACGAATATTTCACGAATATGGTGACGGCATCTGCTTGGTGCGGAGCATGCAAAGTTTGACACTTGCAACGGACCAACCCGAAGCAGTTAGGGATCTTTAACGTGCCATGCATACCACCTCGGGCCTCGGTTTTTACTTTTTCATCCGAAAGTGTGGACACCGGCATGACCAGATCGGGAATCGAACTCCGGCCTCCAGATTAGAAGGCAAGCGCTAGGCCACAATTCATACAATACAAATGTTTACAGAGGGTTTCCATTTATGACATGGATAAAATGTGTTATACAAAGGACAAAAATGCATTCAAAAATAACAAAGACCCTGTAAAATGGTCACATTTCGCATAAATGGCGATGTTGACTCTTCTTGTATTCACATTTTTCATGCGCATGTGCTTTTTGTTTTGCAAAGTATCAGTAGAAACAAAACCCGTGAAACAAAATCCAGAATACGTGACGAATATAATAGTGACTTGCTCACATATATTTGATATGTAGCAAAGTGTTTTTTGGGGATTTTTGACACAGATTGAGTGATTACATAACATAATCAAAAACTGTATTTATTTTGGCAGATGTGATAACGAAGTCAATACAATAAACGACAAATGTATTGTAACCTGTATCTTGATTGATTATAGCTCACCGCGTATTTCACTTTTAGTTTTATACAGGCGGCGTAGGTAGACAAGTTTGATTAATTAACGGTCACATATCTATGTGGCGTCGATCGATTTACTGTTCATTCACAATCATGAGTCATTGACATTGTCAGATATTTCAAAATGATCCAATTTTCAAATTTCAAATTTATCAAAAACTGACATAAACTCGAATTCTTAAGAATTCCTTAGATCACAATTTCGAATTCTTGATATCAAAATATCAATTTTGTTAGATTCACGATATCAAAATTTTTGTTCAAAACTTGTATTTTAACATCGCAATATTCTGATTAAATAGTGAAATTCGCATCACGCAAATTCACATTTTATGATTTGTTTCGGCATCATTATAATGCCTAACAATTAAAAAACATTATAGAGATTATTTATACTACAGGAACGCGTAACACTTTCATATTTTCAGATCATGTTTCGACCGAATGATTTAAAATGTTTTGCAGAAATCATTTTAATAACACGATCGCGTAACATTTTAACATGTTATCAGATTATGTCTGTATCCAACATTTTAATCACATGCATTTGTAATGCAATTAACATGTTTTAATATAATGTTTCGAGCAAACGTTTTTCGAGGACCATTTAAAAATGTTTTCAAATTATATATCGACGATATCCGATATATTTGTTTGAAAAAAAATAAGATTTTGTTATACAATTCTGATATTTCCGAGGTGAAAATTAAATGTGAAATATAGTTCGTGAAGTCTCTTTAGTTACTACAGTTAACAATATGTTGAAAACTATAAAGTAACATGATTGACTTGTTTAAAGCTTTCCAAATGGCATTTTTATAATGTCAAAAGAATGTTATAGAGATTTATCCCACTTATGTGCATTTTATTTCCATTTAGAATTTTAAAATATTTCAAATAGAACATTATGAAAAACCTGTATTATAACCAAATAAAAATATTTCGAAAATGTTTTGTGTTAACTGGGATACAATGTAGATGCAGTAGCTTCGTGGTTTACCATAAAAAGGGGGATACCCGGCAGTACGATGATCTCTTTTATTCAGTGTCTAAATCAAATCTAAGTCTTGATCTTGGTCTGGGTCTGAAATAATTCTATTTTTCACTTTACATTTATACCCAAAGTATAAATAATTTACTAGAAGTTTGCAGTAATCAAACTAATAATCTCTACGAAGCCACCTGCTTACAACAATAATTATATCACCTGTAAATATCATAAAGCCACAATGTTCATTTAATTGTAATGAAACTCAGGATCCTGTTTCAAAATGTCAACAATTACTGTCATATGTCTACAATTACTTTGATAATTAAGTGTAAATATAATTCGTCATTCCTGAATCAAAGTGGCCAAACCAATGTTGATTGCGAATAGTAATTCATCGGCGAATCCATGGGTTGTGTTCCTTAGACGGTGGTACACTGCTTCCTTGCATCTCTCTTTCTCTCTCTCTCTCTACACACACACACACACACACACACACACACACACACACACACACACACACACACACACACACACACACACACACACACACACACACACACACACACACACACACACACACACACATACATATATATATATATATATATATATATATATATATATATATATATATATATATATATATATATATATATATATGTATGTATATATATATATATTGTGATATACAATGAATGTAATTATTTATTCTGGAGATGTTGGACTTTTTACTTATATATATATATATATATATATATATATATATATATATATATATATATATATATATATATATATATATATATATATATATATATATATATATATAAGTAAAAAGTCCAACATCTCCAGAATAAATAATTACATTCAATGTATATCACAATGCCGATGATATACAATGAATGTAATTATTTATTCTGGAGATGTTGGACTTTTTACTTATAGATATATGATTCTATACGCAAGAACATTTATATCGATCTTTATGTGTGTGTGTGTGTGTGTGTGTGTGTGTGTGTGTGTGTGTGTGTGTGTGTGTGTGTGTGTGTGTGTGCGTGCGTGCGTGCGTGCGTGCGTGCGTGCGTGCGTGCGCGCGCGCGTGCGTGTGTGTGTGTGTTTGGTATCATAATTTTACTCTACATTTCTATCAGTGTTTGTATATTTTTATGACCTCTCAATCCCAGATACCGATTAAGCAGTTTCTCTGTACGGCACATTATGTATACATTTTAAAAGTGTGTCTTTTGATTGTACTGTATTTGCGATGAACGGGAAGGTGGGTCGTAATCCAGTTAACCACAGCAATTTAGTACCGTTTGTTACTCACTTGACCGTCCTAATTTGCATCTGTCGTACAATCAGTATGTTTGTAATGTCATTGCATGCGTTTCATTACTTGTTACCAAGTTTTATTGTACATCTCCTTAATGATTTCTACCCTAGATTTATGTCAGATATCTTTCCCTTTCACTTTAATCAAAAATTCGAAAAATAGAGATGGTTTGTACTATTCTAATTTTCTCAGAAATATCTGGCCCTTTTATAAGCTTCGTGGGTCAACTCCTTTATCCTCCTGCACATCAGTTAAACAAAGTGAATAAAGTGAATAAGAAAATGGCTTTCATATTGATACTGTCCAAAAATATCTTTGTATCGACAGCAAATCTTCTTCAGTGATGATTGTATTTCTTTGATTTCGACGCTCCGTGTGTGTAGTTTCATTAGTAGTCGATTGGTCATCAGAACAAAACACTCTTGAGAGAAGGATGCTTTAGCACATCGTCGTATTTGTTCTGAAATGAAAACGCCATAGACGGGCGAAGAAGGATTTAGCTACTATTATTATTGGATATTATAATGAATTGGAATAGATCGTTGTACTATTATTAATGTTTAAAGTTAATGGCAACAGAAAAAGCATAATTATAATGTTTATTTCAGTTATTGAGAAAGGGTTATTCATGATTATTGTATTGCATTTCTTGTATAAATCATATGACTTAATGTGTTTGTCGAAGACAACATTTTGATTTATTGTATCTGAAATTGTGCAATTCTAAGCCGCCACATTCGCTATTAGTTTATCTACTGTCTTATATAGTACCACGAAGTATACATTATTATTTCTCCGGATGAGAAAACGAGGATGGATATAAATAAAACCGTTCATATTCAAAGACATCATGGGCGAAACAACACAAATAAAGCGGATTTATCGTGAGAATCACAGCTACAATATGAACAAGATCTGTGGAAATGTGTAAACTTGCAAAAGAAATTCATAGGAATACATTTTAGTATGGGAGACAAGTCTGAACTTTCATGTATAAAATGTTACATGAAAGAGGAGACAGGGTGAAAAAGAAAAGTTACTGTCTCAGCCGTGTGACAAATCCCCACGGAAATATACAGTATATAGTCCATTGATATGGAAAAAGAAACACACACACACACACACACACACACACACACACACACACACACACACACACACACACACACACACACAAGGACATCACAAAAATTTTCGATTATAATAAAGTTATGATACTAACTTAGACAAGCCATTTAATATGACAATAGTGAATCAATTGGTCGGTTTACGGGTCCACCTCCTCTCTCACCACAACAGCAGAATAATTAAAGGACAAACATTCAAAAATATAAATTTTCCTTCATATAGAGATTATGGGTCAACAACTTTCTAAATTTGAAAGGCCATACAATATATAAACTGGTAAAGTAATACAGAAAATCATCATGGTATGAAAATATATAAAGCGGCCTCAAAATGGGGAGACAGTGCTCTGCGGGTCTCGACTAAAAGTCACAGGGGACGAGGTTCAGGATCAATTTTCCTCCGAAGAAATTTTCAACAAGCCCCGTCATTTAGACCCACTGCCCTGTTAGCCAGCGTGCAATATTCAAGTCAAAGTCTGTATAAGGCTGTAGAGTGGTACAATACAAGACTTATTGGAGTTTAATTATTTTGAAACCTGACGAAAGAAAATTGTCGGAACATTTGGCCCTCCTAAGTCTGTATACAAGATCACCGTAGACATTGGCATGGGAAATTCCATCCGATACATATTGTTGAGAGGTGATGTTTCCGGAAGTAAATAGAGGTTCTGAATACGATCTAAAGAATTTGGGAATGGTTTTCTAAGTGTATGATAGAAGTATGTAGGTGTATTATTGAATTTATCAATCAGATCAAATTGTATAGATTTTTGAAAAGATTGCATAAAGTCATAACAATATAGAAATAAATCTCTTATATAAGGTGCGCAATTACTACGTATAGAAATCCCAATTATTTGCTGATACATTTTATCATCAAATTGCACGTAAATATTATCCATCAAAAACGTTATGCCTTGAAAGAATTCAGCGCAAGTTTAGTATTTATATGAAGTATATTATTTGTTCAAAAAGAATCCTGAAATATTCGAAGTACAGAGATATCTTTTACATTCTCAATTAAAACAGCAACGTATGAGAGACAACAACTTACTTTTAGTCAAATCATTTAGAAGAGGGACCTAACCAGGCTATATGATACAAATGCATTTGAACTCGGGGATGCTTCTTATTAAGTGAACATGATAATTATTTCTCTGATTTCATTTCTCTCATTATAATATGTTGTCTGAACCTTGTCTTTTGGAAATATTTATTTCTCACATGTGCCACTTTACTATGACTATGTTGTAATGCATGCAATTTTAATGTTGGGCGTTTCTTTTTAATAATTTCTATCTGACTGATAAATCATAATTTCGATTATTTCCATTCGTTAGATCTCATTTGATGAACTTTGATATACATGCTCATCAATTGAAGAAGAATCCTGTCTAGGGTGCCAAATAGACTAATAGAAGACTTTTTTTCTTACACATCCACCAAAAAATACGTATCAACTGCAAATGACACGTGCATACTATTTAATCAGAACTGTAAGAAAAAAGAGGAGTTACTGGCTCAGTTATGTGGCAGACGTCACCATGGAGGTATACAATACATGAATATAAATAATATACTAGAACATATAACAGATTACAAAAATATTTGATTGTAGTGCAATTACGATACCGACTTAGGACGGTCATTTAATTTGACAAAAGTCAAACAAATGGTGTGGTTAACCGCTTTACGGGTCAACCCTCCCTCCCACTCACCGGAACAGTAGAACAATCAAAGGACGTACATTTAAAAAGTTATAAATAATCCTCCATGTAAAGAACAAGGGTCAACAGGTATCGCACATTGAGAGGTCATAAAAATATAAACACGTAAGGTATTGTAAAACACATAATTATATAAAAATATATGGGACATTAACATGATAAGCCGTGCTCTGCCAGTCTGAAAGCGAGCTAAGGCCCTAGATATGTGGGAGTCCCGACTAACAGTCAGAGGGGACGAGGTTCAGGACCATGTCTCCTCTGAAAGAGGTTTGGACAAGGCCCGTCATATAGTCCCCACCGCCATGCTAGTCAGCGTGCAACATTCAAGTAAAAGTCTGCATAAGGCTGTAGGGGGGGGGGGGGGGGCAAATACAAGACATACAGTCTTTTTGATGATCTCGATATCATATTGTCTATTTTGAAGGCGTTTGACTATTTCATTACATGATAAAATAACGTTATCGGAGCCTTTTACTTTCCTTAGTTTATATACGAGATCACGGTAAAAATTAGGTTGGGAAATTCCATTGGATACATAGTGTTGAAAAAAAATATTTCCAAATTTAGATAAAAGTTCTGAATAAGTATGAAGAATTTGCCGAATGTTTTTCTTAGCTTGTGATATCTGTAACCCTGAGTTAAAAGTTTAGTAGTAATTTGTAAATTTCGTTTATGAAAGTCCAAAACATCGGTGCAGCATTTGACAAATCGAACTAGTTGAGATATATAGATACCATATCATGGGAGTCGAGGGACATCGCAATCCAAGTAAGGGAAATTTACAATAGCAAATCCAAAATCCTCACGTTTATCATAAATATTAATATATATTAGGTGGCTAATAATTTTGATGTTTAAATCTAAGAAAGGTGTAGATTTATCTCAAGTATTATCTTTATTCAATGTGAGCTCTGGTGGATATATTTCTGATATAAATTGATAACCAAAATGTCATACAGATATCTGCAAGTATTATTAAATTTGTCAATGAGGTCAAAACGTTTTGAGTTTTGAATAGAAACCATAAAATCCCTCTCATAACAATAAAGAAATAAATCTGCTATCAGAGGCGCGCAGGTAGTACCCATAGGAATCCCAACTATTTGTTGATATATGTTGCCATCAAATTACACAAAAATATCATTCATGAGAAAATCTAGTGCTTTACATAATTCCTTGCAAGTCCAGTATTTATATGAAATATATTGTTTGCTGGAAAAGGTTCAAATTGCATGGTTTTATCTCCTGTGATAGTGAAAGAAAAAAGAGGAGTTACTGGCTCAGTTATGTGGCAGAAGTCATAGAGCTATACAATATATACAAGTCACCATAGAGCTATACAATATACAAGGCCCATCTCAAAAGTTCAAATTCATCAAAATGTGTTGTTTGTAATTTTCAAATCAATAATTTATCGAGAAATATTTTAAACATGTAAATCAAAATCATATCATTAGAATATTCGTTTTGTTTCCTTCTAGTTTCATCTCATTTGGAGTAGAAATAAAGAAAATACGGCATTTTGAAAATAGATAAAATCATCAAAGTATCTAACGATAGCGCGGCTGTACAGCGAGATGTTTATTTTGCCTTGTAATTGACGGCGCGCTTAGAATCAATGAGCATAAAAGCGATATGTTCACTAGCATTGTTCGGGATCGCGATTGTATCAAATCCAGCGAAGTGTGGTTTTTTCAGGTAAATATGTCCATTACCTGTAAACAGCTTATCGCCAAAGCGAAAACGATGGGCGACACGGTCACACTTAAGGTTTTTTTTTTTAAACATATAGTATTCAGTTTTTATTTTATTTTTACCGGCCCATAATATGCGATAAGTTTGTTTCCCCCGATTCATTTGATACTTTTTTTTTTTTTATAAAATTACACTCAGAAATGAGTACAAACTATCCAAAAGTAAAAAAAAAAAGATAGCGTTATTCTCTTTGCCAAAACAATGGTCCGCCATATTGTTTTCACGAGTCATTAGATTACATCGATATACATAGTAAACAATCGTGCATTATAAAGTTCTCAAATAAGAGAACACATAACCAAAACAATGTCTATAGAAGTAATTATGATTATCCTATTTGTGAAAAAATTACCCCGTAGCTATTATTTACAAAGTTTTATTTCTTACAAATTTCATTTTATCATTTATGATACATGAATTTAAGCACGGCGTGGGCGCGTGCGTTTTACTAATCATGAACGATTTTTACATTCGAATTAATAATTATTGGTATTTACATTAATTAAACATTTGACGATTTCATAGTTTATTGTAATTTTGTAGCTCTTTTAATAACACTGTAGATTTTACACGAGTTTCCTCTGACTCGGCGACTTCCACGTATATAATTATGTACAGAAATACACATTACAATGTAATAAATGGCAAGACTTATATATTGTGCGATTAAATAAGACATCATTTTATCACATAGTTTACACTGACCTCCCTGTTTCCAGCTTCAGACTAACATTTTAATTCCAGATAAGTCAAGAATACTTTGCGAAAGGAAGGGGTTGATTGGGGGTAGGGGGGGGGGGAGTTGTAAGCTATTCATTTTTAAGGAATACATTTTTTTGTTTAAGCCAAAAAGACAAGACTTAGAGCCTATTTTGATTGGAATGATTTGGTTTTAATCCTCTTGAATTAATTTTGGTATTCTACCAGTGGCGAATCCAGAATTTCCAAAATTGGGAAAAGGGGGGGGGGGATGGGGGCACATGTGAAAGTCCAATATAAGCCAAAATACTCTGCCAATTTAGGTGCGAAATCTGAAGATTTACTCATACTTGAGGCAAAACAAAAAAAAAAAGGGGGGGGGTGACCCCTATTATTCTGCCAGACATTTGGACTTCATTATTTCCATCAAAGTGAAAAACACATACTTTGTCAAGTTTAAGAGTATATATTTGAGATAATAAGACCTACAATCAATGTTTTTATCTTCTTCCGTAATACCTGTAGTACATACAGTTAGGTGCAGTCCTAACTTTACATAAAGTGCACATCGAGTTAACTTTATGACTGCTTTTCAAGTTTACTTGACGACAACAGAGAAAACTTGGAATCAAGTTTAGTAGTAAACTTGATTCCAAGTTTAGTACTAAACTTGATTCCAAGTTTAGTACTAAACTTGATTCCAAGTTTACTCCAAGTGCACTTCAAGTTTAGTTTACTTTCTAAATACATGTACATTTACTATATTTTTCTATTAAAACAATCTTTTTATATAAAATATGCAATTGTACATAATAAGACAATTATTTCTATCATGTTATACGAAACTGGATAATTGTAATAAACAAACGTGAAAAGTAAACTTGGTGCCACGTGATAGTAAACTTAACGACGGAATTACTTTAAAGTAAACTTGTTATCAAGTGCACTTGACTAAACTTCATGACTGGCTTTCAGGATGAAAAACTAAACTTAAAGTGCACTTGAATGTAAGGTTAGGACTGCACCCAACTGTAGAGTAGATTAATATAAATAAATCACAAATTTTATGCATAACTGATTAAGTTATACACTCATGAAATTGCGAAGTCGTTCATTTTCATTTGCTGGAAAATGGTGTGAAAATGCGATACTGTCCATTTTTAAATCCTCATATCTTGTAAAGTACTTTGAGATAAACCGGTGAAATTTTCAGAGTTTGTTAACTATAAAGCGTACATTGTAACTTATTTATTCTTTGGTATATTGTGATACCAATAAATTATTCATAGGTATCGGAAAAGTGTATCTCATGTGTTTTTAAGGAAAAAGTTAGGGCCTCCCTACCTGCGATTTACCTAAGTAAAAGCATAGAAGAAATTGACCTCTTAGTATGAAAGAGGATAGAAATAATGTGCATAAACCCAGATGTCTATGAGCGTCAACGCAATGACCATTCGCAGTTTCTGTCGAGCAGTTATGGTAAATCTAGAACAGCATCCATTTTTATTTTTGTAGATCAGAACACTAAAATTACTTTTCAACTACAACATTACAATTTGCACACACAACATAAACCCATAATGCGTTTTTTATGACTTTTAATCATAGGACAGTTGAGCTAGTATTAAAAATGGACACATCACTTTGGAGATTGAGATACATTTATCTGAGTATAAAGATTTGAAGAACATTCAAAGAGTAACACGTTTATTAGTATATACAAGTTCCAATATTAAAATTAACTACAAAATAAAAACAAAACGAATGTGCTTGATGAATGATAAATTTTTGTACTAAATCCTTTTCTGATTTTCTACATGACAAACATTAACCATGAATTTAAACACACATTTATTTTCACAAAATGATATTAAATCAAATGATTTATCAGTAACGTTATTTTACATACACATATTGAAGTCTAAAGCACTTCACCTGGTGGCCAAGGAATCAAAATAAATTCCGAAGTAGTAAAATACCATAGGGTATATCATAACAATTCTGAAATGATTTATTTGATACGAATTAGCAAAAGCAGACACGATATAAAAAGGCACATTTCACCTGTCAATATCCACATTTGCACTGGACATTGATTTCCTATTCCATCTGCAAGACAAGGCACTGTAGAATACCTTGTGAGATTCGAACCCTAGACAGTTTGTCTTACAGAAAAGGAGAATAACGACTGAGATAGGCTCGCTGTAAAAACAAAGTAAATCTGTTGATGGGTGTGTTGAATTATTCATCAAATAAATTAAACTGTAAGGACTCTAGTGCAATGTAGCAGTGTCGACCACATCTATGCCCCGTAATAAACAGTTATGGAAACCCGTAGACCACAGCTAAAAGGGCACCTGACAGAAATCAGTGTCTTCTGTTTTGCTAGCCGATATTCCCATGTAAGACCAACACACAGAGAAAGATATTATAACATTATTTGCTTCAGGATTAAAATAACTTGTGTCTGATATCTTATCTATGATTTATTAAACCAAAAACAATATTAATGTTCAATTAATACAGAACGATGTAGAAGTATTAATACAAAAGTTTGAAGTAAATAGGTTAGTATCAGACAATTTACAATGTAAAAATCAGACCTATGCAACATTAGCATTTCATGTCCTAAGCTGATCATTTTGCTATCTGCAGGCAATGAAATACTAACATGTTATAAATATCTTTTTTTCTATTACTTTGATATTACATGGTAGTACGTAGATTATAATTCGTGTATTTACATTTGATTGTTCAGTAATATGATAGCTTTGGAATCCCAATTTAATGTCAAAGATTACCAAACGATTACCAAAACTGAACTGTGACTGATTTTGATACTTGTTTAACATGGTGTTGTATTAGGAGTCCCTTTGGTGATCCTGACTTTGTCTATACTTTCGTAATGTCTGTAAAGATGTAAGAAAACAAGATAACAACCCTACTTTTTATATAGTATATTATATTTTACATGTCAGAGTTTTGAATAATTGATAATTTTAACAATACCCGAACCAAATATACAATGTGACTTACTGTGTTTTCTGTTCCTTCATTTCTTCATATGTTTTGAAAATGCACCAACTTCTCTAGATTAAAAACCAACAAATTGTTGCACAGTAATTACAAATCGTTGTTCATATAAGAATATATATATATATATATATATATATATATATATATATATATATATATATATATATATATATATATATATATATATATATATATATATATATATATATATATATATATATATATATATATATATATATATATATATATATATATATATATATATATATATATATATATATATATATATATATATATATATATATATATATATATATATATATATATATATATATATATTATAATATATATATATATATATATATATATATATATATATATATATATATATATATATATATATATATATATATATATATATATATATATATATATTCTTATATGAATGCGTTTATCTTTCAAAACATTGTCAGTTATAAATTTAAATCAGGTATACGGAATTACATGTATAAAATGCTACATTACCGGTGTCTGATAATTGAAAATAGAACGCATTTATACTTACGCTATGCATATGTCTGAAAAGAAAAGATGTATACGTTCAAATCGAAAAATATTCAAAATTTCATTAACTGTCAAGAGTAAACCGTCTCAAAGTATTGTTTCTTAAAACGAGGTATGCATGTGACACGATTATTAAAAATGTAAAAAGAAGTCACATTTTAAAATAATAAAAGTAAAAATGAAGAAGTACCGAAGGGTAAACCATATCTCATCTCTAGTGTCATATTCAGACAAATGCGAACCCAAATAAAATCGAGGTGAGACCAGGTGCAAAAGTCCTGCAACAACATTTTCAAGTCGAGGAGGTAAATACATCAATATACACGCACAAATACATGAAGGAGACAAAAACACAAAGTCAAATTTTCCCATTCAAGACAGGAAACGAACGTGAACAAGTGTAAAATATATAGTATAGTAAAAAGGATAAGATGGTTATTTAGTATGGTCACGTCCCAACATATCGGTTAACATTCTTGAAAGAGGAATCTGAAATTGTACTAGATCCCTATATCCATAGAAATTCCTCTGACAATTTCAAACGTTCCTCAATATATCCTTGTGAGAGTAGTTTCAAGGCAATGGGCCTCGCTCTCAGGACGAAATTTTCGTATTTAGAGCATACCCTGGCATATCGTATATGCAGGAGAGGAAGGTATGTTGCTAATCAGTAAAGGGAAGTTGGTAATAATGAAACTGAAATCGTCACGTTTTTCATATAGAGAGGTTATTAATAAACCATTGTCACTATTTGACAGGAGTATATCGAGGTATGAAGCAGACGATGCGCTCTTTGTTGTAACTTTTATCTTGAGTCCCTTCGGATATATGATGTTGAGGTGATCCTTAAATACAGGCTTATTAATCGACAAAAAAAGGTCTGGTAGCTAGAGATCAGATTCATCTGTAGCAATACCGAATTAACTGAGAATCTATTTTCATATCTTTTGTAATTTAAAAACAATGTAATACTGAAATTCAAATAGTTTATACTTTATTTTATTATTTGAATATATAAATCTGATATTGTGTTGTTTTCATTTTTTAAGAACTTAAGAACTTAATAAATGACAGCAAAGATTTCATGAGTGTAGTATAAATAAGACAAGCTACATAAGAGAGAAGTTTAAAAACTATGTATTGTTACATAGTTAACATGAAAAAACGTAATCTAATGCAGTCTGGTAGATGTGTACGTTTTACTTTTGTGTTATATGCGCTTATATCCCAAGTCATTTCGTAATATTGTTGAAATGTTAACACTAGAAATAATAAGATAATTTTGTCCATAACATAATTATTTAAAAGGTCAAGAAAGAGATACTAACCGTTGATAAATATTTTTAAAACATGTCCTGTAGAATGTGACAATGAAGGTTTGAATAACCTCGCATAAACAATAAATGCATACGAAAGACTTTTAAAACTCTATAGTGTCATTTTCTTGAAAAAACTAATCCTTCCATCTTTATTTTGTAAAACGGTTCCCTATGAATTTGAGAGGTAGCAGGGGAGAGATGAAGTTTGAAGATGGAGCTTTTTCTCGGAAAATTGTTGTGAAAAAATATAGGAAATAATGATAAGAGAAAAGACAAAAGAGATGTGAAGGTGTATTACACAAATCACCAGCGACATGCGCTTAAAGCATGATTGTATCCAATAAAAACATTGTGTTTTGTATTTAAAACATGATTGCATTCAATAAACACATTGTGTTTTGCAAATGTTATAATGTTGATAAGAAAGGTAACTTAAATATTATAAATAATTAGTTCATTACTACTAAATTGCTTCTCAACGTTTAAAGTGAATTGCCACAGAATTGGCATAATTAAAATAACTGTTCGAGTTATTAGTTATCATTTTCTACTACAAGAGAATCTCAGAAGTATTCAGTACAAAAAAATAATAACAAGCAAAACACACCAAAGCCAAGGAAAAAAATAAATAAAAAAGCCCAAAACTAAAGAAAAAAAGTAATAAAAACAAACAAACAAAAAACATATACAACAACGAATACCATTTCAGAAAATGTTTATTATAGAAGTGCATGCATACTATAGGAATAATAATGATAATTAAACAATTCGACTTAAAAAAATCCTCGCAATACTGCTTGTTGCTTTTTTGAAGAATGGCTTATTTTTTATTTTGTGATAACAATGACGGTGGTAAATTCAAATGGAAAAATAGAATTCATTCAAGTAAGATTAGATAGAGAAATTCTTACTATTTGGTAGTATAAGCCGAGAAAATGGTTTTATTTATGAATATTTTACTGCATTTCATGTCTTTCATGTATATATACATGATATATTGCTGTAACGACGCCAACATAAGATGGTCACTTACGAAATAAACGTCACTCACTTTATTAGGTTAACTGCTTTATGGCGCCCACCTTTGCACTCTCTGCAAAAACATCAAAATCAGAGGGCCTACATATAAAATAAACCTAACGAAAAACATCAGAGTAGCAGGCTGATCTTCCAGTGAAATCGGAAGACCCTAAATATAACTGGATCTCTTGCTGACATAACATGTACTGGATCTTCCTCTTTCAGATGAAATAAAAAAAGAAGAAAGAATACATGATGAAGCAATACGAAAGAACGAAATTTTAATAAATGACACATCATATAGATGGACTTCCTCTTTGAAAAGAAATACGGGGAAAAGGAAGAAAAAAGTATAAAAGATTACGAAAGAAACAAGTTGTAGAATTTTCTAGAATAAAATATATTGATACTCCATATACTTCACCAAGACACTATATAAAATGCACAAATCACACATGCAAACATTATTAAGTATGTGAATTGCGCGTCACACAGGATACGATAACTGGCAATCATAATATGAAAAATGACATTTATACCAAAAAAAAATGTTGAGATGAAAATCGTATACAGCAGGCTTACTCTGTTATTAGTGACACGATTTAATGATTAATTTCCTATAACCGGATTAATACTATTTCCAGTTTGTGTATGCTCATCTTCGTATATCAATCACAACAATTACATTTACATCGGATGTCTCGCTTAGATCGTGTATGGCAGATTTAATGTACAGGGTTTACTTTATAATCGTCAAATAAGAAATTAGAAAAAAAAATCTACATGAACGATGCCTTTTACATTCTAATGTAGAGAGAATGGAATTCATAATAAAACCACACACCTTTTTTTCGATTATCGCGGCGCTGGTAATATGGTAATCCCTGCACTCTGACGTTTGTGCACGAGTGCTGGTGTCCGGTAAATATTAATAGTTAAGAAATAGGTTAAAGAAGAATTTTAGTAGATAAACCCTTCTGAAGCGCTGTATTTTCAATATTTCTTTCTTTTTTTTCAAACTTTTGGTTTTATCTTTCAAATTTAGTCGCAAAGAAATGAAGAGTTTCATATTATAGCCGTGTCGCAAAAAATGCAGTAAAATGTTTGATAAAAGTGAAAATAATCTTTTATAAATATTAATAGCGATTGTAGAGCAAAAATATCAGATAAGCAGAAGGTATTCCGATAAAATCTGCATAATTGTATAAAAAACCTTGGCCAATATGTGCTTGTTCCACATTAACTCTCTCATCCGTACTGCTTTCATCATCATATGTGTGATTCATTATGTTTGTTTCTACTGACGTTGCTCCTGACTGATTGGATCCCACATTTTGTATGCCAATCATATCTCTAGCGACACGAGTTTTGGCTAAAGAGGCGGTTGCTTTCTTAATCTTTTTTCGAAGATTGAATATCCTGTTAAAACGAAATGACAAGACTTATAAAAATGTTTATTTTCAACAACATATAGCAACAGTAAACAGAACTACCAATAAAAGCTAATCATTTATACTTATAAATATACCTATAACGGAGTGTAATATTTACTTACCAATAACAGTTGAAGCAATTGCCAATACAAGCTCCTGGGACCAACACTAAAAGCATTCCCAAAATGAGATACACAACTGTAAAATAAATTAATATAAATTTCATATGCAAGACGTATCAAATAATAATTCAGTATAAACTCTGAGTCTGACGGTGAGTTGGCACATGTATATGGCTATTAAGTTAGCTATTCTTATCAGTGGCAGATAAATCCTTCACAGTTGAATAAGAGAAGCCTAGTATTTTATCTTAACATATAATTTAAAAAAACAAGACACTGTGCAGTGCCCTATAAGGAACATCTATTTTACATATATATATATATATATATATATATATATATATATATATATATATATATATATATATATATATATATATATATATAATATATATATATATATATATATATATATATATATATATATATATATATATATATATATATATATATATATATATATATATATATATATATATATATATATATATATATATATATATATATATATATATATATATATATATATATATATATATATATATATATATATATATATATATATATATATATATATATATATATATATATATATATATATATATATATATATATATATATATATATATATAAAGCACAAATGGAAACAGATGGCATTTACCCGACGTAAACGCAGGCGGATCCTCTAAAAACATACAATCACTGAAACAGAAATAAACACATAAAGCACAAAATGAAAGTGAAATACCCGGGAATACTATGGACCTTGGATCTCCGAAGAAATGCCTGTAGAAATAAAGACAAATTAGATGTGTCGAACACTGATATGTCGAATACCATGATTATGTCGAATACATTTTCAAGTCCCGAAGTTCTTATTCACCCGGTTTATCTCGAAGTTGGCTTCTAATAGACAATATCCCCCGCGGCGTTTACCGTAGATGACAGCTAGCTCGCGTTGTGTGATTAATTGACCATGTCGGTGTACAAAACCGCAGTAATTACATAATCGATCGCATCCGTGTGTATCATTTTATTTATATCAAATATTAATAAATGACGATAGCTTATTACATTCGACATATAATTAACGTTAACTGTAATTAGTGCTTTTTCATACCATTTGAGATCATCAAAAAGACTATAGGTCTTGTATTTGGCCCCTCTACAGCCTTATGCAGACTTTTACTTGAACGTTGCACGCTGACTAACAGGGCGGTGGGGACTATATGACGGGCCTTGTCCAAACCTCTTTCAGAGGAGACATGGTCCTGAACCTCATTCCCTCTGACTGTTAGTCGGGACTCCTACAGATCTAGGGTCTTGGCTCGCTTTCAGACTGGCAGAGCACGGTTTATCATGTTGATGTCGCATATATTTTTATACCATTATGTATTTTACAATACCTTATGTGTTTATATTTTTATGACCTCTCAATATGCGATACCTGTTGACCCTTGTTCTTTACATGGAGGATTATTTATAAATTTTTAAATGTAAGTCCTTTGATTGTTCTGCTGTTACGGTGAGTGGGAAGGTGGGCCCGTAAACCGGTTAACCACACCATTTGTTTGGCTTTTGTCATATTAAATGACCGTCCTAAGTCGGTATCGTAATTGCACTACAATCAAATATTTTTGTAATGTGATATGTATTCTAGTATATTATTTATATTCATGTACTGTATAGCTCTATAGTGACTTCTGCCACATAACTGAGCCAGTAACTCCTCTTTTTTCTTCTGTATTTATTTAAAGAAATTTCTTTACATTGTTCATTAATTTATTTTTTGATTTCGAATCCATGTTCATGGCTATGTATTTATTTTGTCTTACGTGTTAGCCCGTCCGCGGTTTCAGATATAGTATACGACAGTTATATCCAGTATGGAATTTAAATTACGATATTACTGTAAAGGAAACATGACGTTTTTTCATACCTGTATTTATTTAAAGAAATTCCTTTACATTGTTCATTAATCTATTTTTTGATTTCGAATCCATGTTCATGGCTATGTATTTATTTTGTCTTACGTGTTAGCTCGTCCGCGGTTTCAGATATAGTATACGACAGTTATATCCAGTATTGAATTTAAATTACGATATTACTGTAAAGGAAACATGACGTTTTGGAGGTATATTGTCTTTATATATTCATATAAAAGGTATGATGAGATTTAGATTAATTATTTAGGAATAACATTTTCTTTCGTATTTATTGATAAATACATGTATATCTCTTACATCTACTATAATAATCACAAATGTCAAATGAACCGGCGTATGTTAACAACTGCAGAATTTGTGATCCTAAACTCGAAATTTGGATATCTCGAACTACGGATATCTCGAAGTATTTTCACGGTTCCTCCGACTTTGAGATAACGAGGTTTGACTTATATATATATATATAAAGCACAATACACTACAGCTAACAAGGCACCTTATATTTCACTTATATCCGTTCCCCGACGGGGACTCGAACCTACGACTTATGGAACATAATCACCTAGCTGTTATGCATCCGAGCCTCTAACCGACTGTGCTACCCGAGCTCCACAAAAGTAGAGCTTTAATATCCAATCATTAGCTAATTGTATACATGACAACACGGCCCCGGAAAGTGAAGGGATTATAAATTACCCGACGTAAACGCAGGCGGATCCTCTGGAAGAATACAATCACGAAAACAGAAATAAACATATATAGCACAAATGTAAGGGGTTTTCTTTCTAATGGCATCATATATACCCACGGTGTAGAGTGACCCTCAGTACTGAGGAATCTTTAACATACAATGTCCTAAGTTTCGAACTCTAATCTGAAAGAAAGGCTTTAAATACGGCATTAGTACCCAATGCCTCACAATAAGGTATCTCATAGCATGCAACCTAAAAAAGGTTAACGTCGTCGTTTGAAATGTCTATACCGAATAGTGTATCGAAACATTCTCTTTCTACCTACTGATTTAATTTCACTCTGAAATCTCTATCACCGTACTTGAATCTTCTTACTGGATAGTGTGGTGATCGCCCTGTTAAGAGGACTCTTAAAAAACCCCAAATGAAACCAAAGTTACAAAATTCTATTAGAAATACGGATCATTGTATTTAGTCATATAAATATATTAGAGTGATCTTTTTGGAAAATGTTCAAGGACTACTGTGGTAATTTTAACGGTTAAAACTGATGAAGATGGCATGTTGCCATTGCGGTATGACAGTTGTGAAGACCATTTAAAAAAGTAAGTGTTCGAGTTCCGGACGACACCAAGGCGATATGTATTTGAAATGTGCACAACAAAGAAACTCGCAGTTTTAAACCAGTTTTAACATTTCTCATCTCTGTCTCAGTGCTCGCTGTCTGAAACATGCCTGAGATCCTGCATGATACAGGAAGAGTTGTGGTACCTGTACGTTGTAATAGGCCATAACGCTCTTCATTGTGACAGTCCAGTCGTTTGAACCCTTTCAATATCTGGTAACCTCTTGCAGAGAAATTCCGACATAAAGTGACATATCAGCACAACAATCGCCGAATTGTGATTGATCATACATTGACATATCTCATTGTCCAAAATAATACTTAAATTGTAAACGAGAATTAAGTAACATGTGCCAACTTTCCTACATTTTGTTGTTTACTTGACTCCTGTAAAATTGTATCGTCCCTGTAATCTTTTCCTGAGAAAAACAAAATCTCTGACCCGAAAACAGATATTGTATTCTCAATATCGAATGTAAACATTTCTATCGATGTGATATAAAATAAGTGTACATATCTTAAACAGCATATCTAAAAAATCACTCATTTTGTGTCCGAAACAACCGGAGCTGTTGGAGCTTTCATTATTATAAAGACAGAAACTGATCTTTATGACATTGCTTTTTTAGGACCGAGGCGTCTGTTATTCACACACAAATTCAGCGATTGCAAAACACGACAGTTTTGAGGATCTATCAAGCATATTTCTGGCAGTGACAGGGGTACCATTCTGCATTGTCCTGGTTAATTATCTTTTTTTTTTTCATCGGTGAAAACACGAGTATATATAGAGAGATGTGCAAGGTACTCATTTCGTATAAGGATATATAATCTTCCAGGTCCTTGTTGAAAAATTTAACATTATATAATCGATACAATTTGTTGCAATGGATGAAAGTTATCCAATATATAGGTTATAAATATAAAGGTTATTGGTTATTGTTATTCTCAGTCACAAAAATACTGTACACTATATGTATATGTCATGATAAGTATAGATAATATAGTACTGTAAACTTGTTATGTAGAAGAATGGAAAGTTAATGACTCAGTCGTATGACAGAAGTCATCACGGAAATATACAATATACAGTGTAGTGATATGAAAAATACATAAGGACATCACAGAAGTGTTTATGAAATGTTATTAAAATGCACCTTCTCACTCACAGCAACAACAGAATAATCACAGGACAGACAGAAGAATGTCTAAATATTCCGGAACTAAGGAAGTCAACGTGTTAGACAACGATATATCACATGAATAAATAAGGTCTATGTAGCGCCAGTAAAATTTTAGAAATTTTGTCTATGGCGTGATGTCTTATATCCATGTGATATAAATTGTAGTATTTCTCCATGAAGTTTGCTCGATAAATAAAGGAACGATATTCAGAAGAAGATCTAGCATACCGGATCATCTGAGACACGTAATAATATCATTATATACCAAAACGCTTACTCTATATTTCTTGCCGATTTACTAAAAGGAAATCAAAATATTGTTGCATGGCCCCATCGATTACCTTGTAAAATTGTGATATGTCTATATAATTTGGAAGGCTATGTTAGTGGCAATGGTATTAAATTAATAATTTAAAGGATATATTCAGACAAGATACAATAATTTGCAATTTGCAGTAGGAAAGCCATGATAAACACAGTGTAACATCCTCATCTAAATGAGCTACTAATGTATAAACAGTATCATGTCAAGTATAAAACAGAATAAAGAAAATAGAGAGAGAATCAGGGTTAGGATGAGGCAACATGGAGGAAAAGATAATTTTATTCCCACCGGCTGGTCACACTAGAAATATATCCGTATTTATTACATAAAAACAGGTGTAAATATTCATAATCAATATAGTTATATAACGACCTAACAATTATATTATCGTATTTCTACAACATGTGAATGACAAATGGTGCGAGACATGCTAGCTCTAACGTGCACCCGATGTCCTCCATTTTGATGGCTCTTTAGTAGATGATCTATTGTTTGACTTCTAGGTTTTTTCTTTTTCTTCTTTCTTTTCTTTT